>JAKJXP020000011.1:0-313431 GCA_022225965.2 Diatrype stigma
TAACCCTAACCCTAACCCTAACCCTAACCCTAACCCTAACCCTAACCCTAACCCTAACCCTAACCCTAACCCTAACCCTAACCCTAACCCTAACCCTAACCCTAACCCTAACCCTAACCCTAACCCTAAAATAAGGCAAAGCATTGCATAATGCATATAATAGCCGAGTATTTTTTGTTATAATCGTTAAATTAATATTAATTGCCGTTATAATAATAATTTTAAATAGCAAGACCATTAAGTAACGGGTTTTTGATTTTTTATTGGATAATATAAATAAATATAATAAAAAAAAGGAATTAAAAATAGGTTCGATTAAACGGATATATGGAAAAAAAAAAGTTATTTTAATTTATTAAAAAAGCGAGATTCGATAATGGCTGTTATATAATAACGTTAATTATTTGCATTAAGGTTATTTATAAGTGCTATTATTATAAGGTTTATATAAAGCGTTAATATAAATAAAACGAGATTAAATTAAAATAATAAATTTAATAATGCTAAATTAATACATAAATTCGAAAGATATATATTAAAACCTTTTTAATAATGGCGCAATATTTAAATATAACTAGCCGAAATTAATAGCTTTACGGTAAAGGAAAAAAAAAAAAGAAAAACGGAAAGGAAAAAGAAAACCCGATATACGTATGCTTATTATGTAAATATATTAATCCGAAATATGGGCTTCTTGGGATTTTGGGCCAAAATAAAGCAATATAAAGCAATTAAGGCAGCTTTATTAATACGTTAATCGAAAAAAAAATATCAAATACGGCAGTAAATGCGATAAAACGATTCGATAAAGCATCGCTTTTATAAAACGTATCGATTATTATTATTATTATTAAAGTTTTGAATTTATATAAGCCAGGACGAAACTTTAAACGCGTATATAATCGATTAAGAAATTTAGTCGAAATGCATATTTTAGCCGATATATTGCATTTAGCAAAAACGATTCTTAAAAGCAACGTTCGGGCGATTTTTTTAAGCCTAAGCGAAAGTTTATTTCCGGAATTAAACGGCTTGTTATTCGGCGGAAAGCTAGGGATTAAAAGAAAATTAGGCAAAGGCAAAAAGGATAGCTAAGGGAAGCGCAATAACGGAAAAAAAAGCGGCAAGAAGCGAGCCGCTATTTTTTAAAAGGGCCGGCGATTTTTTCGTTACTTTTATTAAATAGGCCGACGCGGGTAATAACGATTGGCATTAAATTAAAACGTAAGAAAAATTAAGACGCAAGTTATATTATACGGATACGTATTTACGAAGTTATGGATTTATTTATTCGTATATTTGGCGATAATGTCGTTATATATTATTAATACGACTTATAATTTTGTTAAAACATTATAAATAACGATATTTTAATTCGGACGGATATAAGAAGAAATAATCCTTATAAATAAATAATAATATAAAAAGAACTATATTGCGGAATTTCTATTCGTCGAAATATGTTTTAAAAAAGGACTTTACGTTTTTTACGATAGCAACGCAATAAATTAAAAAAAAAAACGGGTATTTCGAAATTAAGTAATATAAAGCTTAATTGCGAAAAACAAAATATCGATAATCGGAAATAATATAGCAAAAGCTATAAAAATCCGAAATAAATTTAAAAAAGCCAAGGTAATTAAAAGTAAAAGCCATAATATTAAATGAAAAAAATAATACAAACGGAAAATAAAAGATAAAATGAATTAAAAGTAATAATAAAGTACCAAAAAATGGCGCATAAAAATATAGCAAATATATAAATATATATATTAATATTTGCGATTAAAAAAAGGAAATAAAAAAGAAACGTTAAAAAGAAAACCCATAAAAGAAAAATATATAACGCATAAAATAAATAAAAATTTTCGAATTAAACGAAAGCTATACGACTTTAATGCAATATACGGAAATGAAATAAAATTAAAATAAACGAAATTCCGAAAGGTCGTAAAGGCATTTAAAAAGCTTACGAATAAGAAATTAATATACGGAAATAATTAAGACTATAAATAATTCGAAACGGCTTAAGTAATATAAGATTTATAATATAATATTAGCCGTATAAAAAATATTACGGCCTTATATATTTAAAAAGCCTTTTAAAATTAAAAGATTTAATACGCCTTTATTATTTTAAGATTTTTTTATATAATTATATATATTAATATTATAATATGCAAAAATTAAATATAATTTTACGTAATTAAATAAGGCATAAACAAATTATTAACGTATAATAAAATTAAATATATCCCTTTTTTAATGAAAGAAAATTAAATATATTATATAGCTTCGTATTCGTAATTATCGTTAAGATTATTATTAAATCCTTAATTAAAAGGAATTATCCGTAATAAAAGGTTTTTAATTTTAGCGTTAATAAGTAATAAAAAAGTTATAAGTAATATAAAAAAAGGTAATAAAATAATTAAGTCCTGGTTTTTTTCGCCCGAAATATATAATTCCGCGTCGGTATTATTTTGGTTCTTTTTAATATTTAAACTAATTAAAAGGTGATTTCGGTTAATAACGCTTTAAGGCTAAAGGCGTATTGCATATTTGCCGTTTGCCGTTTACGAAACGGCCGGGCTAGCATTAATTTGGCTTTAAAACGGTACGGGATTTATAAAGACTTCGGATTAAAACGTTATAATTAAGTTAAAAACGTAATTTACGATTTTGCAAAAGCGGACGTCCTTTTTAAAAAAACGGCAAAATATCGGGCTTATAATTAAATTAAGCTTTTTAATTCGGTTTCGAAATTGCTTACGTAACGGAAAAAATAATTCGAAAGGCTTTTAATCGTTATTGCTCGATTTTTAATTAAATATCAACGAATTTATATACGATAATATAAGGCCATTAAAAGGCTAAAACGTATTCGGATAAGCGCGGTATATAATTCGAAGCCGTTGGTATTATAACGAAGGCAAGGTCGGAATTAAAGGCTTTCGTATCGGCGAAAACGGCGAAAGCGACGAAGCGGACGAAAAAGATTCGACCGAAAAGCGGCGCGATTAAAAGAAAAAGAAATTGGCATATAAGGCAATATTTAAGCTGGACCATAAAATGCGTCGGTTTTTTGCGAATTTTTTCCGTTTAATAAAGGGCTTAGTCGATAACGACGATAAATTTTCGTATATCGCCGGTAAGAAAAGCAATTTATTAATATTTAAAATAGCCCCGTCGGTATAATACGTAATAATTTATAAATAAAAAATAAATAATATAAATCGGAAAAAATACGAAAGAAAAAAACCGTAAAAACGTATAATTACTTTTAGCAAAAGGGTTTTATAAACGGGCGGAAATCCGGAAGCCTTAGAAAAAAAAAAGGCTGGTCTATTCGAAGCAATTCGTTAAAATCTTCGACCTAATAAATAGCGTTTGAACGGCAATTCGGCATAAAAGGCGCTACCGGAAAATCGATATATTCGTTCGGTAATGCGTAAATAATAGCATCGGATTAAGGAAGAAAAGAATCGATATAAACGGATAAGGCCGTTATTAGCGTTAAATTTGCGGATATAATATTTTAAATCGTTTTTAGCCGGTCGGAAAAAAAAAGAACATATAACAGGTTATTAAAAACGTAATAAATGTTAATTTAGTTTTTATTTTAAGGCCAAAAACCGATATTTAAAGCTTTTCGCAAAGATTAAAAGGCGCGCGTTAAGATTTAGCTTTTATTCGATAAAAGCGGCTTACGTTTAAAAGGCCCGTAATTTATATTCGAAATGCGTATCGTTTTTAATAAGTTAATAAACGAATTGGCGAAAAGTAAAAAACGAAGAAAAATCGGGCTCGGGAAAAAATCCGCCGGATTTTTATTCGAAAATGTCGTCGTTTTAAAATAACATGCGGTTTCGTTAAAAAAAAGAATTTGCTAATGGCATGAAATATTAATATATTGCTATTATAAAAATCAATTAAAAGGTACTGTATCGAAAAACGGCTTGTTTTTCGGCATAAAAGGCCATAACGAAATAAATTAAAGAATAAATAGCTAAAAAGAAATTTAATAAACGTAAAGAATAAGAAAAAAGCGAAATAAAAAACGTTATAATATTTTTATTCGAAAATACCGTTTAAGCTATTAAAACCGGCTTTTACGAACGTAATAATAACCGTACGAAGCATTATAAAATAGCCCTTTTCGAACGTTATAACGGCCGGCCTTTAAAAAGGCTTATATTATTAATGCATTATTTTAATATTATTAAATCGCATTTTTAAAGTGCTATATAAATAGGAATGGCATTATATATTATTAATAATTAATTAATTATAAAATATATAAGGTGGAAATTTTGTTTATATCGATTAGTAATCGTTAATTTTAAAAGCGTATATATTAAAAAAGGGTTTCCGTATTAAGTAACGCTTATATTCGAAAATATAAAATTAGGTTCGGAAAGTTTTCGATTTTGTTTTATATTACGGCAATGCATTATTAAGGGTATTATTTAAAAAGGTTATATAATATAACCGAATAATCGTTTTATAACGGCAATATTGTTATTGGTTTATAAGATTCATTATTCGGTTAAATACGTAAAAAAAATTAAGGGCTATTATAAGTCGTATTTTTTTTATGTGTTTAAAAGGAAAACATAATATTAATTATTTAACGGTAAATGGTAGCAATGTTATAATTGGCTTATAAGTTATATATTTTGGTTAAGTAATTTAATTATATGCCTCGTTATTATATACGTTTTTATTACGAATCGGCGCCTTTTTATTAAAAACTAGGATGCATTATTGCTATAGGCCCTTTTATTACGATTCGGTGCTTTTTTATTAGGAATTAATATTTTCTTTGCTATATGCTTTTTGGTTACGAGCCGGTATTTTTTTATTAAAAAGTAATATTTTTATTGCCATATAATTTCTTATTATAAACGAATGCTTTATTATTATAACTTAAAATGCCTTATTTTTATAAGCCTTTTTGTTATGAATTAGTATTTCTTTATTATAAAGTAATATTTTTATTGACATATAATTTATTACCGTATCGAATTTTTTTTTTGGTTTTGGTAAATAGTTTTATATATTTTTCGAAAAACGATTTGGAATAAATCGATTCGTTTATTTTCGAAAGGGCCCGGTCCGTATTTGGCGATTAAATACGTGATTTTATTTATATCTTCGTTTTGAAAAATAAAAGAATCATTAGGAATAAATCGGAAATGAACGAAAAGGTCGTATTTAAAGGTATAAATACAACTTAAAGCCTTATAGTAACTATAGTTACGGCCTTTTAAAAACGAGGAATCGGCGATGGATTAATAGCCAAAAAAAGAAAACGGAAAAAACTAATTTTTTTCGCATTGCTAATAAGGTACCATATTCGGTAAGCCATAAATTTAAACGTATAAAATAAATATATAAAAGGGTTCTTTAAATAGGAAATACATAATTAAACCTATCGAAAAGCTAATTTAAATAATAACATATATTTTATAACATTATAAGCCGAAATAAGCGTTTATATAATAAAACAGTTATTAAGAAATTTAAAGGGCCCGCCAAAACGAATTGTTATTTATGTTTTATTATACGTATATATATTAATCCGGGCTTTTTAAGAACGAAATAAAAAGATGGCCGAATATTTAGTATGTATTATTAATTATTTGAATTGATAATATTACATAAACATGAACTTATATTATAAAGGCGAATAAAAAATTCGCGAATAATACGGTATTGCTTTATAAAACGTAAAATATCTTATTCCGAAATAAGGTAACGGTTAAAATAAAGCCGGATCTTATAAGAAAAAAAGATCGAAAGGATATTTTTTTATATTAATAAGACGGTTTAAAATGTAAAAGCATTTGCTTTTAAAGGGGCGAATTTAAAGAAATAACTTTTAACGTTAAGCAAGGCGACGTCGTAATTGGTATAAGCTTATAACATAAATTTAATAAGGCGATTGCCGGTATTAAAAAGAAAGGTTTCGGAAATGCAACGAATAAGCTGTTATATATCGTTATTTCAAACGGTACTAAACCTTACTTAAGGCTTATAAGGATTCATAATAAAAAACGAAAGCGGTAGGAAATTTTATTACTAAAAAAGAAATCTCGAAAGGAAAAAATAAATGGTTAAAATAAATTGCAATTATAAATAAAAATGAAAAAAAAGGGCTATTAATTAATTAAATAAAGGAATTAAACGTAATAAGTAAATAAATAAATAAAAGAAAAAATTACGTATAAGGCTTTATATATTTATTTGCTTAATAAAGGAAAATTATATAATGCATCTTAAAATATCTAGCAAATAAGCCAGGATTAAAGCAAATAATTAATTACGTAAGCTAATTAATTAATAAATAAGCTAGTCGTTTAAAAAGTTCCAGTTTTTTATTTTTTTTTTCTTTTTTTTTAATTATTTGTTGCATTTATTTATTTTATTATTATAATAATTAGTTAATTACGAAGCTAGCCAGCCAATTAGCGAGTTAATTAATACGCAAGCCAATAAATAAGCCAATAATTTAATAAGTTATAGCTTTTTTTTATTTGCCCTTTTTCTAGTTATTTGTTGCATTTATTAACTTTATTGATACAATAATTAGCTAATTACGAAGCCAGTTAGCCAGTTAACCACTTATTACGCAAGCCAGTAAATAAGTTAATGGTTTAATAGGTTATAGCCTTTTTTTGTTTACCTTTTTTTTAGCCGTTTGTTATATTCGTTAACTTTATTGGTGCAATAATTAGCTAACTATAAAGCCAGCTAATTAGCCAATTATTTAATACGTAAGCCAGTAAATAAGCCAATAGTTTAATAGGTTATAATTTCTTTTTATTTATCTTTTTTTTAGCTATTTATTATATTCGTTAACTTTATTGGTGCAATAATTAGCTAATTACGAAGCCAATTAATTAATTAGCCACTTAATACGTAAGCCAATAAATAAGCTAATAATTTAATAGGTTATAGCTTTTTTTTGTTTGCCCTTTTTTTAGCCGTTTGTTATATTCGTTAATTGTATTAATGTAATAATTAGTTAATTACGAAGCCAGCTAGCCAATTAATACGTAAGCCAATAAATAAGCCAATCGTATAATACGTCGTTTTTTCTTTCTTTTTATTCTTCGTTTAGCCAGTTTTTGCATTCGTTTATTTCGCTATTTTAATAATTAGCTAACGACAAAGCCAGCTAGTCAGCTAACGAGCCATTTAAATAACCAGCTATTTAAATAACCAACTATTTAAACAGTTATATAATAAATTATAATTTCTTTTTTTTGCCGTTTCGCTTAGCTATTTATTTCGTTTATTTATTATATTATGCCAATACTTATTTAATTACGAAAGTAACGAATTAAATAACTAAACATTTAAATACCTAAATACCTAAATCCAAATATCTAAATCCAAATATCCAGACCCAAATATTTATATAATTAATATATAATATCCATTAAATAAGCTTATCGTATTAGCTATAATATTATTTAATAAAATGCAATACGATATATGCAATATAGCAGTTATTAACGGCTTATTATAAGCTTTATATAAAAAGCTTGCGATTTAAAGTATTAAACGGTTTTATTAATTTGGCGCGAAAAATAAGCATTACAATTTCGATATTTTAAAATATTAAAATTATTTATTAATTACGGAACCATAAATTAAGAAATCCGTATTACTTAAAGAAAATAAAAAGGCATTTAATATTTATACGGCAAGCTTATTAAATGCGCTAATAAAAAAGCAACAAAAAGAATATTTAAAAAAGGTTTATTTAAATGGCTTGGCATTTTTAATTAAAACGGCATAATCTTTTATTTTTCCTTATTTTTTATACATTTCCGAAATAACGAAAAAATTAAGCATTAATATATAAAACCAAAAGGCCATTAAGGTTAATAAAGCGGAATTTATTTAAATGCTTTAATAACGTAATGCAAACGGTTAAAATTATTAAATAAAGTTATTATATTATCGGAAATAAAAAAAGCTATTAATATTTAATTCGTTAATTAATAAAAGAATATATTAAATTATGCTTATAAATTATATTACGTTATAAACGCGAACGCATTTATAAAATCCGCTTATAACTATAATTTTAATAATTCGGTTATCGTAATAATTAAACGGTTAAAATTATAAATTATAAGTAACTTATTATATGAAAATGTTATTTTTAAAACCTGGAAAAATATAGGAATGGTTTATTATAAGCCAAAAAGTTCGCATTATTTAGGCTACCATATTATAAGATTAAAATAATGCTATTAAGAAATATATAAAATTAAAAGAAAAAAAACTGGATACGAAATAACGCAAGCAATTAATAAATATTAACGATTCGAATTATAAATGCAAATAAATAAAGGCCCGCCTATAAAAAAAAAACCTTATAACCGCCGGTATTAAAAAAAAGAAAGCAATTAGTTTGGAATTATTTATATTATCGCATAAAATTATGTCATAGCATTTATTAGGCCCGGCTATATAAAGCAAGGCGATAATGGTTATAAAACGTAATAATATAATTCGGAATTATTCTTTACAAACGGCGCCGAAAGTTTCGTATTAAAAAGGCCTTTTTTAAAAGCGATAATTTTTATCGTAAGCGTTACGATAATTTTTTGCTTTAAGATAACCGTTATTTCAATAAAAGGAGTTTTCGTTATCGGGCGATTTACGTTAATCAGTTATATCGTTAAATATTTAGCGATATTATATTTAACCTGGCCGTTTATATACGGGCCCGATTAAACCCTTTTTTTCTGGCATAATATATATATTACGGCTATTATTCGGAAAAGTTAAATAATTCGTTATAAAAAACGGAAAATATATTACATATTATCGGTTAACGGGAAAAAGTTATACGGAAATTATAAACCGACCGAATTATTATTTTCCAAAGCCGTAATTAAAATGGAATATATATTTGGAATTTAAATAACGAAAATAGCAATAAGTATAAATATTATTTAAAATAAAATAACTTATTATATAATAAAAAAGTAAATATATATATACGTTTAATTTTAATTAAAGAATTATTAATATATATAAGCAATATAAAACATAAAATGAAATAACGTAATGAAAATAAAAGATTTATTTTGCGTATTTATTGCTTTAATAATTAATTTAATTATGTATTAATCTTTATTAAAAATTATAAATAACGTTATTAATCGCCGTATTTTATTTAATTCATTGCCGTTATTTATTTAGCCGAAAGATACGTTTAAATTATAACCGTTATTTGCTTAATTCGGAAATGTATTTACGTAATGGCCGTTATTTATTTAAAACGAAGGCCCGTTCGGATTATAGCCGCGATTCGCGAAAAACGGAAATAAATCGGGGCTATAACCGTTATCGGCTTAATTCGAAAGGGCATTTGCGTTATGGCCGCTATTTATTTGGAACGAACGTTCGTTCGGGCTATGGCTGCGGTATGCGGAAAACGCAAATGGAATTGGGCTATGGTTGCTAAATGCGAAAGAAAAAGGTTAGGCTAAGCGATATTCCGTATTTTTAAGAAGAATAAATAAAAACAATATTCGAAAAGAATTATAGGCCTTTATGTAACGGCTAGGGCTAAAATTTGAATTAATATTACGACGATCGGTAAAAGCCGATATATATTATCGATATATACGATAAAGCCGATTAATAAAATAAAGGGTATTAAAATTATTATTTTGCAACGTAAAATATATTTTTTAAAAGTTATTACAACGGTTTAAACGAAAAAAAACGGATTAAATAACGGCGTCAATAAAGGATATAAAAAGATTAAAACGGGAAATAAAAATAAAGGGATTAACGGAATTAACGGAATTGGCGGAATTAACGGGATTAACGGAATTGGCTGGATTAACGAAGCTGGGAAAAAAGGGGGCGAAGCTAAAAAACGGGCCATTAAGGCTACAAAAAGGGTTAATAGAATTGACGGAATTAGCCGGGTTAACGAGGCTAAAAAAGGAAGGAACGAAGTTAAAAAAAGGGCCGCCAAGATTAAAAAAAGAATTAACGGAATTAACAGAATTAACGAAATTAATAGGATTAATAAGGCTAAAAAAAAATAAGGCTAAAAAAAGTATTAACGATATTATAAGAAATATCTTTATTATTATTACGGGGTTATAAAAATAAATGCTACTAAAAAAACGGAATCGTCGTATTTTTTATTAACGTTCCTATTATAAAAATACGTCCGTTTATTATTTTTTAGGCATATCCAGTTATATAAATAATGCTTTTTAATTAAAATCGTTAAGCCGCGCAGAATTATCGTAATAAATAAGGGATTTAGCGTATATTAATATTTCGGTTTGTATTTACGTATGCTTACGGATCCGAATCCGGGTTTTTTTTTTCGCTTTTTATTTGCCTTTTATTCGTTATTGCGAACGTACCGTTAGCGCTATTTGCCGCTATAAGAAATACTATCGGCGTTCGAGTTTTAAAGAACGGTATTAAAATATTGCCTTTAAATTTAGCTTTATCCGTCGATATTATTTCTTTTAAGCCCGGATATACGCGTTTTTTGCCCGTTATTAATATAAATGCTTTTAAGTTTTATTTCGCGTTAGCGTTTCGGGCTGGAATAAGCTTAAATGCAAGCGCTTATAAAACCGATTTAATGGCTCCGTTTTCGGCTAAATATTTATATGCGCTTTTATTATTGCTTCGGACCGTTATTTTTAATTTTCTTAATTATTGGTTTTCGAATTAATTTTTTTTTATATCCGCTATTACCGACGTTTCCGATTTTGGGCCTTTTAATGCTGCGAATTATTTTTTTTAGCTTATTCTTATATTTTTGCGTTTATTTATGGTTCCGTTTAAATGATTTTTTGCGGCCGATCCGGACGCTTTTTAATTTAAGCCAGCGCTGCCGCTTTTATATGCGTCCGCCGCCGCTGCCGTTTTAAAAAACGAACCCGTTTTTTCGCATTTACTTAGGCCCGCTGGCGCTAGCGCTTTTAAGTCCGAACCCGTATTTTTGCTATTAGGTCGGCTTCGGCGGGGATTTAAAGCCCTTATCGCTTACGCTTTAAAGCCTTAGTTTTGGCGTAATTATATAAACGAAGGCGCTATTGCCGCAGGAATATGTTATTATCGTTATCGTCGCTGTTATTAACGGATATTAAATACGTACGGCTTTTTTCGGTTATAAGCTTTTTATTTTTAACCGTAACGTTATTAATTAATCGAAAGCGTTTTATTTATAAGGGTAAGCTATTATTGTTATTATTATTGTTAATAATAAATACCAAATACGTACGGCTTTCCTTTAAAGGCGGCCGGGAAAGGCCCGAATTAACGGATTAGGCAAATACTTAAAGTTGCCGATTATAAGCGGCTTTTTATTAGCGCCGAAAAAAGCTATTACCGAAATTTTCGATTATAAGAAAAAAATTATCGTTAAGGTAATTAAAAACGGCTAAGGTATTTTAAGTTTATTGCTAATTACGAAACTATTTAATAACGTTACGAATTACGTTAATACTGGATCGGTTAAAAAAAAGCTGCGCGTCGTAAACCTTTTAATAAATATACGGAATATCGGTAACGATAATAATATAAGGAAATAAATTAAAGCGCGTAATTATATACGTAGAATTAACGTAACGAATAAAATGCTAAAGCATAGTAATATTAAAAGGAGTACCGATAACGTTCTAAGGCGAAAAAATAAACTTTTAGGGCTAATTTTCGGACGTTAGTTTTATAATAAATCGAAAAAATAAATTAAGAAATATTGACATTTATAATGGCGTTAATTTTAAAATTAAAAATTACGGGATATTAATAACTTTAAAACGAAAAAAGCGTAATAGTTATAATAAGGTATTCGTAGGAATTAAAAATACGAAAAAATAAATAAAAGCATAATAAAGAAATGCAAAAAATAAAAACTTAAAAAAGGGTTTTATTTACGAAAAAATAACGAATCGTATTAAGTTTTTTAAGTATATGCAGATATATAATAACGTAAATTGCATAAAGAAATAAATAAAATTATATAATATATAATATATAAAAAAATAAAACGACGAAAGGTATATAAAAATAAAAATAAAGAAAAATATAATAATAACGAATATATATATATATAAAAGAATATGATATAATAGAAAAAATAAGAAATAAGCCGTAAAAAGATATAAATACATATAAAACATATAAAACAAAAATAAGCGTTTTGGTTGTAATATAATAATGCATATGCATATAGGTTCGAAATCGTTATTTTAAAATAAAAATAAAATAACAAACAGAAAAAGAAAATAACGAATTAAACGAAAAAAGTTTATCGTAATACAATATAAAAAAAATAATATATTATAATTAAACGAAAAATATTACGCGTCGGAAATATATAAAATAAACGGAAATATAAAGGGAAATAAAAAAATAAAGACTATAAATAAAGTATTAATTAAAATAAACCGAAATAATATTAAAACCTTTATTTTAAGCATATAAATATTAAAAGATATTTGCATTATGGACTTAATTAAAGAAAAAGATATTGCATTATTTGTTTATTTATAAGAAATTACATACAAAACTAAACGAATTAGCATTTTTTATATAAACGAAAACCAAAGCCTAAATATGCCGGCGTCGGCTATATAGCCGAAACCGATAAAAGCAATTAAAAAAAAACCTGCAATTATAATGATGCATTTATTATATAACGACAATAATGCATTATTTAATTATAAGAAAAATTGCTATTAATAAATATAATATAAAATAATGCATTACGAAAGTTTAATTATAATTATATTATTCCTTATAAAGCAACGAAATTTAAAAGGCATTATATTATATAACATATAACGCAAACGGCAAGACCTATAAGAAATCGAGATTTCGAGGCTATTATAATGCAATATAACTAATAATAAGCCGTAACGGTTATACGTATTCGAAATTTCGAAGGCGTAATAATACAGTAAATATAACGGAAACGACAAAACCTATAAAATATCGAGATTTCGAATTTATAAGAGATTTAAATTTTAAGTTTCGGTTATATCGGTTTTATTTAAGGCTATAAACGCGGATATACGCATAATATCGACCCATTTATAAGCAATTAATTAATAAGATAATATAATAATTATCCGTTTAAAAGTAATTATAAATAAATTACGTCAAAGCTAAATATTTTAATATATGCTAATATTAAAAAATAAAGCAATTTTGAATTTAAATAAAAAAATATTATATATAATAAACGAAAAATTATGCATACGAATTATAAAAAAATTTAATAAAGCCGCATAATAATGGTAATTCGTATTAATAAACTATTAGGTTAATTTCATTTAAATATGATTTAATTAGCCGCATAATAATAATCGTACGAATAAATAAGCTAATAAATTAGTTTTATTTAATTATAATAATTTATAATAATAAGCCGTTAAATTAATAACGTCTTAATAATCGTTCGTATTAAGAAATTATAAGGCCAGCTTTATATAAATATGGTCGTTCGTAATAATAAGCTTTAAAATTAATTACGTATTAATGCTTATTCGTATTAATAAGCGTTAAATAAATTACGTAATAAAGGTCGTTTATAATAAAAACCGGATAAGTTATATACGCAATAAGGATCGTTCGTAATAAAAGGCCGATACATTAATCGGGCATTAAGAATTGGCCGTAGCAATAAATTAATAAGTTAACCGGGCATTATTAATCGTTCGCATTAATAAGCGTTAAGTTAACCGGGCATTAACGGTCGTCCGTATTAAGAAACGTTAGGTTAGTTACGTATTAATGGTCGTCCGTATTAAATACGTTAATTAAATATTAAGGGTTAATTATATTAAATACGTTAATCGGATATTAATAATTAACCGCATTAATAAGCGTTAAATTAATTGCGTATTAATAATCGTTCGTATTAAATAGGTTAGCCGCATATTAATAATTATTCGTATTAAATACGTTAATTAGGCATTATTAATCGTTCGTATTAATAAGCATTAAATTAGCCGCATATTAATAATTATTCGTATTAAATAAATTAACTACGCATTAATAATTAACCATATTAATAAGCATTAAATTAGTTACGTATTAATAGTCGTTCGTATTAAAGAAATTAGCCGCATATTAATGATTAACCTTATTAATAAGCGTTAAATTAGCCGCATATTAATGGTCGTCCGTATTAAAAAAGTTAGCCGCGTATTAATGATTAACCTTATTAATAAGCGTTAAGTTAATCGCGTATTAATGGTTAACCGCATTAATAAGCGTTAGGTTAACCGCGCCCAAATGTGGTTAACCCCCGCATATGGTTAATCTGTTTAGGTTAATTAAAGTCCTAGGGGTTAGGCGTTAATTTCAAAATTAAAAATTACGGAATATTGGCAGCTTTAAGGCGAAAAAAGCGTAATAATTATAACGAAGTATTTATAAGAATTAAAGATACGAAAAAATAAATAAGAACATAATAAAGAAATGCAAAAAATAAGAACTTAAAAAAGGGTTTTATTTACGAGAAAATAACGAATCGTATTAAATTTCTTAAGTATATATAAATATATAATAACGTAAATTACGTAAAGAAATAAATAAAGTTATATAATATATAATATATAAAAAAACGAAATAACGAGAGGTATATAAGAATGAAAATAAGGAAAAACATAATAATAACGAATATATATATATATAAAAGAATATAATATAATAAAAAAAGTAAGAAATAAGCCGTAAAGATATATAAATGCATATAAAACATATAAAACAAGAATAAGCGTTTTGGTTATAACATAATAATACATATGCATATAAGTTCGGAATCGTTATTTTAAAGCAAAAATAAAATAACAAATAAAGAAAGAAAATAACGAATTAAACGAAAAAAGTTTATCGTAATATAATATAAAAAAAATGATATATCATAATTAAACGGAAAATATTACGCGTCGGAAATGTATAAAATAAACGAAAACGTAAAAAAAAATAAAAAAACAAAGGTTATAAATAAAATATTAATTAAAATGAGCCAAAATAACGCCAAGATCTTTATTTTAAGCACATAAATATTAAAAAATATTTACGTTATAAATTTAATTAAAAAAGAAAATATTATATTATTTGCTTATTTATAAGAAATTATATATAAAATTAAACGAATTAGCATTTTTTATATAAACGAAAACCAAAGCTTAAATATATCGGCATTAATTATATAATCGAAGCCGATAAAAGCAGTTAAAAAAAAACTTATAATTATAATAATACATTTATTATATAACGGCAATAATGTATTATTTAATTATAAAAAAAAATTATTATTAATAAATATAACATAAAACAATGCATTACGAAAGCTTAATTATAATTATATTATTCCTTATAAAGCAACGAAATTTAAAAGGCATTATATTATATGGCATATAACGCAAACGGAAAAACCTGCAAAAAATCGAGATTTCGAGGTTATTATAACGTAATATAGCCAATAATAAGCCGTAACGGCTATACGTATTTAAGATCTCGAAGGCGTAATAATATAATAAATATAACGGAAACGACAAAATTTGCAGAACATTAAGATTTCGAATTTATAAAAGGTTTAAATTTTAAGCTTCGGTTATATCGGTTTTATTTAAAGCTATAAACGCGAATGTACGCATAATATCGACTTATTTATAAGCAATTAATTAATAGGATAATATAATAACTATTCGTTTAAAAGCAATTATAAGCAAGCTATGTTAAAGCTAAATACCTTAATATATGCTAGTATTAAGAAATAAAGCAATTCTAAGCTTAAATAAAGGAATATTATATATAATAAACGAAGAATTATGCATACGAATTATAAAAAGATTTAATAAAGCCGCATAATAATAATGGTTCGTATTAATAAGTTATTAAATTAGCCTTATTTAAATATAATTTAATTAATTGCGTAATAATAATCGTATAAATAAATAAATTAATAAATTAACCTTATTTAATTATAATGGTTTATAATAATAAGCCGTTAAATTAATAACGCATTAATAATCGTTTATATTAAAAAATTATAAAGCCAATTTTATATAAATATAATCGTTCGTAATAATAAGTCTTAAAATTAATTATATATTAATGCTTATTCGTATTAATAAGCGTTACATAAATTACGTAATAAAAATCGTTTATAGCAAAAACTGAATAAATTATTCGCATAATAAGGGTCGTTTATAACAAAAACCGAATAAATTATGCACGCAATAAGAATCGTTCGCAATAAAAGGCCGATACATTAACCGGGCATTAAAAATCGGCCGTAATAATAAGCCAATAAATTAATCGGGCATTATTAATTATTCGCATTAATAAGCATTAAATTAATCGAATATTAATAATCGTTCGTATTAAAAAGCGTTAAATTAGTTACGTATTAATAATCGTTCGTATTAAATACGTTAATCGAACATTAAGAATTAATCGCATTAAATACGTTAATCGGGCATTAATAATTAATCGCATTAATAAGCGTTAAATTAGCCGCGCATTAATAATTATCCGTATTAAATAGGTTAGCCGCATATTAATGGTCGTCCGTATTAAATACGTTAATCGGACATTATTAATCGTTCGTATTAATAAGCGTTAAATTAATTGCGCATTAATAATCGTTCGTATTAAATAAATTAATTGCGTATTAATAATTAATTATATTAATAAGCATTAAATTAATTGCGTATTAATAATTATCCGTATTAAAAAAATTAACCGCGTATTAATAATTAACCTTATTAATAAACGTTAAATTAGCCGCATATTAATAGTCGTTTATATTAAAAAGATTAACCGCGCATTAATAATTAACCTTATTAATAAGCGTTAAATTAATCGCATATTAATAGTTAACCGTATTAATAAGCGTTAAATTAACCGCGTTCAAATATGATTAATTCCCGCATATAATTAACTTATTTAAATTAACCAAAATCTTAAAAGTTAAAAATAACGCTAAGACCTTTATTTTAAGCACATAAATACTAAAAAATATCTGCGTTATGGATTTAATTAAAAAGAAAAATATTGCATTATTTACTTATTTATAAGAAATTATATATAAAATTAAACGAATTAGCATTTTTTATATAAACGAAAACCAAAGCTTAAATATATCGGCGTCGGCTATATAACCGAAACTAATAAAAGCAATTAAAAGAAAACCTATAATTATAATAACGTATTTATTATATAATAATAATAATGCATTATTTAATTATAAAACAATTATTATTAATAAATATAATATAAAATAATATATTATAAAAGCTTAATTATAATTATATTATGCTTTATAAAATAACGAAATTTAAAAGGCATTATATTATATAACATATAACGCAAACGGTAAAACTTATAAGAAATCGAGATTTCGAAACTATTATAACGCAATATAACTAATAATAAGCCGTAATAGCTATACGTATTCGAAATTTCGAAAGCGTAATAATATAATAAATATAACGAAAATAATAAAACTTATAAAACATCGAAATCTCGAATTTATAAAAGATTTAAATTTTAAGTTTTAATTATATCGGTTTTATTTAAAGCTATAAACGCAAATATATGCATAATATTAACTTATTTATAACTAATTTATTAATAAAATAATATAATAATTATTCGTTTAAAAGCAATTATAAACAAATTACGTTAAAATTAAATACTTTAATATATATTAATATTAAAAACTAAAGCAATTTTAAGCTTAAATAAAATAATATTATATATAATAAACGAAAAACTATATGTGTCATACGGGGGCATTCCGGACCAATAATAACTGCAGTTATCACCAACTGCAGGATATATTGGAATGCACCTCATCCTTTGCTATAGGAAGTATTGAAATGCATTCCTGCCTAATATAGCCATTGGGGTTATAACAGCGGAAGCCGCGGAAGCTGGAAATAAAGGATACGTACTGATACGTACTTGCAAATTGCTATATATAAATACTCCGTCGAATTCCCTTCGACGTCTCTTAGATTTTAGCTCTTTAATACGCTCTTTAAGACCATATAAAATTATAAGCTAATTTGTTTTATACGTTCCAAGCTTTACAAGCCCTTGTTACAATATAATTTTATACCTTCTTCAGGATATATATATTTACATTCCCATTAATACAAACCACTACATCCTAAGCCCCAAACGCCACGTCTTTAATAAGACTTGGTACTTCGTTTATTATCGAAGGTATAATTATCTTCATAATAACCCCTTAATTTAAAGATCCTAACGCCAGCCAACCGAAAAATAAGGCAAACATTTCCATTGCCAAGGATTAAAAAACCCAATTATCTGTAACTGCCAAAAAAAAAACCCCATTTATTTAGTTATCCAAATAAGCCTTTAACCTTACTTTACCTTTTGCTGGCAATAAAGTCGCATTTAAGGAATCCTATTTTCAAACCTCTATACCTCCCAAGGTCCAGACAAAAACCCCTGATACCAAACCCGAAAACTTTAAGGAAAAGTACGAATCTAAAGAAAAAGACAAAAAGGAAAAAAAAAACGAAGATAACTCGGAAATAAAGGAAATCCCTATTTATCCACCTTAAGAAGCACATTTATCCGGTGCCGATCCTATAATTACCCGGAAGCCGGCTATAAACAGCCAGCTATAGGCCAATCCTAATACTTCCCTAAGCATTACAAATAAATTCCAAATATTCCAGAACCTTAATACGAGCTATTATACGTCCCTTACTAGCTAAATACAAAACTAATAAGAAATTCCATCGCTAAACGTATTTTTTTCTTTTCCTATTATTTCTAATCTTTTAAACCATTTCCTTTAACAAAAATTTATCTTAAAATTAATCGATAAGTTAAGGTTATTACATAAAAAAAACCCTTTTTTTATCAGATTTCCAATTAAACCTATTATTCTTACTTAATTCATAATGCCTGCTATATTTACCCTTCTTATGGATAATACGGCGCTTACCCTATATAAACCACCAACTTATAATATGGTTATAAGCAAATCCGGAAACGAATTCCCAATGTTCCAAATTAATATTCGTAACCTTCCGAAATAGCTGATTACTTTACACCACGACATCGGCCAAACCTATTATAATTTCGTTACGTTTGCCTAGCAAATAAAAAACCGCAATTAAGTTATTACCAAAAATATCAAAAAATAATACAACATTATGGCAAAAAATTATCGCTAAATTTTTCAGCTTTACCGTAAAAGTTACCATATTACCGAAAAACAAATCGCTAAGTTCCAAAGTAAAATAATTAAAGCCAATTATTAGTTCTTCCAAAAGGTTTAAGGAACTATCGCCAAGTTCGTTCGAAATAACGAAGCTCGGCAGCAAGCCATTACGCATCTCGAACAAATCGCCAACAATTATTATTAAGCATTGCTTAAAATCGAAAAACGTATGCTTAAAACCCAGGCGTTTAAGTCGAACATAAGCGAATAAGCAGCTCAAAAAAAAAGCCAAATCAACGACCTTTTTGCCCGAAAATATTTCGATCCGGCCAATATCGACCGACAAACTCGCCGGCAAGTCGAAAAACTTCGGTCCTATACCCAAAACGCATTAGCAAAGTTCCAACGACAACTCAAATTTAACCCCTACGCCGTCATCGATATAAACTCTGTTCTATAACAAATTAAACAACGTGCCGCAATACGTTTACCCTTTAGTCGTTTCGTTAACCAACCCTTTTCGTTTCGAACCCCTAACATTCCAAAAACCAAAGCTTCTGTATCAAAATATTTTAGCTTTAAAGCCAAAATTAGGAACTCCCTTATTAATAAAATACTCCAAACAGCCCAAGCCAAAAGAACGATATAAGGTATTCGTTAACAATTCGATACGTCGAAGGGATTACCTTTTATGTTTGGCGGAAACGGACTCGGAAAAATACCGCCGCCGCCTCCTCGAAACCCAAACGCACTAGGCGACCCAAACTCTAACCCTAATGATAATAATGAATTAAACGACCAAAAAAAACCGCTACCGCCTAAAAAAGAACCTTTCCGAAAGTCTTTACGACGACCCCCGGATAAGCCTAAATCGGGAAAATGGCAGGATAAACTTGTTTTAGCCTTAAAAAAATTCGGTCGCCCTGTTCCCGCTATTATTAACCCGGTTTAACTTAATAAGCCTTAAACCTATAATAAAAAGGACTTATTTAAGTTTAAACCTTAATGGATTAAAATAAAATCATACCTTAAAACATATACAAAAAGTTTCCCCCAAAATTATTACCGCATTAACTAAATTAAATCGCTGCTTATAAATAAAGCCCAAACTTAACATTAACAGCGTCTCAACCAAGTTAAACGGATAAAACTAACGAATCATTAAAATAACTACGTCATAGCCATTACGAAACGATTCAAGAACCCCTTAAAGAAACATCGGAACGTTAAGAAAATAAAAAGCTTCACTTACCAAGGGAATACGGTTTAATATCTTACCGAATTTTTCGACCTCAACGAAGTAATCCAATAATTTGGAATTACTTTCCAGAACTACATTTTTTAAACCCTGCCCGACGAAATCACCCGCCTAATATATTTACGGCAAAATGCAATGCCTAATTCGGACGAAAACTTCTTCGCCGCCATTCAAAAAACAGAACAGATCTACGAAAATATGTTATCCAATTTAGGTATCTCGTCGAAAAAAGAAAGGCCCGATTCGACCTCGGAGCATTCGAAGTCGGGCCAAAACTACCAAAGCAAAAAAACTCGCTCCATTTCCGGCCAAAATCGATCCTTAAAAAGCCAGCCCAAAAACCGACAAAAATCAAAGGCAAAGCCTAAATTCGACCCCAAAAACAAAAAATGGCCCAATATTATAGCCGCATTAAAAGGTATTAAACAAAAAAACATCGATTAACGCAAAAAAAACAAGGTTTCGTATTAAAAATATGGTCGCGATAATTACTACACCCTCGCCTGCTTCGCGAAAAAAAATATTAAAGGCAAAAACTTGCCCAGCCTACCGGAAAAAATTTCCTTTGCTAAACGCAAGCGAAATAAAAATACGCCGGCCCTAAACAATAAAAAGAAACTCAAAATCGACGCTACCCTTAAGAAACCCGACCATCCGCATCTCGTAACCGAGCTCGACGATTCCGACTCGGATTTTTAAAAGGCCCTTACGTCGTATCGCGTAAGATTTCATGGCCGATAAATAATCCTTCCGCGAAACTTTCTGCGGTTAAAAAACGATCCAGCGACAACGACTCGGCAATAATAACTAAATAACTCAACAAAAACGATAATAAGGAATAAAAACAGCTTTATCCTTTTACTTTTCCGGATACTAAAAAAAAAATACGATTTAAACCTAAATCCGGCTTTAAATCTTTAATTAAGATAACATTAATTTATAACCATTCCGAATATCCTATTAAAATATTTTTAAATAATGGCTGCTCGATACCGGTTATGTTATTTTCCAAATGCCAACAATAAAAACTGCCCATTTTTAAACGAAATAAAATCAAAAAGATAATATCCTTTAATATTACTTGCATAAAAAACGCTGAACAATATTATACCGATGCCTTAATTTTTCGATACCAAAAGAATTATTTCTTTCGCCTAAACTTTAAACTAAGCAACATAAACGACGAATATAATATTATCTTGCCCCATTAATAATTAAAAATGCATCAGCCTGCTAACTTTTTCGATAATCCCGACAAAATCACGTTTCCTTTTAAGTTTTATCGTAAAAACTGCACCAGCCATGCCGTTATTAATTAAATTACCAATTTATTAAATAACAAAAAACCAAACCCGTTAAAAGGAATATCCGAGAAATTTAAAGAATTTATATTTATTATAACGAAAAAAGCAAACCAGAAATTCCTTAATTATAAGCCATAAAACCACGCTATTAACTTGCAAAAAAAAAAAATACCCCTATAAAAACTTCTTTATGCAATAAATAAAAAAGAATTTAACGTACTTAAACCCTAATTAAAAAACATACTTAACATAGGCCGAATCCGAAAATTAACCTCCTCCTATACTTTTCCCTTTATGTTTATCCCGAAACCGGACTCTAATAATTCTTTAAGACCCGTTATCGACTATCAAGGCCTAAACGTTATCACCATTTCTATTCGCTATCCAATCCCACTTATCAACGAAATACAAGCCCAATTTCGTACCGCTAAATGGTTTACCAAAATTAACCTAAAAACAGGCTTTAACCTAATTAAAATTAAGAAAAGCGACGAATGGAAAACAGCATTCAAATGTAAATATGGATTATTCGAATATACCGTAATGCCCTTCGGTTTTATTAATGCATCAGCCACTTTTCAAGCCATAATAAATAATATTTTCAAAAACCTTATCGATACTGGTCTAATAATATACATCAATAACTTATTTATTTATGTTAAAACCAAAAAACAACATAATGAATTAATTAAAAAGATCCTACGCAAATTAATTAAGCACCATCTCGCTATCGCTCCGCATAAATGCAAATGAACGATACACGAAATCGAATACTTTGGTTACATTATCGGTCGCAAAGGCATTTCCATGGCCCAAAACAAAATGAAATACATTAATCGATAGAAACCTCCAAAAACCCTTAAGAAATCCCAACAATTTATTAATTTCGTAAATTTCTATCGTCGCTTTATTAAGAACTTTTCCAATATCGCCAAATCCATTATTAACGCCAACAAAGGAAATCCCAAATTATAAAAATAAACTAATAAAATAAACTATGCCTTTTACGATCTTAAGCATAAATTCATTTAAACACCTATCCTAATCCATTTCGATCCCAAAAAGCAAGTCTATATCGAAACAAATGCTTCCGACTTCGCAATCGGCGCAATAATATCCCAAAAAAATAATAAAGGAAAACTTCAATTAATTGCCTTTTACTTTCGCAAGCTTACGCCGGCAAAAATGAATTACGAAATCCATAACAAAGAACTACTAGCGATTATCGACTCCTTTAACAAATGGAAACAATACCTCGAAAAAACTAGATATCGTATTAAAATCTTTTCTAACCACCAAAACCTCGCTTATTTTACAATAGCCAAGGTATTAAATAAACGACAAGCAAAATAGGCTCAGCAATTATCTTTATATTAATTTATTATTAATTACCGACCCGGTAAGCAAAATAAAAAGGCCGATATTCTCTTTCGATTAGATTAATATCGGCCTAAAAAAAAAAAAGCTAAAGACTAACCGATTACGTCGATCTTACAAAAAAAACATTTTTCGCACTTTATAAAACCTACGTTTATGGCTTTAGTTTCGATTATCTTAACCTCAGAAAGATTATGCAACGTTTTAACGCCTAAATAGCACCCCGAATTCATAAATAAAGTCAAATCCTCAGCCAAAAAGAACCCCATATACATAAAAAAAATAGCATTACCAAATAAAAACATTAAAATCAAAAACGAATTGCTGTATTACAAAAAAAGACTTTAAATTCCCTTTAAATTCCAATAAGAAGTCATAAAATCCGAACATAATACCTTAATCGTAAAACATATAAATATAAACAAAACATTAAAATTCATTATACGAAACTTTTAATAGCTAGACCTAAAGTTATTAATCCGAGAATTTATTAGCGGCTATTACGATTATTAACAGAATAAGGTTTTTAAATACGCACCTTATGGTTCATTATAGCCTATGGAATTATATTATTACCTATAACATACGATTATTATGGATTTTATTATTAACTTCTTTTTTTTTAATAAATGCGATTCGATATGGGTTATAATAAATCCCTTTATTAAAATGGCTTATTTCATACCCTTCAAAGTAAAAGAAAAAATTATTACGGACTTCATTAAAATCTTTGCAAAATTTTATTAGAAATTACATGGAATACCTTTCGATATTATTTCGGATAGGGATTCCAGATTTACTGCACATCTTTGGCGCAACTTTTTCAAGCTAATAAGAATTAAGTTACGCATAAATACAGCCTTTTATCCATAAACGGATAATTAAATTAAGAAATTAAATTAAATCCTTAAAATTTACCTTAAAGCCTTCGTTAATTACGAAATATCCAATTAAAAAGATTTATTACCTACGGCCGAATTCGCATATAACAATGCCAAATTAGCCTTTATATATATAATTCCTTTTTATGCCAATTATGGTTACCACCTTACAATATATAACTTACCGCTAAACTCCTTTTATAATCCAGGTAATTAAATATACGCGTATTAAATGATCCAAGTACATAAAAACGCTTAAAAACACCTGGAAAAAAGCAGAAAAAAAATAAAGCATTGGGCCAACAAAAAACGGAAGGAAATATCCTTTTTAAAAAAGGGACAATTGGTTATGCTTAATGGTAAAAACATTAAAATAAAGCGTCCTGCCAAAAAGCTAAATAAAAAAATATAAGAACCATATAAAATTTAAAAGGTAATTTCCTTTATCGCTATTAAATTTACGTTATCCAAAAATTAAAGAATCCATAATACGTTTTATATATCGCTTATTAAATCATATCGCGTTAATAATTAAATACCGCCTAACCTTAACCAGGTTTTGCAAAATGCTATACCAATTAAGGCAAACGAATATTAAATAAACAAAGTAATGGATTCCTTAAAAACTTAAGAATACGTAAAATATTTGGTTAAATGAAAGAACTATCCTGCCAAAAAACATTGAACTTAAGAACCATATAACCATTTTAATAACGAAGGTATTAAATAAGCTATTCTGTTATTTTACGAATAACATCCAGGCAAGCCAATTAATCTACGGATATCGATAACTTTGTTTTTTACACTATTTCCGATTTAGGCCTCGTCGCTTAAGGACGAGCTTTAAGAAAAGGAGAAATGGTATCATATAAGAGCATTCCGGACCAATAATAACTGCAGTTATTACTAATTACAGAATATATTAAAATATACTTCATCCCTTGCTATAGGAAATATTGGAATGCATTCCTGCTTAATATAGCCATTAAGGTTATAACAGCGGAAGCCGCGAAAGCTGGAAATAAAGGATACGTATTAATACGTACTTGCAAATTGCTATATATAAATACTCCGTCGAATTCCTTTCGACGTCTCCTAGATCTTAGCTTTTTAATACGCTCCTTAAGACCATACAAAATTATAAGCTGATTTGTTTTATACGTTCCAAGCCCTATAAGCCCTTGTTATAATATGTATTAATTATAAAAAAGTTTAATAAAGCCGCAAAATAATAATAATTCGTATTTATTAAGGACGTTCCGGACTTCCTGCTTTTAGCTAAAAGTGCCGGCGGCGTCGATAACGTCGACTGTATATAGGGGCACAGCACCGCTATGCAGTGTTTAGTATTATTTATTACCAATATAAAGGTAAAGTTATAAAGTAATAAAAGCATGAATTGCTATAAAGTACTAGGGACTCCAAGGATTTCTATATAGTTCTTGGCAGTACTAGGTAGGGGTATGTAGTATTAAATAATCCTAAGGACTATTATATTACGTAATAGTATTAATAAGTTATTAAATTAATTTTATTTAAATATAATTTAATTTGCCGCATAATAATAATCGTATAAATAAATAAATAAATAAATTAATCTTATTTTATTATAATAATTTATAATAATAAGCCGTTAAATTAATAACGCATTAATAATCGTTCGTATTAAAAAGATATAAAGCCAGCTTTATATAAATATAATTATTCGTAATAATAAGTTTTAAAATTAATTACGTATTAATACTTATTTATATTAATAAGCGTTAAATAAATTACGTAATAAAAGTCGTATATAATAAAAATCGAATAAGTTATTCGCATAATAAGAATTATTTATAATAAAAACCGAATAAATTATTCGCGTAATAAGAATCGTTCGTAATAAAAAGCCGATATATTAATCGGATATTAAAAATTAATTATAATAATAAACCGATAAATTAATCGAACATTATTAATCGTTCGTATTAATAAGCGTTAAAATAATCGAATATTAACGGTTATTCGTATTAAAAAGCGTTAAATTAGTTACGCATTAATAATAATTCGTATTAAATAAATTAATTACGAATTAATAATCGTTCGTATTAAAACAAACAGCCGCATATTAATAATTAATCGCATTAATAAACGTTAAATTAATTGCGTATAAATAATCGTTCGTATTAAATAAATTAGCCGCGCATTAATAATCGTTCGTATTAAATACGTTAATCGGTGTTATAAACGTTCCGAACTTCCTGCTTTTAGCTAGAAGTGCCGGCGGCGTTAATAACGTCGATTATATATAAGAACATAATACCGTTATATAGCGCTTAATATTACTTATTATTAGTATAAAAATAAAGTTATAAAGTAATAAAAGCATAAATTATTATAAAGTATTAAGAATTTTAAGAACTTTTATATAATTCTTAATAATATTAAATAAGAATACGTAATACTAAGTAATTTTAAAAACTACTATATTACGTAATAATCGAGCATTAATAATCGTCCGTATTAATAAGCATTAAGTTAGCCGCTTATTAATAATCGTCCGTATTAAATAAATTAGCCGTATATTAATAATCGTTCGTATTAAATACGTTAATCGAATATTAATAATCGTTCGTATTAATAAGCATTAAATTAATCGTATATTAATAATTATTCGCATTAAATAAATTAGCCACGTATTAATAATCGTTCGTATTAAATAAATTAGTCGCGTATTAATAATTAACCGCATTAATAAACGTTAAATTAGCCGCGTATTAATAATCGTTTATATTAAATAAGTTAATTACGTATTAATAATTAACTTTATTAATAAGCGTTAAATTAGTTACGTATTAATAATCGTTCGTATTAAAAAAGTTAGCCGCGTATTAATAATTAACCTTATTAATAAGCATTAAATTAATTACGTATTAATAATTATTCATATTAAAAAAATCAGCCGCGCATGAATAATTAACCTTATTAATAAACGTTACGTTAATCGCGTATTAATAATTAATCGCATTAATAAGCATTAAATTAATTACGTATTAATAATTATTCGTATTAAAAAAATCAGCCGCGCATTAATAATTAACCTTATTAATAAACGTTACGTTAATCGCGTATTAATAATTAATCGCATTAATAAGCATTAAATTAACCGCGTTTAAATATAATTAACCCCCGTATATAATTAACCTGCTTAGGTTAACCTAAGTTCTAAGGGTTAGGGCCGTAATTGGGTATATTATACGGAATTACGGATTTGCCGGAATAAAAAAGCCTCTTTTCCCTTTTTCGAAGAAAAGGAAAAAAGGGGGTTATAAAAAAAAGCTAATAATAATTAACATTAAAAGCTTTTAAATATTTAGCACTTAGCGTTATAAATAAATAAATAATAATAAATAAAAAAGTAATAATAAATAAATAAGTAATAATAAATAAATAAGTAATAATAAATAATTAAATAATAATAAATAAATAAATAATAATAAATAAATAAATAATAATAAATAAGTAATAATAAATAAGTAATAATAAATAAGTAATAATAAATAAGTAATAACAAATAAGTAATAACAAATAAATAATATAAGGCACCTAGCTTACGTAAGCCACCTAAGTTATAAAGGCTATAATTAAATATATTATACGGAATTACGGGTTTAAATACGTAAGTTATAGGCTGCAATTAAATGCATTATACGGAATTACGGGTTTGCCGGAATAAAAAAGCCCCCCCTTTCCCCCTTTAAAAAAGGAGGAAAGGGGGGGTTAAAAAGAAAGGAAAGGCCGTTAGTAACTGGTACTGAAAGCTTTTGGGCACCTGGCACCTAGCGATGCGAAGCTTTTATGTACCTGGCACTTGCTATTAAAAGGTTTTCCGTACTTATAGCTAGCTAGTACTAAAAGCTGTACGCATTAATCACTTAAAGCTGGCATTTAATACTTGGGCTTTTATACTTCTTCGAATCGAAAGGGCCTTATGTTTATAATGATTAAAATTATTACTTCTTATTTTAATTAAGAACGTATTCTGTCGCATTCGAAATGTAAAAATAAGGTGGCTTAATAGCATAAGACTGTTAATTACATTTATAAAATGAAAAAGAAGCACAAGAAGCGGTAAGCGCTGCTCTTCTCGTGCACCCAATTTGTATGGAAGAAATGAAGGTAGTGAACCCAAGCCCGCGCGCTTCTTTAAGTGGTTAGATACGCCACCAGGGGCTAGGCTAGCGTAAATGTGACATATATATTAATAGAAATATAGTGCACGAGGTAAGCAAGGGGGTATTTTATACGTTGAACTTCCAGGTTAGCTGGAAACCCTTGGATGTGGTTTCATGAACGTCTGCACCTGCCAAAAGGCTGTCAAATCGATTTCGAAATAGTTTTCAACTAAAAGGACGCAAGGGATAAAACACCCCCTCACGCCTTGAGGTCGCTGCTGCAAACTCAAAGGCTACACTTGCGCAAGTGATCAATTGTTGTTCATTAGTATAGCGACATAACTCAAAGGTACCTAGTGTAACTCCCGTCGCCATGGCTTGCAATAGCAGCATTCTCAAAGACCAGATCAACCTCAAGAGGTCCTCCTCCCACGTTTACACTATATCTTACCATGCCGACTGGACCGTCGGGCCTGTCTTGCACGGCGGGTGCGTGGCCGCCGCTATCCACCACACCGCCACAACCCACCTCGTGAGCGAGCCAACGCTCGCAGCCAGGAACCAGCCAGACCTCCTGACATTGCACCTCGAGTTCCTCCAAGCGTGCGAGCCGCGCGACAGCACAATCACCGTCTCCGAGCTCAAGGTCGGTGCGCGGACTAGCACACTCCAGCTGCAGCTATCGCAGGGCGGGCAGATCAAAGTCGTCGCGCTGGCGACATCCATCGATTTGGATAGCCCTGGTCCGACAGCGGCGACGGCCTGGAGGCTGCACCCGCCGCCCCGGCCGAAACCCGATTTCGAGGCCGTCTTGGCCCATAAGCCCGATGCGCACTGGCTTCCCGCCCACCTCTCTGGGGAGATCATCCCACTCACACGCCGCCAGCTGGTCCTGAACCCCCGCGATGGCTTTCAGGTTGACGGAATCTGCGACGCGTGGAACGCGTTCCAAGGCGACGAGCGCATGGATGCCACGTACCTGGCCCTCATGACTGACCTCATCCCGTCCATGTCCGACACTCTCCTGCGCAACGGCGGCCTGTACGACGCCCGCAGGAGCTTCGCTCAGATCGAACAATGGGCCGAGGAGCACCCAGGGGTTCCGGCCGAGCTGACCAACTCGCTCAAAGAAGCCATGCGGACCCCGATATTCAATAATACCGTCACGTTGGATGTCGAGTTCAAGCGGAAACTTCCGAAGGAGGGGGTCCAGTGGACCTTCACGCGGGCCGAGAGCCGCATGTTAGAAGGTGGAAGACTAGATCTGGACGTCACGATATGCGATCAGAACATGGACCTGCTCTGCATGGCACGCCAGACCATTCTTGTCCTTGACGCAAGGAGAAAGTTCAAGGGTGGAAAAGCAAAGGGTGTCCTGTAACCTAGTACTATACATTGCTCCATTTGTTATTCTCTATAGGCGGACGTGGTACCAGGATGCAGTAAAAGCGACATAATAACTCGCTCTCTAGCTCTCATTGTCCTTTATCACTTAATCGATCTGGCTTGTCATGCAGCAGGTTTTTAATGTCATGTCATATCTTCGGTAGTTATAATGGCCACGGCTACATAACTGGACATACATCCCGGTAGCCCGGACACTAATGCCATATTCCGGTTAAAGGAGGGCGTCGGTCTGTTATGAGGACACGCACCAGTCCCACCCCTAAAGTTACATCCAAGTAGGGGGAAAGAACACCTACTTATCCAGAGACAGAAAGGAAACAAATATAGAATTATAATAAAATGAATGGTCAACCCATTTACGATCCGTGATTTCCCTTACCCTTAACGAAGAAGTTTCGGCTCCTTAGAACCTTTCACCGAAGTGTTGTCTACGTGCACCGCCTCCTCTAGGCGGATAAAGCCAGCCCTGTCGTCGTCCTTGCTGTTGAAGTTCGGCCGCCTCGTCGCCGGAACCGACGTCTTGTGACTACCACCAATATTACCTAGGGGGATGTCGAGGCCGCTGTGGTGGTTGGCCAAGGCCCCTGTCTTCTTGGAAAGGCGGCTATTGCTTCTGCTGCTACCACCGCCGCCGTTCATAGAAATTATAAGATTATACGGTATATGGTTATACTGTATTAGATAATACGGATGTAGCAGTGGAATAAATAGGCACTAAGTAAGGTTAAGCAGACGTATATAAAGGTAATTATTCAAGTATAAAGTAATATTCGAATATGTGTATAAGTGTATGTATATATAAGATTCCGACTTCCTATATATCAACTAGGTGGCTGTTACCCCTATTTATATACAAAGTATTTCCTAATGCGGTAATTATCCCTATCCTTTCTATTATAATAAAAGTCCTTATTTCCTTTATTTCATATAGTAATTACTTCCGGCAATATACCGTTCCCAGCAGTAATTCTGCTATATAAATGCAACTTCTTTATAGTTGCTTTGTTATACTGTCTTGCTGCATTTAGCAAATCCTATACCCTCCCTTAATAATTATCGAAGGCCGTAAGTAAGCATTAATGTATAGGATTTGTTCTTATAACTAAATAACGTATATATATATATCAGAAAAGCCGTTATAACGGTAAAACCTGTATAAGAAAAAAGGTAATTATATAAGCAACTAATAAATACAGATATATAAGTGGTTATAATTAACTAAGCACTTGCTTTGCCGGCTTGTAATTATATAAACAAGGCTATATTAAAACAGCTTGCAATTATATAAACAAAGCTGTGCTTATATATAATTATATAAGCCCCTATTGGAATATAAAAAGCTTTCCAGCTTATCCTTTCTTTATTCGGTATTAAAAAATTAATAAAAAATCACCTATTTATCGTATAAAGCCCAGGATAAAACGTACGTATACGGAAAAAATCAGGCTTTCAATGGGGAAACCTTTAAAGGAATAAAACCACTATATACTAATTATATTAGCTAGTTTCATTAGCTTATTTAATATAACGCTAAATACCGGCTTTATTAAAAAATCAGCTAGCTGTTCTGCTGTATTAATATAATGTAATACAGCCTTATTATTTGCTACCATCTCCTTATTAAAGTAATAAGTTATATTTATATGCTTAATTCTTTTATGAAATTCAGGGTTATTAGCCAGCTTTTGGGCGGCATCGTTATTTACATATACCTTTAAAGGCTGGTCTAGATAACCTAGGTTTAATTCTTTATTTAAGTAATTAAGCATATTACCTAAATATACGGTTTTTTTAATCCTTTTTTTAAAGCCATATATTCTGCTTTATAAGAACTTAAGGATATTGTTTTCTAAAATTGGAAGATCCAGCTTATAGGATTAAAATTACCCCTATTTATTAAGCTGGTTATATATTCACTTGTAGATTTTCTATCTAATAAGTTACTTCCTTAATTAAAATCTATATAAACCTTTAATTCCAAAACTCCGTTGCATTTATATATAACCCCTATATTAAGATGTTTTAATAAATACCCCCATATTTTATATAATTCCTTAAAGTGGTTTATACTTAGGTTACTCATAAATTTGGCACAGGTATATATAACGTAAATTATATCAGGTCGAAATTTTAAAGCTAGGTATAATAAAGAACCTATTTGCTTTTAATAATTTACAATTTTTATATTTAAAACTGTTGATTTATTTTTCTTAAGCTTAAGACCGGAAATATAAGGAATATTTCCTGGCTTTATATTTGGATTATTACGTATATTATATTTAATAAACAGCTTTTCTGTATATCGTTTTTGGCTTATACGTATTTCCTTATTAAGATAATCGATTTCTAAATCGTTACTTAAATAAGTAAAAACGGGACCTATTTTATTTAACTTAATAAATTTTAACAGCTTTATGGCTAAATTATTTATACCAGCTTCGAACGGATTTATTATTAATAAGTCGTTTACATAGCAGATAATAACAATATTATTTATTTTATTTATAAATACTCCTTCGTCGTAAGGAAATACAGTAAATCCTTCGGCTAGTAATACTTTAAATAGGAATTTATATCAAAGCCTAGGTAATTGCTTTAAGCCGTATAAGGCTTTATTAAGCTTAATTACCTTATTATAAGCTTTTGGATAAAAACCTTCTAACAGCCGTATATAGATTTCTGTATTTATATCAGAATAAACAAAAGCGTTTTGAACGTCGTATTATATTATAGGCTACCCTTTATTAATGGCTATTATTAATAATAGGTATTACGTTTTCGGTTTGGCTGTAATAAAAAAGGTTTCCAAATAATCCATTCTTAATTGTTAATTATATTCTTATATAATAAATCTAGCTTTAAAGCGTTTAGATTTATCCTTATTGGTTATCCAGTTAGGTTTAATAAAGCTTCTTTTAGTAATAGGTTTAAATTTAAACAGCTAACGAATTCCTATAGGGTATTTTTTTTTAGGTAAGTCCATTATATTATAGGTATTTTGTTTTTCCAGTTCCGTTATTTCTGCTTTGCAGGCTAAATATTAGGATTTTCGGTTTATATTACCCATTATTTGCTTATACGTAACTGATTCGGTTGTAAAAGCCGAAAGAATAAAATCAGCTTTTCCTTTTTTTTTTATATTCATAAGTTAATTAAATAATAACGTATCTTTTATTGTATATAACAAATGGTTTGTATTAATCTTTATATAGTTCTATATAAGATCTGAAGATATAAGAAAACTTAAAGGTATAAGGATTAAGTTATTAAGCTTAATTTTTTTATTTGAATTCTGGTTGTTATTTAAATTTCGATTAGCTGCAGTAATAGCGGCTGTTCGTTTTATTGGATTACCTGTAGCAGCTATAGCTGCTTTAGTTGCATATTTTTTGCCCGGTAATTTCTTTATTTGCTTATAATTAAAATTATTAGCTAAATCAGCTGGTATAATTTCCGAAGTTTCCGTAGCCGTTATAGGTTTATTATTTAAACCTATAGCCGTTATAGGCTTATTAAGTAAATAAAAGGGCTTCGGTACAGCTGGACTTTTTGTTACCCCCTTATTTTGGATATAAGGAAATTCTTTTATATTATTTACGGCTTCTAGGGTACCCCTCTGGCTTATATTGTTATTATTAAGGTCTTTAATAAAGATACCGTCCCTTATATTAACGTTTTTAGCCCATATAGGCCTTTGGGTTATTATATTCCAGATTTTATAATTTTTATTTTCGGTGCCGTAACCGATAATAACCCCTTTTCTAGTTTTAAGGTCCAGCTTATGCCGGTATTTATTAGTATTATAATAATACATAAAGCCCTATGTATATAAATTATTAATATACGGCTTATGCCCATAATAAATTTCAAAGGGCTACTTATAATTTAAGGCCTTATATGGGATACGGTTATATATATAAGCCGCTACTAACAGGGCTTTACCTTAAAGGTAATTAGGTAAGCCGGAAAAAATAAGAAACGCCCGTATCTTATTTAATAAAGTTAGGTTAATACGTTTTATTAAACCATTAGGTTTTTTTGTATAAATAGGAATTATATAATAGATAATACCGTACGTTTATAGGTAAATTTCGAAGCATAAATTTATATATTCCGTATCGTTATTTATAAAAAACTCCTTTATTTTATGCTTTGTTTGATTTTTAGCCTGCAGCTTATATACCTTAAAGGCTTCCAGAGCTTTTGATTTTGAATTTAATAACTTAACTTTTACATAACGGCTTCGTTTATCCAAAAAGGTAATATAATATTTATACTTATTATAAGTATTAGGTAATGAATTTCCTAGGTTACTGTATATCCTTTGTATAATATTATATTCCTTTTGGCTTATAGCCGTTTTATTTATCCTGTAATAGTCCTTTGTTATATTGCAAATATTATACTTTCAGTTATTATACTAAATGTATTCCTTTTTCGAAATTCTTATTCCTTTAGATATAAGGAATTCTGCTAAGGGCTTTAAAAATAGGTAATCCATTTTGTTATGTTATATAATAAGCTTATTAAATATAGGCTAATTAATAAGATTCAGTATATTTTTTAGTTTATTTTGGCCGGTAACTACCTTAAACGGTATATAATATAACCCGTTTTTGTAATATCCTTTTATAATAAGGTCTTTATTTTTATTATATAGCTTAATGCTATTAATAGCATTTATAACTATATAACAATTCTTAAGCTTACTTATAAATAAAAGGTTAATACCTAGTTTTGGAATATAATTAATCCCTTTTATCGTATATACCTTTTTAAAGATAATACATTGTATTATTAAATTACCAGCTTTTTTTATAATAAAAGAACGTACGTTACTTCATTTTACGATTTTATAAATTTGCTTTATATTAATTAATAGATTTTTATTAGCTACAGTAATAAAAATAGCCCCGTTATTCGTAACTAGCTTTATTATATTCCTATCCTTAAATTTCGTAAAATTTAAATAATCTGGGTTAAAGTTAATATTATATATAAAGCTGGCTTTATTTGTATTATAACGACTTACTTTAAAATCGTTTATATCTATTCTTTCGGACGTAAAAGGAAAAAGGGATTCGGAAAGATTTAATTTAAATAAATCCTCGTTTTCCCCTTTATTGGATTCTTCCGATATAAGGCCCAAAATAAGGATGTCCTCTTCGGAATCGATTAAGGCACCTAAAAGGTCCTCCTGTTTCTTTTCCCGTTCTTCCCTTCTTAAGCTACTGGAACTGGTGGATTTTAAGGAATTATTTTCCTTTTGTTTCTTTTTATCCCTTTTAGGGCCGGATTATTTCTTATTTACCTTATTTTTCTTTTTCCAGCTTTTTGGAGCCTTATTGGAATAAAGGAAATAATAATTTTTTTCTTAATACCTCTGAATTCTGCAATAATTGCAATATATTTGTTTTTTCTGTTTCCAAGGCTTCTTACTTTTTACGTAAAGGATTTTCTCCTTTTTATCCATTCCTTTGGACTTATCCATTAAAAAAGAAAACAAGGTATCTTTGGAAATTGCTAAAAAGTTTTAACATAAAGATTAGGTAATATTTTAAACGAAGGCTTTATATTTTTCGGGTAAATTATTTAATATCCAAGCAATTATAACCTAATCTAAAAGGTTTATCTTATTCAGCTTAAGCTCGTTCGTTATAAACCTTATTTTATTAAGATAAGCTTCGAAGGTATTAAAATTTTTTACAAAAAAATTAAAAAATTCCTTTAATAATAGAAATTCTGTTATAAATCCTTTTGGCCGGTAATGATTTTTTAGGGCCTTCCAAGCTTTCTTATAGCTTAGTATGGATTTAATATAAATTAAGGAACCTTTTTTGCAAAGGAGTTATATAATGGCCAGGGCTTTATTATTATCCTCCTGGGTTAACGTTTTAAAAGAAATAAGGATTTCCTAACTTTCCTAGCTTTCCTGGCTTTCCTGGATTTTTACAGCTGTTATGGCTGTTTTCTTTATTTCCAAAATAAAGGCATGGTCCAGATTTTCCTTTATAAGGATAGCCTTTGTTTTAATGGCCCATATTTCATAATTCTTTATGCCTTTAAGCAGCGTAATGCGACTTTAAGGGTTAATTCCTATTGTTATAAGTAATTGTATAAAAAGGGATAACGGTAAAATTAATCCTTTTTAGAATCTAGAAGCTTAAATTCTTCTAATTCGAATGATATAAGTTGCGTATTTTTCTAACGGTTAGATAAGGAATAACCGTAAAATAAATATCGATAATAATTAAAAATGATATAATAATATAGGATACTGCTTAATGAATAATTTCTATCTTTATAGGTAATAAAGGTAGAAAAATTCTGTCTTAAAATATAAAACTTGATTAATTAAGCTGTCGAATGGTTTAAGTTTCGTTCAGATCGGGTAAGGTTTGGTGAAGATACGGACGAGTAATGGGATAAAGAGATTTGATATATCTGTAACAGAAATATCTGGATGGTAATTACTTTGTGATTTAACGGAAAGAATAGGTATAATAAATCGGTCTTAAAATCTGATTATCCTGATCGAGAGGATTCTAATGGTGTCGAAATTTCCCGATTCGGATAAGTATTGGTCGAAATATAAGTAAATGGGTTAAAGATAACCTTAGTTGTATTATATCTGCTGTCTCCTTTAGGATAACCTTTCTTAGGAGAGGTATACTGGCTTTTGCAAGCCGTATAAAGGTCCTGTAGGTATATATTGCCTATTTGGGCGCTACCCCGGGCCTTATAACCTATAAAATTATACGGTATATGGTTATATTGTATTAAATAATACGGATGTAGTAATGAAATAAATAGGCATTAAATAAGGTTAAGCAAACGTATATAAAGGTAGTTATTTAAGTATGAAGTAATATTCGAATATATGTATAAATGTGTATATATATAAGGTTCCGACTTTCTGTATATTAGTTAGGTGGCTGTTATTCTTATTTATATATAAAGTATTTCCTAATGCGGTAATTGTCCCTATTCTTTTTATTATAATGGAAGTCCTTATTTCCTTTATTCCATACAGTAATTGCTTCCGGCAGTATATCGTTTTCAGCAGTAATTCTGCTATATAAGTGCAACTTCTTTATAGTTGCTTTGTTATACTGTCTTGCTGCATTCAGCAAATCCTACAAAAATCCCAACCTTTTGGTAGAGGACACGTAAGAGAGGTCGTATGCCTGGCAAACAGGAGCAGATAAAGTAAGTCCTGGGCTTAATGATGGAAACAACCATTATTAACGCTTAGGTTTGTCCGGTCTTCGAGCAGATCCACTTTATAAAATCCGACGAAGCGGATAATAGCGGTAATTATTGTTACGTGGCTAGTGTCCTAATGGCACTATTCATACCTAAGTAACCGCCTTTTAGTACTTTACTTATTTAGATTTCTTTAAATTTATATTATTAATTTCTTTTTTGTAATTACTTTTTGCTTTATATTTATAATAAGTTATGAATTCCTTATACGCTTTCGTTTATTTATAACGATTCGAATCTTTTTTTGTTAATCCGATTTATTAAAAAGCAATTATATTTTTTTAAAAAGCGAAATTATCGCATTAAGTACGAATATGCTTATAACTCTTAAAAACGAAGCTATCGTTTTTTAAATCGATTATAATCGAAAAATAATACGAATAATTAAATATTCGATTATTTAACTTTATATACGGATTTTTTACGAAAATACGAATCGATATATTATATTTTCGTTAGATTTAAACGAATTTCATAATTTAAAGTTCGGGCATTACATATGTTTAAATGCAAATATTCGTATTAATTGGAATGTTATTTAATATAGCAAATTTTACAGCAAAATCGCATTAATTATATGCGACCCATATTAAAGAAAATATTTTCGGTTAGGCAATATTAATTAAACATTTATTTTTAAGATTTTTATAATTCAATAACTTAATTAATCCATATTAAAACATATTTTATCCGTAGGTTTCCTTTATAAGCTTAAAAAATAATAAGCTATTGGCAATAATTTTTATAAGCCGCTTTTATTATTTGCGAATAAATAAAGCCGCATAATATAAGATTAATAAATTTAACCTTTCCCTTTTTAAGTAAATGCCGAAATTTATTCGATATTTCTTACCGCGTCGAAATAAACCATTATTACATAATAGTTAATGCCGAAAAATAAATAAAAAGGTTAATTAAAAAGAATTAATATTAAAGATTAAGAAAATTGGCCTAAGAAATATAAATCTTTTGCCGTTTAATATTTTGCTATAATAAAGTATCGCCGTTTTTCGGTTTTTGCCGGGCCGATTATTATTTTAATTGCTTATTAGCAAAAGCTTTATTACATTTTGGTTTTTTATTAGGTCGAATTTTGTTTTAGTTATTATTAACGAAGGCTTCGTTATTTTTTAATTACTATTGGATTTTACGATAAGTAATAATCTTATTATTACTTTTCCGAAAATGTCCCTCCTTAAGGATAAAGAAAATTTCCGGAACTAAAAAAAGTTCGTTCTGGATAATGCCGAATATTGCGGCTTTAAATATTTCTATTATACGAATATCCCTAAGCCGGAAAATAAAAATACCTTTCCGGCGGTTCTTTTTTAAAAGAAGCAGCGCATTTATGCGCGTATTTTGTTAACGTTTTTTATACGGCAGGTAATACCGAAATTAAAGAATGCAAGCTATAATCGAAAGAAAATAAAGGACCTATTTAAAATTTTCATATTTATTTATAAATTAATATCAACGGCTTCGGAATTTAATAAATACGTTTTAGCTATTTAATAAATAAATATAACCCTAAAGGCTGGCATAACCTTAAAGAACTTTAACGTTTTATTCGTACAACGAACGAAAAAGTTAAAATAATTTGAAATAAAGCAATTCGAAAAATTTTAATTATTCCTTTTAATATTAAAAATTAAGAATTAATATCCCGAATAGCATCGTATAATCGAATAAAAAGTTCTTTATAACGAACTAAAATAAAAGGAATTTTAAAAAAAAGTTTATCGATTAGCGGCTTTCGAATTTATTAATATTAAGCTTATGTCTTTAATTATAACGAATAAAGCTACGAAAATAATAAGTAATAATAACATTACCTTAAAAAGCTTTTAATTTATTCGTAAATATCGATAAAGATAAAACAAGCTATGTCTTACGTATAAAGAAATAAAGTATTACCTTTACTGTTTAAGTTATAACGGGCATTATTCGAATAATCCGGAAAAATGCTGGATGTTTTATCCCGAATGCCGGCAAAAATGAATAAAAAATCGAGCAATAACCGGAATTGCCCTTTTTCCGAATATACCGTTAAAGGGAATATTAAATATAAAGACGGATTTAAATGTTACGGTATTATAACTTATCCGGGATATATTTATAAACGATTCGGAAATTAATAAGCATATTTTTAATAACTTTAAGTGGTTTATATTATACGAACCGCTCGATAAACCCGAATTAATAACATCGTCGAATGGCGGCAATATTAAATGCGTTGGTATAAACGTTATAAATTATTAGGTTTATATTAATACAGGAAGTATTATTAAAATAATCCATAATAATGTCCGATATTTCTTAACCGCGCCTTATAATTTAATAAATTCGGGAATTTTTCGAAATAACGGCATTATTTTTAATAAATACGGAAACCGTTTAATTAATAAAAAAATCGATAATAAATTTATTAATATATAATAAATGCATAACGTTAAGATTATTCCAATTATTTCCGTTTTTAATCCTTTATTTATATAAATAATATTCTTTATAATAATCGATTTTTATTAAATGCATAGAAAATTTATGCATATTAATTATAAATACGTATAAAAGGCATGTATTATCCGAAGGCTTATATTTCCGATGCCAAAGGATATAACTTATAAAATATATTTACAAACGAAGGCATAGCGGCAAATAAGTAAGAAGCAAATTATTCTTATAACTTATCCTTTATAAGTTATATATTTCGATATATATAAAGTAAAACCGATGGATATTATAAGATATAAATATTTCGTTATATTAATTAATGGATATATCGGTTTTAAATGAATCAAATTTGCCCGTAAAAAGGAAGAAATTTATCGCTTGATTTAAAAATGAATAATCGAAACTAAACGTTAAGGCGTATATAAAATTTAAATTTTTCAATCCGATAAAAAATAGGAATTTATCGGTATTAATAACAATATAAACGAATTCCTAAACCAAAGGAATATATAATAGCAAAAAATAATTTTCCATATATCGGAATAAAACGCATACGAAAAAAATGAAATAAAGCTTATTATTACCCCTTTTCGTTCGGCAATAAATTAAGCCGAATTGCTTTATTTTTTATAGCCGTATGCCGAAAAATATGTTATAAAGCTGGTAAATATATTTCCATTTCGCCATAATAAAGATAATAAATACCCTTAAACCAAGCTAGTTCGAAGCTTAAATATTTCCATATAAAAGAAACTTAACGATTTGCTTATTCTTAAAATTTAGGAATTCCTCGGTTATATATACGATAAAAAGGTTATGCAAAATTATAAAATGGCTTTATAAACCTTTAAAGCATACTTAATCGAATACGTCGATATTAAAGCGAGGATTTATAAAGTTTACGTTTCGAATAAACATATTATTATTTATGCTCGTAATATACGCTTTATTAAGAAAATACCAAGCAAAAAGGCTAATGCTAATAAAGGCATATAGCACGTTATCGAATTCGTTAATCCGGAAGCTAAAAATGAAATACCTTAACCGGAAACGGTAATACAATATAACTTAAACGTAACGAAAAACCCTATTACGAAACGGAAACATATCGAAATGAAAATTATAACTTTTTAATAACGCATTAAAACCCCTTTAAAAAAACATAACGAAAACGATTCCGGATATAAAATAAGCGGCAAATAATTTTATTCGTCGCCCGAATCCCTTATTTTAAAGCAATAATTATTAAAAGAAAATAATAAAGTGGAAAAAAATTATTAAAAACAAAATGATAATTATATTTAAAATAAAAAATATTAAAATAACGAAAATTACATTTCCGGTTATATCGAATAATTCCTTTAAGCTTAGGAATAAAAGAAATCCGATAATTCCGAAAAAAAATACTTTAAAAAAGCAATCGAAAACCTTAAAAAGGAATATTTTTTCGATAATAAAGCATTAAATCCCGCCATAAATTCGATTACGATAAGTAATTTATAAAAAGAACCTATTATTTGAAGGTTTATTCGTAATAAAGGTAAAAAAATAAATTATAAAATCCTTTTCGGCGTACGCTTTAAATCGATGCCGCTAAAGCCTTTTTTTTTAACATTTTATTCGCCTTTTATACGAATAAAAAAGGAATCTTTTTATAAGACCCGTAATAAATCCATTCGGGCATTAACGAAATACGCCTTATTTATATTAAAGGTGGAAAAAATAATGGCATCGAAATTCGCCCGAACGATAAAAAAGGCAAAAAAAGACCTTATTTTTTGAAAATAATAATAGCCGGCCTTTAAAGCATAATATAACAATTTAATAAAAAAAGATATATTTAACTTAATTCCTTTTTCCTTTAGGGCTAAAGCTTTATTATCGAAATAAGTAACGGATTAACGGTTTAATATTAATAATAAATAAATTCGAAACTAAATTCGATTGGTAATTTACGGGAATTTCGAAATAAGGGAAGATTACGTAATACAGGATATATATTCGGTTATTGCCGACGTTATATTTATTAGGATTTTTCTTATTTTTATGGTTATTCTTAATTTAAAAAATTAATTTTACAATATAAAGATAGCCTTTTTTAATGCTGTCTTTTTTAAAGGTTACGATATATACATTCGTTAATCGAAAGAATATAATAACGGAACGAATAAAATTTAAAAACTTAAGCAAGCGTTATACGGCTTACGGAAAGCCTTTATTTGGTAATACCGTACCTTTACGAAGGTTTTAAAGAAGATTGGATTTAAGCCGATAATATAGGACTTATATTTATTTAAGTACGAAATAATAAGAAAGCTTCTTTTGGTATATATTAACGATATTCTCGTTATAAGCAAAATAATTGCCGAATATTATCGAATTCGGGATAAATTATAAGCGTTTTTTTAACTAAAGAACTTAAGGGAAATTACGAAATTCCTCGAATACGTCGTTAAATGTAATAAGCGCTTACGAAAGGTTTTCCTTATTTAGGAAAATTATATTCGGAAAATAATTAATAAATACGAAAAGCAATTAAAGAAAATAATTAAAACCTTTTGGCGGCCCGAATTGGTAATTCCTATTACTTAAATCCCTTTTTTTTTATTTAAATAACGGCAATATATTAAAAAAACAGGTTTATTTAATTATTTTTTAATAAATAATCGTTTAAATATTTCCTTTATAATAAACAAGCTATATAAATCGAATTCGAAACCGAAAAAGGTTTATCGAAACCTGTTAAACCATTTTTGGCGTTATTTTAATATAACAGTTAAGTTCGGAATAATTTTAAGAAATAATTATAAGGTTACGGATTTAATAATAAGGATTTTCGTTAACGCTATTTTTTACGATAATTTGGGATTCCGTTTTTTTATCGGCGCCCATATAATCCTATTCGCCAAAAGGCCGATATATTAAAAAACGAAAAAATAATTAATAATTATATTTAGCAGTATTAAAACGGAATTTATTAATTTTATTCTTATCGAAATAAATAGCATTTAAATTAACTTTATATTAACCGAATTGAATTATTTTTAATAAAAGCCCTTTATTATGTTTACGAATTCGAAAAATGCAATGGCAATAACGTTAAATCCGTTAAATATAATAAAAACGCAATACGTAAATGCCCGATATAAATGAATTATTGATAAAATCGAAAAAGGTTTTTTTTCGATTGTTTCATATCGAAACGAATAATATAGTCGCAAACGGCTTTACGAAAGCCCTTTAAGCGGAAAAATATAAACAATTCGTACGGCAAATGGGATTAAATCTATATTAATGAAATTAAAACGGTTATATAAATAATCGTTAATCGATTATAACCTTTATTTCGACGCGATATACCGTAACGGCATAAAATAACAAATTAAAAATTCTTATATTTCGAAAAGTATCGTATATTTAAATAAAATAACGCCAGTTAGTTTCTAAACTTAATATAAGAAGGGTATTAAGGACGGCTTCGTTTTCCGAAGGCGTTTAAGGGGTTATATTATATAGTTAATGCCCTAATGGCATTATTTATATCTAAGCAATCGCCTTTTAGCACTCCATTTGCTTAGATTTTTTTAAATTTACATCATTAGTTTTTTTCCTACAGCTGCTTTTTGCTTTGCACCTGCAATAATTATTCCTCTATATAAGCAGTGTCGCACGTAGTTAGTTTCATTATTCTCGCGCATGCAATTTGGTGGTGGCTCTGAACTTATAAATCGCCAGTCATGAAGGTCAAGAATATGCCGACCTTCCAGATCTTATTCATCTGAAAGTGCCACAGCGGATGAATCGGCAAGACAAGGATAGCTAGGTCGGTCACGAGGTTTGGGATACTGATTAGGCGGTAAGCGGCCACGAGGTCCGTGCAGCTGCCATCCGGGATGGGCTTGTCCCATTTGTACCTGAACGGACGGCAGATCGTCAAACCCACGATGACACCAGAGGTAAGAAAGTTCGTAACTACCACGCCTATGCAATATAGGTGATAACACGATTATTGCGCTGCGTGAACATCTGAAGGTGAATCAGCAGGATTGTAACCTTGGGCACAGTCACGCCCGCTATGTATACAAACTCAGTCGCAGTCCGCAGTTCCAGGTACATAGTTATAGGCGACGGATCGTTGAGCAGGAAGTACGCAGCGTGCCGGTCCGCGCCTCCAATCTAAACGAGTACTAATACTATATGTGAGGGAAATGGTCTCAGGAGTAAGAGAGACTCTCGTGTGCTACTTCGGTCACTACTTCCAGATTCCAATGATACAGACCCTATGGTCGGGAGGTAAGAGAGATGGTATAGCACCCAGGTCTCCCAGCCATTCCGTCTCGCGCAGAGCGTCCGGGAGAAGAGGAATAGAATGTAGATGATAGTTGGAATCACAATGAAGGCGATTCTGGTGTCCATGAGCCTTTGGCTATTGTTGTTCTCGGCGAGGTACTCCGGCGGCAGGGCGCGGAGTGTCACACGGGGGCATTCCGGACCAACAACAGCTGCAGTTATCACCAACTGCAGAATGTATTGGAATGCACCTCATCCCTTGCTGCAGGAAGTATTGGAATGCACTCCTGCCTAATATAGCCATTGAAGTTATAACAGCGGAAGCCGCGAAAGCTGGAAACAAAGGATACGTACTGATACGTACTTGCAATTTGCTGTATATAAATACTCTGTCGAATTCCCTTCGACGTCTCTTAGATCTTAGCTCTTCAGTACGCTCCTTGAGACCATACAAAATTATAAGCTGATTTGTTCTATACGTTCCAAGCCCTACAAGCCCTTGTCACACGGAGCTTGTCAGGGGTGAGAGTGGCCATGGTACTAGTGGACGAGCGCCCGTCAGATTCTCGGATTTACGGTTTAGGGTAGGTAATGATGGCTTGCTAATGTCTGATATGGCTTAGAGCCCCACGTCCCGAGACAAGCATAGAAGCTCTGACTTATAGTTCTAGATACGTTTAACGGTATGTAGTCACAGCAAGAGGGCAGACTTCCAGGTTTCTCCATGACTTATGCCCATGTAACTCCTCTTAATGGCACCGTATCACGGTCGGAATCCGAGATATGCGGGACGCCTGTAGACCGCAGACCAACCACTAATGCGTTGGATTACCGTGCGTGTCGCGATATACGATATAGGGGCTACAATAGGAGAGCTGGGATTACATAAACAGGTGATCGGCACTTAGTAGCTTCGCATACTGTATGTATATAGAGCTCTTCCGCTCCTTAGATAAGAGATCGCTTCATTTCTTCTATATGACTAAATGTGTATCCGAATCCATCCTTATCTGTGATCTTCTGAGTGCGACAATACTTATGCGCTGCCCCTCTCTGATTAGCAGGGCATTCCCATCTATGTGGAAGAAAACGAACATATTACAGGTGCAAAGCAGAAAGCAGCTGCAGGAAAGAAACTGATGATGTAGATTCAAAGGAACCTAAGCAGGTGGAGTGCTAGAAGGTGGTTGCTTAGGTGTGGGTAATGCCACTAGGGCATCAGCCACGCAACACGATATCGTCCAAAAGTCTTCGGGTGTGCTCCTTTGGGTAATCCTAGCGTGCAGATCACTTCTCTCTGGATTTGAGGATTTCAATAGGATAAGCGAACCGCAGCGTCGAGTAGACGAGTTGCCACCGGAGCTTGAGGATATGTTTCAGCTCGTGCTTAGCAAGGTTAATGTCGGGGGATTCGTCGACACAGAGTGAAAGACAGAAGGCAGATACTGTAGTATAGGTAGAATCTAGAAGAGCAATAAATCCTGCCCCTTCCTAAGAACTAGAAGGGAAAAGTACTCCATATATAGGGTCGCTGATGGGTCGCACCTACTATAGTGCTATCTTACATAGGTCCCTGGCAGTCAACAAGCGACACGAAAAACAAGGCTCTAGGCTCCTACGATTATGCTATGAAAACCAAAATATAACTATTGAACTGCAGCAAAAATGGAGTTGCCTGAGTATGACTATTCTGGATTTTGTCAATAACAGGAGAGAAGTCGAGATTGACGGTATGTATTAAAAGCGGGTATCTAGGGGCAAAAGAGTGTATTGTATAAAGCCTCCAGCCTGCCATATATGAGCTGCTTCTGGTTGATAGGTCCTGGGGACCTAGCCCCTTTATATAGACAAAAGCCGGAAAACTGTTTCCATTCTCGGTCCATAATAGCCCCGTATCAGTGTGCCCTCGGGCTCGCATTTATGGCCAGATACCTCGAGATGGGTAATCTGGTAAACTATATTCTGACCGATGAGCGAGAGGATCTTTGTAAAGGGCTTGATAGTCGATCATGAGGTGGCCGAAAAGCCAAGGGTGCTCCTCGCTGTGCTTCTGCGGTGTGATTGACGAGGTCTTCGATCACGACAGTGCACAAGAATCGTCACACAACTTCTGGGTTGACTCAAAAGTATCCTTCATGCACCGCACAGTCTTTGAGTTTCCGGACGATGACGACGTCTGGAATATAGACTGTTTAAAGGCGTCACAAACCGGGCTCGACATCCCGACAGCAATGTCAGTCTGTGATCTGTACCTCGCCCAGCAGAACGAGCGTATCAGGTGTGCAGCTGAGGTGGACCAGCTTATTCAATGTCTTCGTGACGGGTTGGAGTGGGGTGTACGAGCAGACAGAAACCTGCCTGGGAGTAGGGACAACATCTTCTGGAGTATGTCTCCCCTTTTCGACCGACTCCAATCGAGAACCTCCTCCGAATTTCTCTCTGAACATTTGACCGATTACCTACTTTGAGGAGCCTACATCAACCCATGCGCACTCATATGGAGAACCGTGTTCCCACGCGATCCTAGTGATTGGAATTGAAGCTGGTGCCATCAACTACGTCAAGGCACATCCCAATCTGCTTTCTCTTTCGGAACTCATGCTCGGACTTCGACCAGACATGGAATACATATCACAACCAGGAGAGAGAACTACCAACATGAACCCTATGATCAGGCTGTTGCTGTCCGCTGGCTTTAACCCAAACGCACCTACAGAGCAGTCTCCATGGCACTGTTCGTTACAGAAAAACATTACAAGAGGCAGCCATGGACTGAATACATTAGAGACTCTTACAACTTTCCTAAAGTCTGGGGCAAGTCTCCAGCCCGAGTCGTGTAGGAACATACAATGGATTTTTAGCAACCTCAATGAGGATGTCTTGCTTACGGAGAAGCCTCGATTAGTTCGGAAACTCTGCCAAGAGCAGAGCCGGGCAGAGGGCCTAGGCTTTGATAGAAGCTGGCCTAATTTCCTGTCCCAGGGCGAGCTTACACCAGAGAGACGAGGTACTAAGCGGCGGGGTTCTGAGGAGATATACACACAGATGCGCGTGCGAGGCGGACCACGGAGGCTGAGCATGTCAATAACGAAGCTCGAATAGTCGCATTTTCATATAATTTCTTGTTAATACATTATAATATTCGAGAGGTTATAACATTAATAGCCAACTAAGCTCTGCTTAGGGTGTTCATTTCCTGCATAAGCCAGCGGGCAGCCTTCGTTGTACGTACGTAAGCCGCTGGCCGCAGCGATGCCTGTCACGGTACAGGACATGAGGACACTACCGTTACACCACGCAAAGGTGGAATGTCGTCGGCTCGAGAACCGACTATCTTATGTCACTATATGTACCACCCTACTAGATGCGACCGGCAGACCCATACCGGCACACTGTCACCCCTTCCGGCATATCGTTAAACGAGGACTACAGCGCTGCCGGTGCTGTTCCGCCCGGTAACAGCCGCTTCCTTTCCGCCGGGCCCGCAATATGCTACGTGGTGGCTCGCGCCCCACCCAATACGTTGTTGGTTATACCACTCGTTGTTAATCTGAGGTCATTTGTTTACTAGCTGCTATAGTGGTATGTAATACGGTAGCATAGGTACTGCAGTAGCATCCCGGTGCTGCAGAAACATATGTGTTGCAGTAGCATCCAGGTGCTGCAGAATCTTGGCAGCATCCAGGTGCTGCAGCTAGTTGCAATAGGGCTGTATGTCCACCCCTGGTCGGACTGTCGCATTTATGCATATCCCGGCATTGAGGCTGACTCAGCCGCAAAATATTTCTTTCACCTTGGTCTTCTGGATGGTACCCGCAACGAAGCTCCTTATACTTGCACGTACCTTACTTGCAAGGTTTCCTTAGTTCTTAACACTCAAGAAGCATTACTGTTGAACGTCTGCTACGTCGTAATAACTTCATCTCCTTCTCATCTTATGAGTCATGACACCACGGTAAACTCCTTGTCGTATAAACAGGGCTTATGTTGTCTCCAACTATCAACCATGTCTGGCCCACTTTGAACCCTGACCCTGGCGGGTTGGGCTGTGCCCCGAATCCTAGGCAGCCTGGGGTTCAGACGGGGTCATGGGATAAGGCTTGGTCTAAGAGTATCTACAGTCGTATGGGCTTTTTCTTCACCCCTTCCGTTGCCTTCCCGTACCTCCCCGTCTCTCATTCTTTTTGTTTCTCTTCCCCATTCGTCCCCAAACTCCCATCACTTATCAGTATCTGAACATGCGATGGCAGCCCAAAGTCAGACAGTGCCGCTTGAGGCCGGGCAGGCCGGGTCCACATCCAGTTCGATTCTAGCGCCCGTGGAGTTACCACCCATCTCCCGCAAGAGACAAGCCGTGGTGCTATTGTCTGCTTTTATGACCATAGCCCTGACGATAGGATACAATCAAACGTTCGGTGTATTCCAGGAGTATTATCTCTCTAGCAGCCAAGACCTTCTGGTGCCCTCTCCAGCCTCGCAGGCCCGACCGCCGACTGCCTTCCTGGGTTTCGTAGGTACATTGTGCTACGGGCTGACCTGGGGAGGCGGCATTCTCGTGAATCCGGTGATAACACGCATCGAACATGGATATTGGATACCGGCAACGCCATCCACTCGCGCATGGCGCCGTAGTCTCCTACGCCTACTAACCCCGAAGACAATCACCATCCTAGGGGTGTGCTTGACGTCGTTTGGATTCGCGCTGGCTTCTATAAGCAACGCTATATGGCATCTACTGCTTACACAGGGCTTGTTGGTTGGTCTTGGGATGTCGATGTTGTACTTTCCCCTTTTAGCCCCGGCGCCAGAGTATTTTACTAAACATCGGGCCACCGCCATGGGCGTCGTAAGTCACCTGTCCTTGCATTCACCCCACTGGATCTCGGATGAGGCCGTACCCTCAATTGCCAAACCACTGCTCTTTATGAGTCTCGAGTACCTCTGCTAAGACGCGCGCACTTCTTAGATTCTAGCTGGCGGAGGTGCCGGTGGTCTGATACTCTCACCTGTGACGCGGGTGGTGCTCAGCGCCGTCGGTGGCCGTTGGACACTCAGAATCTTCGCCGTCTTCTACTTCATCACCGGACTACCCATCGCTTGGGCAGTACCCCGCAGTCGATATGCAGAACCTGATTCTTCGGAGGCGTCGGAGAAGCGTAACACTCATATATCGCGCGCTTTAGCGTCCAGACCAGCGTTCATCTTTTCCGCTGTTGCCGCGTTCCTCCAGGTCAGTGCTCAAGCAAGGGATCTGATGATATTATGCATCTGTGTCCCGCGTTGATACGCAGCCCAAGCCTCCATTACTGACTTCCATACTGTGTTCAGGCGGCTGGTGCCCAGCTCCCTCTAGCCTTTATCCCTTCCTATACCGTGATTATCGGCCACAGCGCTGCCACGGGCGCCAACCTCCTTGCTGCCGCTAACGCCATCAATGCTGTGTCGCGCATTCTGACTGGTTACGCGGGCGACCGACTCGGTCGTCAAAATTTGATTCTCCTGACTATGCTTCTCGCTGGGCTTAGTGTCTTTGCCTTCTGGCTCTCCAGCGTCATGATAACGACGTCGGTCTCCTTCTCTCTCTGGTTGGCCTTCATCGTGTTCTACAGCTTCTCTGCCGGTGGGTACTATGCACTGTTCCCCGCACTCATTGCAGAGGTCTTCGGCATCCGACAGTATGCTGCGGTGAACGCGTTTATTCTCTTCGTAAGGGGGCTGGGCACGTTTGTCGGGACGCCCATTGGTGGGCAGCTCCTCGGCGGCCCGGAGCAAGGACGGAGAGCATACGCTAATATTGCGTACTGGGATGGAGCACTCTTGGTGGGTGCGACGGTATGTTGTATCGGAGTTCGATTCGCTGATGGAAAGAGCAAAGGGTGGAAATGGGTTGCTTGAACAGTAACATGGTTTTGTGAGTGCGCAAGATGTGATGTATGGTGTTCTCCATCACACACACTTCTTATGACATGTCAAGGTCCCTGGGCCTCGACGGCTTAGAACTGCATCGCTCTCTTTGGCCCACATAGCCTATGCCCACGTTTTACAGCTTGTCTAACTATCATAAAAATCAAATAGAGTATCTCAGATCACTGTAAATTCATTGGCACGGATGGTCATACTGGGCGGGGGAAGCCATAAGTCACATGTGGGCTCATTAAAAGGAAGTTTGATGCATTAATGACTCTAACATCTCCTTAGAGCACTCTTCGGTGCTACCTCTCCAGCGCTGGATATGGTTTCTCTAAATATGAGTTAGTTGACAGTTAAAAGTCTGATCTCGCATCACAAGCCACAGACTCTGTTTCTAGAGTTCAGCCAACTCCTCTTCCCTCCCGTTGCGTTCTTCATAGCCCCGTAGATGCCCCTCTGATCCTTTATATTGTAATTGTGTAATGGCATGCCCGGCTTTGGAGCATGTGGCCAGAGTGCTCCTACCACTCTCACGACGGGCACCTAGTATATACTACCCTTAGGTTTGGGTATGCGGATGACTAATGTGAATGAACCTTCGAGGCCCCGATTATCTGGATTGCCTCCTATGCTCTCTTCCCTTTGTCCTTGGGCTAGATGAGGCGAACACCGGCGAACTCGGCCGATTCTCGAAGTTTCGTAACTGCTTCGGTAGACTGGGTCTATGTCGACCTGCATCGAAAATTATGGACATCATCCTGGAGGTGTCTATTATGTATGTCCTGTTAATAGGGTCAATGCAAAAGTAAGCAGGTCCGACACCCGTGTCGACCCTCTCCCATACTAGCCGCCGCTGACAGAAATGGGTCCCGATATCGTCATTCACACTTGCGCTTCAAGTGACTTTCGTTCCGTTAGATAATACGTCGGAGATTTTCGACGTGACGTAACGTAACCTCGCTCCCCTCCTTTCGTGGATACTCAGGGGTAACCTCACCGCCTGGTCGAAGGGATGTCTTCATGGAATGAAACTAATTTCTGTCGTTTGGCCAGACTCCCGTATTTCAGCCAATGTGGCCGCGAATCCGAGGCTGGGAAGTCCCACGTCTACATCATGTGGTATTGGAAAGACGTGATAGTGCGTGAGCTTTGACGGCTGTTGAATCCTTGAGTCGATCAAGCTATGTGAGGTGTGGAGTAGGTGGTGTGCCCACGCGCAGAAACCCCGTTCGAGAAGCTCTAGATTCACGCTTCTCTAGTCTCCTAATCCGAATACTCGTTACTAAACCCTTTTGTCTAACTCCATGGTGCAAGTATGTGCACAACTGCACGATGCTTTCGAGCATATTTCACATCCTTCGGCTTACTATACTGTTGTAGATGATTTCTTAAGATACTGCCTTGGTTTTCCGGCTAAGCATGGGGTGGTAGGTTAGTGTAAACAGCGTATTCCAAGATGCTTCGGGGATATTCCAGGGCTGGTATGAGACAAGCGTCGCCAAGCAATGCGTGACAGGGTCATAAGATTTAGGGCTGGTGGCTGATGGCTGATGCCATGGTATGCGGTGTACTAGCATATCCTTGCAGCTGCCGTGGTACTGAATGCGGGCTTCTCAGGGGACCAAATCCTTTGTACCTGTCCATCAGCTCCCCGTGGGGTTGATTCAGGGATCTGTTTCCTATAGTCTCGTATGCAGGGGACTGCATGTGGATATACAAGTACTTGACAACCCCTCGATGTGGGCCTCTTCCACCGGAAACTTGTATATCATAAGGCACCTTCGTCGGAAGCTACACTATCTTTTGTCCCGAGGCAACAAATGCACCTTTCATACCATGTCATCTCTTAGTCCCCCACGACCTAGTCTCCTCGCCGAGGAGGTAGGGTCCAGAGAACTGTACTTTGCTTATGGGAGCAACATGCATCTTCAACAGATGGCCGCCCGTTGCCCGGAGAGCACACTGTTCGGTATAGGCATACTCCGAGGTTACAAGTGGCAGACCAATAGCCGAGGTGGAGGCAATGTGGTGGAAGGACACCAGGAGGATGCCGTTGAGGGCATCCTCTTCACCCTGTCACCTAGCGATCTCGAGGCGTTAAGACCGTTCGAGGGCACCAGCTGGGGATACTTCGAGGAGCAAAAACTCGGTTTCGAGGTTGAACATCTGCTGGATAGCACGCTCGAGGGACGAAAGACCACTGAGGCGGCCACGGTACTGGAACGATACAAATCCGGACAAATGGAAGCGCCAGCTACCACGTTCAGTTCTTTGGATTCCTCAAGTAAAAACAGAGCTACATACCCCGGTTCGTTATTTTCTCCACTGCGAGTGATACATATATCAGGATCTAATTGGAACAGGGGGCAAAAAACTCGTCCGTCAAGCTTTGGTTTATATTAGCCATAAGTACAAGACGCCAGGACAGATTCGAGATGAATATGTGGTCCGGATGCAACGAGCTGCAGAAGACGCCCGGATTCTTGGGGTTTCTAAGCAATATCTCGAGAATTCATTGTACCCCTATTTCCCGGGAAAGCGAGGAGATGCCGCCTCCTTTGATTGAACCCAATAGCTGTGTTCTTTGGAAAAACTCCACATTGAGCTCAGGCTTTAGGCGAGCGACAAGCGCGGAAAGGGCGTGGTATTTTCTTACAGCTGTGAAGAAGTCGGCTATGAAGACCGCATTTTCGTACAGCTATAACTCCTTAGCCCTAGATTTATTCAGGTGGCTTTTTATCTAGTTGTCCCATCGAGAATATGGTCCCTACCTACTTCCTGGTGCATGTTGCAACATATTGACTGCCGTTTTTGATTCTCCAAGGCGATCATGCTTTGTTAAGAAGATCGTACGTAGGTTTCAACTGTAGGATTTCGGAGTATGAGTGCAATTGGAAACGCTTCTCGCCAGGGTATCCACAGGTACTACACTAAAGGGGTGTAAGGCTCGGGTAGGCCCGACGGACGCTTGTTGATCACGTAGCTGGCGGGAAGTGGCTTTTGCCGAACCATCCTCCTTTTGGAAAGCCGAGTTCTTATTTCAAGTCTAATGCTTCTTTTGATCTAGGATTCTTTTGGTCTAGGATGTGTGCGCCCCGTCGGCCATCTTCAACACGTGCATGTCAGCAACTGTTTATTAGTAACCATGGCCTAGGCACGCAGACGGAGGCTACGGGATGCATGGTATTTGCCTTGCGAGCGGTATCATTGGTAGGGAGTACGGAGTAGATAAGTCAGCACTCGTGCCTTTCACAGCTTGACCCCCCATTTTGAGCCGCTAAGTAACCACTTGCCCTGAGAACCACTAGTTATTCCATACTAGACAAGCCCTCCCTGTCACGGAAACCCCCATGGGGTCAAGACCCGCCCGTGCCGTGCCGCAAATGCACGCCAGTTTTGTCTATCCTTGCCTGTCCTAGAAGTCGAGGGGTGTTTCTTTTTACGTACAATAATCCACCGGCAGCCAGTAACTACAACCCCACAGGTACTTGCTAGCGAAATTTTACCCATCCCCGAGCCCCATGAATCTACACGGGGTTTGACGGGCTAAGAATTAGTCCCGATCCCTGCGCACAAGCACTTGTCCAGAGCCCTGCTACCAATGCGATATCCCTGAAGAAGTCGTCGATATTGTTTCTCATCCGCACTTCGCAACTCTCTCTCACAATCCTCAAGACTCTGTCTCTCTCTCGCTACGATGGCCCGCAGCACAGCCTGGCTCTCTTCACTCAGCAGCTCGGGGGCTTTCGCCACAGCATCCTTTAGTTCCAGAAACACTAAGGCGAGGCCAAGGAGCAAACCGAGATTCGCATTCGGCCGCGTACCCCAGTGCAACATATCATGCGATAATGCGGCAGTTTCCTCGTCTTGACCTTGGCTTCTCGTCAGATCAAAGACGTCTTGCAGACAGCAAAGCTGAGCACGAGTGCCGAACCCGCAGCGGGAGATTAGCTCGAGTCCTATGTCGACTAAGCTAGGGCACGATATTCGTCTCATCTCATCCATGCCGGCAACGATGTGGGTCTCGGCGGCGAAGCCGGCCTGGGCGCGTAAGACGCGCAGCACTTTAGCGTAGAACGGAGAAGCGGTCCGGGAGGGTGTGTTGATAGTATTCTCTAGGAGTCCGATGTGGGCAAACCACAGAGCTACTATATCTGGGAGTCGAGCACTAGACGATGGCGCTAGCAGCTGTCGCTCCATGCGAAGCCCTGACGAAGGACCAGCATCGTCGGGGACTTGTCCGAGGCCTGATGAGCTAGCGTTGTCCAAATCGGGACTCATCACGACTGGGTGGTGGCGAACCGGGTCCCTCAGACTGCTGACGACATCCTTGGAAATCGACGGCTCTCTGCCAGTGTAGCTCCAGTATAGCCAAGGATGGTTTCCTGTGCCCATCGAGTCGATCCAGGCCGTGAGAGTAGCGACCTCATCATGTGTGAAAGCGCCGAACATGCGTCCTTCCCAGGACAGCTCCCGTACGAGCAGGCTCTTGTGGCTCGCTCCGGGGACGATCCACGGCTTGGCCTGAACCAGTCCACTCAAGAGTTCCAAGTGTTGCTGCGAATGCGGATGTGTCCACATGCCGGGAGACAGCCATTCGGCCAAGGTATGACCCCCAATTCGCACCCGGCTTTGACAGTGAAATTGGTGCGAGAATGACGCCTTATTCTTAAAGATCTCGATCATACGGGTGCTAAGCGGATCGAGGGTTGCATTGGGGAACGAGAAACGCAATGGCCCGACTGTAGAGCTCGAACATTCGGATTCCGAGAAATGAGGATCGCCCAGGGTCTGGGACAGTGTGTACCCAACTTGGACACGCTTCCAGGCCTTTTGAGCGGCCGCCTCCCCCTCAGTCGCTCGCAGCGTATCAAGATAGCGCGTGACGGCATGCGTGGCCATTGCTGTATGCCCGGAATCGGCATTATCGATGGCGATGTGAATGAGAAAATAGTAAGGGTTAATGCCAAGGGCCTTAAGCTCATACGATGCCCGCATGGTGTCCATCGTGATGAGTTCGTAGTGCATGTTGAAGCCAAGAATCTCGGGCAGGAACTCGCTGGGGAACAAAGAGATCAGAAGCTGTCCCACGGCAGCTTGCCAGGCACCACGGTCATCAGTGCCATCCCAGTAGCATGGCTTGATGAACTCCGCGGTGTGGCCATCCGGGAGGGAGCAGCCGACATCCTTTAGAAGCTGGCGGTAGAGATACACGTGATGTTTCGAGAGATCGCCATCCCCCAGTTCTTCGGACATGACCTGCCAGACATCTTTGGTCACGGCGCGTAGGGAAAAGGGGGTAGTGATCTTGTGTATATGACCAAGCCAAGCACCGTCGACGAATTTGACGGGAGCTTGTCGAACCAGCCACTTCGCAGCGGCTGCGGTCGTAGCGAACAATTCAGGACTGTGTCCCTTCTTTCTTCGCTCCAGATAGCTATTCCACTCAGTCATGACCCTGTCATGCTCATTGCCGATGAACTCCCAGACTTTTTTAGCGTGGTACCTCTCCATGGACAAGATACTCCCCCGAGGCTGTTCGAGGCCGAGGGAAATAGCCCGGGAGAACATGGCCAGGAGCTCATCGCGTGCTGGTCCGAGGACGGCCGGATGATCTTCCAAATTTTGAAGCTGGAAATACAGTGTCCGGTACCACTGTACTGGTTTTGAGGTGCTAGGGTTCGACCTCAAGGCTTTCACACCCTTGGCTGTGGCAGCACGGGCTTTGTTGGGGGTTGCAAAGGGGCTCCTCTTCTGAGTAAGTTTAACATAGTAAAGGATAACAGGTAGCACGATGGCTAAAGGAGGAAGTACGTAACGGTGAGCCACGAGGAGAAGGTTTAGGAAGCTCATGTTGAAGTTGGTTTTGGTTGATAGACCATAAGACGGAGGTGATGGCTGTGTGTGGTATAGACGCACGATTTCCCACAGTTTTATAAAGTGTAGTCTCACAGCAGAGCATTCACTGTGCCAGAAGGAATTTTACCATGAAGTTGAAGGCTAATATGCACTCTTCACTACAGGCAATATCTGAAGCAAAACCTCCCTTTATATAAGCAGACTGGTGGGTTGCAAGCAACTCAATGCTACCCTTACATAATCTGGTACTAAAATGCCTCCTTTCCTTGTGCTGCTATCCTCGGAAGCTTGCGGGCAAGCATGTGCAAAGTTACTTCCAAGCCGTCGTAGGTTGATATTGTAAACGATCAATGAAAGTTTTCGGTATCTTTGATATTAAGAGAACCTTACTAAGCCATGCTTCATTGTATCCATTATGGACGCCATTAACGCCGCCACCGTTAACCCCGTATCAGCAATAACCATAGTTGCTAGCCTTCCGGTCGATTTTTCTTCCTCATTTCCCCCTGCTATGCCCCTGCTGTCGCGCCGCCGCCATGCCTGCCTACCCCGCTGACTCCTGATACTGTTGTCTGAACGCCATGGCACTCCATGTACATTTCCCTACGTAGTGTATACGTACCGTGCTTGCGTATTTCTTAGAGGTCATCACGCGTGCTATCAGACTGGCAGGCGGCCAGCCGACAGTGGGGGTATCTATTCCCCCGTGGGGATTGTGGATTGCGAGTATGCGCAACGGAACAGGACTACAAGTGCTTACTGTTATATGATAATTACTATACCTTTTCACTACATGGAAGAAGAAGAACCATCTATACAGTCTCCACTTCGAACCCTGCCAGCACTTTGTCAAGCCCCTGGACCCCCACCTCCCCCCACTCCCCCGACGTCCACACTATCATTGCCCATCAAGCATAAGCTCAGTAAAGCTCTGATGTTCGAGATGCAACAACCTTGCGTAAGCTTATGCTCGAAGGGGACCTATGTCTGCATCTTGTTATATGATATGCAAGAGAGGAAGGACGTACGCAAGCGAAGTGCCAAAGGAGTAGAGGCGTACTTTCATGGGCCCTGTACATAGCGCTAACGTAACGGAACTTTTGTAGTCATTCATGGCCTAGTCGAAGGATCGCTAATTCATTACAAGGGGTTGCTGTGATGTTCCCATCCTAATGCAACCCGTATGCAGCGTCCGTCTGGAGCTCCTTACTCGGCAAGTCACCACGGCCAGCCTTGTAAGTAGGCTCCACGGTTCGTTTCTACGTCCCTGCTACCACATAGATGACCTAAAAATGGAATCATGTCGTAATCACGTGCCGTTCCAAGGGCTGGTCTCATTCGTGGTTTGAATTCTCTGAGCCTGGTGTATCACTCTGATTTGTGATGACCTTTCATGAGTTTGAACTACCTTAAGCACTATAAGAATGGGGCATTTCAAGTCTAAGAGGCAATACTGAAGCCGTGAGAACTATATTGTACGACCATTTGACGTTTGATTGAGTTTCAGTTCGTACTTCACCCCTATCTGTGTGTACACTAGTCTAAGCCTTGTGCGGTCGCAGTAGATAGATGAGTCCATTCTTCATTCTCTTGGGACCCGGTGGCGCTATAACGCGGTGTAAGGTTGAGTGCAGGCGCCCTCCAGATCGCTTCGCAAGATCATCGGCGACATTGATGAGAACGGAGCCCTCGACGACGGGGACGGGCACCCATTCCCCTGTCTCTTTTCCATCTTCATCATAGACCGGTAGCTGAGTGGTCACTTCGTCGTACCATAGCAGCGTGATCAGGCCAAAATCAGTGTGTGCTGGGACCACCACATTCCCAGCATCGTGAACTGGGGCTTTATATAGTAACTTGAAGCCCGTGTCACTGGGAATCGTTGGGTCATCCTTGAGTTCTGGGATCTGGATGTCCACCCCAGCACAAAGCTCGGCGAGAACCGTCTGGACGGCATCATTCAAAGTCTCTAGCATGCGAGTGATGAGCTCTTTTTGGGGCTCGAGAGTCGCTGGAAAGACCCATTTTCCGAGTGTGAACTCATCTCGTGCAATCTGCAATGGAATCGATTAGAACATAACACATCATCAAAGAAATAGGTGGCCACAAACCTCGTAGTATGCCAGTCCCTTTCCAGGGTGATACCTTGGTAGAAGTAGCAATGTCAGCTTAATACACGGAATAGTTGCGTATCCAGTATCTCTCGCTTACCCTCGTTCCAGTCCCTCACGGAGACTCTGAACTTTCTCATCGGAATCTTCGGGAAGTTTAAAGAACTCTTGTCCTGTCTTGAAAAGCTGGGGCAGGTCTCCAAAGATGGCTTGTGTCTTGGGGCCTCGAAGGTCTAGATAGAACATGCCTACCGTCTTTGCGGCCTGGACGAGCTTCTTGACCTCGGAGTCATCCTTGTTTGCTAATGCTTCGTAGTTGACCACGGCTAGTTGCGCGGTCTTCTCTGAACCACCATTATCGACAGCCATGGTTACCACGGATAGGAGCAATGAAAACTTCGAAAGAAACTCGAAAACTATGATGGGCTATGAGTCAAGCTTCTCAGATTGGGCGCAGGACACCCCTAGATGTATGAGACAAAAGTGAATTATAATAAATTTGAGGGTGTAGGAAGTAGAGGACCTCGTTGAGGAGTGATATTAGGTAGTTCGGATTAGGGTGATTCCCCTTTAATGCCTATGTAGTATTACGCTTCGGCAGGGATTTTCGGGCTTATTACGAGGCCCATAAAATTACAAGGGAGCTGAACAGGGGCTCGATCATATCTAGCGGGTTGGGGTACAATACCCCTGCGCCGCTTTGTAGTGCATATATACGGAGTACATGGATCTAGAAATGCAGAGGAACTATCCAGGTTACATCGCGAACCAGTACCTGAAGCATGAAAAGCTGTGGATCTTTCAGGGTTCTTTAATAGTTACATCCCGCATTGCCACACACATCCTGCCGGAGAGACTTGTTACGAGATAAAAATTCCTCGGCTGCGAGACCAAGGAGTTACGTCACGGAATATGGCGGCTGCTTGTATAATCCTACGAAGATTGCGCAATTCCTAATGGGATCGTGAGGCAGGTTATCACACCGCCTCGCGGGGCTTCTTCCTTGGATTGTAATCCTTGGAGCATCCTACTGCTCCAGGTCCTACACTCGTGACTCATCTCGTCACAATTCTGGAAGGCAAGTGTAAGGGGGGCGTAGCATCGGACATGACAAGCATGTGAAGGGGAGCCCAACCAGATCAGGTTTAAGGCAATAGCTGGCAACAGGTATCTTTCACCTCCAGCTTACCCCTCTACTTGAATATCGAAGAAATAGACAATAGACGGCGCACTCTTTTTCCCCGCCAACTTCATCTGCAACTGCATCAAGAGATCAGTATCGAGAATCAGCCTTCACATAGAAACCGCCTCGACCATCTCACAGTATACTCACACAATGGCCGAGAACGCAGTAAGTATCCTCTGTCACGAATCACAGTAGTTGGCATGGCTCTGATATATCCAACAGAAAAGCCTCGCGAGCTCTGCCCTGAAGGGAGAAAGGGTCACTCTGGAAGCCAGGGTCGTCAAAGTCTCGAAGTCTGAACTCCGAAGACAGCTGAGCTTGAAACTAAGAACCCAGGAAAGCTTCCTTATAGCCAGTCTAGACGGCGATGCGATAGGAGAAGATAAATGGCAAGAAGCACAACTGTTGACGCCTGAGTCTATCGTTCGCATTGGGGGGCATATTTACGCCTCTCCTGGCGAAGAAGCCATATCGGACAAGGGCGTTACTAACGGACACGCCGAAGCTGTGTTGGACGCTACTCATACGATTTATGTCGATGATCTGATAATCATCGCAAAAGCTTCCCCAAACCTGCCCACGTTCCGCAGGGACGAACTCTTCGCACTTGGACTCGAGGAGCGCCTTAACAACCGCATCCTCGACGTACGACACGGCGCCAGTGGAGCCATTTTCAAACTTCATTCAGGCATGTGTCAGCTGATTGTCGAGTTTCTCTGCTCGAAAGGTTTCCACTGGGTCCACACGCCCCGGATCATAACTGCCACCATCACAGGTGACAATGAGTTTTTTCACTTGCCATACTTCGGAGGTGACAGCTGGTTGGCTCAGAGCTCGCAGCATCACAAGCAAATGGCTCTCTCGATGGATATGCAGCGTGTTTTTGAGATTGGCCCTGTGTTCCGTGCCGAGGTGAAGTCTCGTGCGTCTGCGAGGCACATGACCGAGGTATGAAAGTCTTTTATCACGCGCTTTCATCCTCCAAGGATTGAATCCCACTGACCTGTGGTAACATATAGTTCACTGTCCTAGATGTGGGCATGGTCTTCCAGGATGAGTATCATGAAGTGGTCAGCATGATCGAGTCTATGCTGGTCTTTGTATTCAGGGGTCTGCAGGAACGCAGGCAATTCAGACACCTCATTGAAACTGTCAAACGATTTTATCCTTCTACAAGGGAATTTCGTATTGGCCTGGACGAGCACGGAAACGTGCCTCGGATCACCTTCCTAGAGGCCAAACGTATCCTGCGCGAGGAGCTTGGCTTCGAAGCACCTGATAACAAGAATTTCACGTAAGTAATTCTAACATTCACACAAGCTGTTCTCACTGTGATTTAGAGTACTGACGTCAGCCATCTGTATAGCGACCAAGAGGAAGCTGCTCTGGGCCAGTATTTCCGCTCTTCTCCTAAACTGGGACAGACAGATGTCTTCACTATCGACCAATTTCCCGCATCCATGCGGCAGTTCAACTCACGGGCAAACCCAGACGTGCCTGGGCTCTCTAATACTTGGGACACTATTGTGGGCGGGCGTGAGATCTGCTCTGGCAGCGAGCGCCTCAATGGGTATGACGAGGTGCGATCTGCCATGCGCGCGGGAGTATGTGGCCCGCCGTTGGACCCGGAAGCCGATCAGTGGCAACCATATCTGACGGCTTTCAAGTCCGGAATGCCACGGCACGGGGGTGTTGGCCTGGGCGTGAACAGGTTACTTCAGGGGTTCCTAGGTTTGGATGACGTTCGTGAAGTCACTTTGTTTCCAAGGGACGTGAATAGGCTTGCACCTTAAAGGGGTCTGTTTCTTGAGACGAGTTATGGGAGAACTGGCTCAAGATGCTACAACAGATCCCATCTGGCGTTAATGGCCAAATTGGGTCTCCAATTCTGACCATGTTAGCCCTAACCTGAGCGGGACAAGCGGTTAAAGTACTTGAGGTAGTTTTCTTTTTACAACACAGCTAATTTCATTTTATATTTAAAGGGGCTTGCTTGGAAATTTAAATCAGCCTTCTTTAATCCCTCTTCTCGTAAATGATTCAATACGCAAGCACTGGTATCTATGTCAAGTTTACTTCATACCACACTGAAACAATGCCCGAAGATATCATGAAACCACTTTAAGCGACAGCACATCGAAATATATCTCCCGACGTCATAGCCAGAAGTTTGGCACGAGACAAATAAAAGCCGTAAACTTGGGTCATTGGCTAAAGAGGCCATCAGTATATTTAAATGTTGAATAGGGGTACTGCGCCCCACACATATTGTGTATATATGTCAGTGTAGTCCCCCCAGCCCTCTGGCTGGACACTTAGTATGGAATCTAACGGGTATTCATCCTATACATTTGATATTAAAGCGGTTGCTACGGCATCCATGTGTGACAAGGAAAATAAGCCTGCACAAAACATTTCCGCAATGACCAATCTCAAATGGGTCCAGGCTGTCATGTAACCCAATCCACTGCAACCAAATGGCAGCGGCGTTGCAGTACCTAGCGTAGGCTGGAGTAGGGGTGTATATAAGGATCGTGAGCTAACTTTGGTGTTTATTTGGCGTAATCAAAGCCTGTTCTTTGCCTTGCCCTGGTATCCCAATTCGTTCATGCCCCTATCCGACCCATAATACCCCTATCGCCCCTATTCCTCTCTAGGATCATGAATGTGGCGGTGTATACTAGCCACAAAACACCAGCCACTGCAAGTGTGCAGCCAGTTAGGCAATGAGAAGGTTATCGTGGATGGCGTTGCGAGTTGCGCAATTTGAAAAGATTTCCGATAGATGGATTAAAAGGGAATGTGGTTACCATCTGGTGATTATCGCGTAGCAGTCCTTACGTTGCATGCAGCGATGGCAGCAATTAAATCAATCAAAGGATTTCGAGTTTTTTAACCAATACAATTACAATCAAAAAAGAAGCCTTTCTTCCGCGTTTTGAGGTCAATCAATACAATTAAGCCTTCAATTAAGTGAAAACCGGCCCGCACGTTAATCCGAACCTGCCGGAGGTTCGGCATTTATTGCCACATCCTTAACCATTTCCCATAATTCCTCCGAATCGTCCTTAAGCCAATGCTTTAAGTACTGGATATCGTAGGTGTATGGCGGAAGTAACTTGTTAAATTGATAAGAATGAAGGCGGTTTGGGATAGCAGACTGCCAACGGAAGCTTTACTTATTTATTATGCCTTGGGAATGGACGATCGGAAACGCCGAACTGGCTCGACCGCATTAAACCGGGTTTCGAAACACCAGATAATTCTCGTAATTCCTACTTATAAACAATACGGATAGGCTTCTGGTATGTGCTTTCGGGAAATCCTCGATCGGCATTGCGGTCGCCGAAGTACGCGTCATATACCTAATAATCGTCAAAAAGGACCAATCAGAGAAGACCATTACTTACCTTGATCAAAACAGACAATTCCGTTAATTGATAAAGACAATTCAATCAAGAAATCAATCAATCAAAAAATTGATTGAATTGCTGCCATCGCTGGTTGCATGACACCCCAGTTGGAGGCGTACGAATACTTCTCGAAGTTCTCATGACTTAAAGTCTTGAAGCCACTGGCTTTTGTTGAAGCACATGTGTCCAGAAAGCAAGTAATTGATTATTGCCGAAGCGGGTTTCCGATGGGAGTATTTTTGAATATGTAACTAACGTCGTTAAAAGCCCGGTTGGTTCAAAGATCTCTTCCAGCTTCGGCAAAGTTGCTTCGCAGAGGGGTTTCTTATCCGGGGTGGTGTTAGAAGCGATGATTAGCATCCCTAAAAAAAAACATGGTTTGGAAGTTAGTTTTATATATGATGCCCGCTCGGTAATTTATCTGCAGACGAACGGCTCGAGGGGAAGATGATACCCTTCAGTCCTCGCTGAACAAGATCGACATAAACACATTAGGTGCTGTCATGATCCTGTTTGACTTATCCGGGATTGGCCTGAGTTCGCTCTCTGTAGAAATCTCGAAATTATAGTAAGTCAACATGTGGATAATTATAATTTCAGGTACATCCTGCAACAAGAAGCGCCCGGGCAGGCATGGGAACCGCCACCCCACATGAGGGAGTCCGCCGTTAACGCAAAGTAGTAGAGCCCCGATCTGCAAACTTCATATGTGATAAACTCCAGAGTAGTCATAATTCTGGCAACTCCACTTTTGCTGCAGTTCAACAATATACACATGAACTGGGTATTCATGGATATGCATTGGTGTATAACCGAATACAACGCTCTTCCGTTCTTGCCTGACCTCAAATTCCACCAAAATTCCACCATCACCTCACCCCCCCCTTTTCTAATTAGCAGAAAGTGCAATTCAATAATGATCAAAGTATGCCGACAACCTTTTCCTCTTTAACTAATAATAAAACTCTACACACATTCGTATCCATAGTGCTATAAATAAAAGACCTTGAACGATGGAGGGCGAATTGTGTGTTGGTACGAATGTGTCACTTCGCCCGCGGAACGAGCCCATGCTGACAAATCTGCGTTGGTGAACATGCTCCGCAGTACTATTTCCTCGATTTAGCTCCTTTCGACACATACGGGTCCTTCTTTTAATGGTATGGCGGCGAACACGTTGCCTTTCTTTCTTTTTTGTTTTTATGCTTCTCAATGAAGGTGTCTAGTCAATATCGTTTTGGACTATGGGAACCAACGTACAGCAACCACACACTTTTAGAATGGGCACATTCAGGTCCTTCTCTTGACTTGCCGAGTACCCCGGGAACAATATATTCAGTCGCCGTTTTGACTTTCCTATTACGTAGACGGCTTCAACCCCGAACAAACTGAATTCTATTTCACCAAATCGACAACAAAATCGCTACAAAGGAACATCGCATCAAATCACATCCTCGACATCGCCTCCAGTAATCAGCTTCCATTCTACGAACCTTTCCTGTCCAGTGTGGCCTGAAGAAAGCAAACGTGCAAATTCTTCTTTGGCCTTGGATGTGGGTCTGCCCCCTGAGACTTTCATCGGCCACGGATCGATGATAGTGTGAGCAGACTTCATCTGAACTCCAGCACCCAAGGCTGCATCTGCAAACTCTTGGAGGTCCATGTAACTGTCACATACAAATAAGCCAACCATTATGCAGTAGGTGGGAAGGGCCCGAGGACATACCAATTGAAGTGCTTCTCCATGTCGTGAACCAACCCCAGCCCAGCGAACAGCTTGATGGCAGTAGGGTCATAAGGGTGCAAGACCTGGCGCCCCAGTTCTGGCATATACTGTAACACCTTTCTGATCTGCTCGCTAGGGTTTTCCCGAATTGGGCAATCGACAAAGATGGGAGTACTCTCAGCCCATATCCTCATCTGAGCGACTGCATTTAGGAATAGCGTGACGAGCGTCGCATGGCGATTGATTGAAGAGATTTGCAGCAGCGGGGCAAATATCTTCAGAGTGTCGTTGATGCCGAGGTAACCGGCATCAGAAATATTGCTCACCTTGAAGGTCTTAGCATCTCTGTCAAAGCATATAGAAAGGAAACTTACATCAATGCGGTCGAAATGCTGTCCAACGAGGACGCTGGGCAAAAAGCGTGCGTCAATATGCAGAAGCTCAAACGTCACAGGAACAGAACGCAACCGGGCGTGAAACTCCATGAACAGTTGCTTCAAGAAACAATACAATTTCCCGTATTCATCGTTTTTTGCCGGACCTGCGTCATAATCCAGGAATGACTCTAAGAGCCACCCAGAGAGAGGGTCGGCACTATCCATCATGGGCCATGTATGTGGTAAACGGAATAATGTCCTGGGTGGGCAACCAACGTCAGCTATATCCAAATAACGTAGCTAATTGAAACACGATAGGAGAATCAACGCACGCGTTCGGGACCGTGAAAGCCCCGCGAGGCTGGCCAAAGGGCAGCAGGATGCCGTCGTCGCGGAATTTAGCCATGCCCAACCTGGAGGATGGGGACTTGGTGCAAAACGCCCTGTGAACGTAGTCCACCCTTTCCGGAGCAGACATAACCTTTTGGCGCACACTTTGCGCAGTATCCTTTGTCAGGCCCTGAGGGACATCGAAGTATGCAAGGAGAGCGAGCCAGTTGTCTCGAGTGAGGACCAATCGAAGAGAGCTCTGTCCGAATTTCCACGTCTTCGCCAAAAGAGCAGAACCAAGCTTCTTTGCGGTCTTATTGCATACTTCTTCTACCAGTGGCTTGACCTTGTTAACAAGCATGTGGCTACATGGCACCGTGAGTAGGGCCGAGTACCACACATGCAAGACGTGCTCAGCAGCTGCAATGGGGTTATCCTCGACGAATAATATTAACAGAAAAATCAGATTGCGAGCCACTACGTCCATTTCTCTGTCGTTGATGACCATGTGCAGATGACCATGGTAGCTAGGGGGTAGTTTTGCAACCGACAGCACGACACTTCTCAAGTCCCCCGAGGCTTGAGCAGGTCAGCCAGTGAAAGAGTCTGGGTACATGGGCCAAGGAGAATAGGGTGCTTCTTACCCGCAAAGAGAGTGTGGAGTGGGCCTTGGAATCCAACTCCTTCGTTGTGACTGAGGCGGATCACGTCCATTGCTGGAACATTCCCCCATAAGTATTTCGGAGTTCCGAACGGAGAATGCTCTGAGCAATCGTCGAAGAACTCCGGCGTTCTATTCGCAGCCATCCATGAAGGTAACCAGGTTTTCTTCATCAGCGGAGACTTGCAGTCCTTGCGGTGGATTGGCCAATGAGCCACTTGGCAACTCTTGCTACAGTACTGTACGCGTAAGACGTATTAGCTTGATGTCTCTGGTTTCTCTTCATCTCTGTGACTCGGCGAACTGACCGTGACCATAAGACAATCCTTACATGCCAGAGAACCAGGCCTTTTGCAGGGCTTCGCGCTCTCGAAGTCATTAGCACATGGTGTCTTCATTTCCACTGTGAGGTTCTGCATCCTGGTTTCGACAGAATCCATGTTATCGAGGTAAGAGATTCGTCAGGATGATAAGGTATGGTTGGTATGGAAAAGGCTTCCAGTGGGGTACTGTCAAGTATCTTCAGGGAAATTGAGTGTTCTGATAGAACTGGTGAGCTGCTCCTATTTCCCGTGCATTGAGGACCTAGTCTCCCTCTTATAGAGAACAGCACCCAATACCGGTCCATTCTGGCCTTGCATCACTATTTGTGATCATTGTTCCTGGTTCCTGGTCTCGTCTTAACCTCCCGTCGGTACAAACAAGTTGGAACTCTATCACAAACGCAAATCCTTCGTTTGAAGTTATGCTTGAACACTCCAACGTTTCCAATGGAACGGATGATTGGAGGGCCGTTCGATTCATCTGCTTTATCCGCTGGCTCGGCAGCCGCGGCAGCAGTCGGATAACAGGGCCCCTATCGGCGGACATTCGGCAGTCATTGCGTAATGTGAGAACCTATCATATATCTCGGGTCAAGGTTTATCGTGTTACAGCATTCTGCTATTTTGAAATCTCGTAACATCATTCTGATATTCGATATCGTAAAAGCCAATGTAGCAAAATCACGGTTTAATTCAATGTACGCCTTACACCTTTATCCGAGGAGACCAGCTTGCTAGGGCTATGTTCGTGTGAACTTAGTTGTGTGGTCAATATCCAAACAAAGGCGACCCTATCCTGATGAAGCGGACAGATGCATGTATACAGTATGCTTGACTGTTACCTACGGAATTGGCTTCGTGGTAGGCTTCCCACCATATACATAGATATATGGTCGATCTAAACAGGGGTAGCCTTACGATGGCCTTGTCTTATTCCACCTATATATGAATACGTTTAGACCAGTACGGGCTGCATTTCCCCTATCGTTCTAAGCAGGTGATCGGTCGTTGTTATCATATCCCCAGACAACTTTCTGCAATGTACTGTCCCAAGTATGTGAAGGTGTTTTCAACCAGTGTCCACATGTATCAAGTTCATCACAGGGCTCATGCCAATCATATCAACCCCCTTTAACATGTTATGCCACATATACGAAAAACGTTCAAAACAACCCGGGGTGGTATTCCACATATAACATCCTAATGGTGACATATTGTGATAGTCTTTTGATAATGGTTTATCTCCAACAGTACTGCAGTCTTTTGCAACTCTGAAGTTTCGCTTCTTACGAAATACGCAAGTTTTTACAGACTCAATGCACCTTGTCCTTAGTCTGAGTGTAACCCACATTTATGTCGCTGCTGACACACAATAAAGTTGGTGACGCCAGATATCCAATGGAGAGGGTAGTTGCATACGGGTTCGGGGCTCTGACAAAAGGTTTTCGTTCGAAAATGCATTAAGATGACCCAATCAATGATGAGGCAAGCCTGAGAATGTTTGCTGTGACGCTGGCATCAGTGAAAATGAGTCACTGAACAATCCCATTCACGGGTTCACGGCGAACGTGTATAAAACCCGCGGATCAGGGGACAGAGCACCATTGCCATTCTTGAGATAGCAGATCGGAGGCAACCTCTTCCGTCCGCTCACCCGCCGGCAAGATCCACGATGATTCCGTCATATCCACGCGGAGATCATCCGTCGGATATCCAACATTGGCCTCGCTAGAAGGTAGTCAAAATGACTCATCGCATACGCGAGAAGACCCCCTAATTCTTCGGCAAACATGACCTGTCAAACTCCTGGATACCAGGTTGTCCAATCTAATAAGACCACCCACCAAGGGCTATGGACGCGATAACAAACACGCGCCTCTGACACCTCACTGGATGGCAGACACTGTGTGACTCAATGGGCACTACTAATGAGGGTGGACATTTCCTGTGTTCCTTTACACCCATGGCAGCAAGTCATCACAGCCCACCGGGATAGAGCTTTACAGTAGAGCTACAAGAGCATAACGCAACTGACAAGGGCTACGATATCACTGATAATCCGCAGACTTCCCTAACCGGAGTTTTGATAGCACACCCATGGTATTTCACAAGGCTATCTCCTATATCTTCCCCATTTCTGAAAGTTTAAGGAGTGGCACTTCATAGCATCGAGGTGATGAAACGAACGAGACAAGTCGGAACAGACTGGAGTTGGCCCTGAAATGAGAGTACGGAAACGCTCATTACATTAGACAATATATGAATGATATACCGACCAGGTTTACTTTTGTCTAATCCCCCCTTTCCGGACCCTAGTCTAGTAGGTACATGAACACCAACCGATGCAATTTCCCTTTCCCGTTGTGCTATCCGCAGTCTTGAAAGCCCCCCGAAACTCCTTCCCTTGAACTAGATGCCGCTCTATCCTATTACTATAGTGAGCGTAAAGATGCAGTCGATGCCACAGGCCTAGTTGAAGTACGTCTTCATCATAAATATCAGCCCCGCTAAACTGGCTAACAGGCGACATTGAGGGCATATTATCCCATCCTTAGTACATATGGCAACCGTGCATCGTCACCATCCTCCGGCCGTGTGAGCCGTATAATAACGGAGCCCTGTGACCCTGAGGCTCCTGAATGTCCCGTGACCCGCGACCGGCCAGACGAAAAAGACCTTAGACTTGGGGTTGCGTGGCTCAACGGCTGCCGCTGACTGCTGCTGCTGCTGCTGCTACTAGGGACTGGGTACGATCGTCTCGTGCGCGCGAACGTATCGACGCTTTCGGAACTCCCCGTCCAATGGGAGGATGGAGAAACTGCATCATTGTTGTTGATCTCGACGCCAAACCTTCGGCCCATAGGCGTCGTGGGGGCTGTGCGATACTGCTGCTGTCGCCAGGTGTTGGCCGAAGATGAAGTCCTGTCTCGATCGTTGGCGTACTGTTGCTGCGGTTGACGTGTCTGCTGCTGCGAACCTAGTTTGGTCGACGGCCGCAGTTGCCGTCGCCGCCTCTGATGTGAGTGTGAGCGTACGTTAGATCGCACACTACTCTCATAGCTGGCATTGTGGGTAAAATGACGACTGCGTAGCGAACCCGAGCGACTTAGATCTATACTCCGCGTGGGTGTCGTGGGCGTGCCGTCGCGCGGCGCATCATCGTCAATGTGTCCGTCGCTTTCGCTCACGCTGATACCATCGTCACCACCATCATACAACCTCATAGAATATCCATCTTCGAACCCATCGCTTCCCTCCTCATCCTCACCGTACAGGATTGACGGATCCGGGGGTCGCATGGCGCGTAGGAGCTCGGCGAAGAGGTGCATGAGATCGCGAAAGAGTGCGTTCGATATGGGTCGTGTAGAGAAGCGGGCTCGCTCGTATGCGTCGAGGAAATCCGGCACGATGCGTGATTGATAGGTCCCATCTAGCTCTTCGGGAGAGCCCTTGGCTGCTGACATCAACATGCGCAGGCTTACCAGGTGATCGACATAATCGCGCATCGACATGCTGGCCGCGCGCTGTAGGAGGGTCACGGCTTCCGGATCTAAGGTTGGTGGCATGTCGGCGGCGGCGGATTGAAGCTCCGGCGGCGCGAGCGAGACGGCCTTGGCCTCGACCAGGTTCGGTAGCTCGGCGAGCACTGTAGCGTACTGCAAGTTCGGCAGATCACGGGAACCTGGCGACTCCCAGCCATCGTGCTCCACGTGGCCCCAGACGGGGAGGACGGGCGGCAGAGCAACGCCCATCTGGTCCGCAACTGTTGTGCGAGGCTTCTCTTTCCGTTTCTGTTTCCGGGTCTGCTTCCGACCGAGACAACTACAGAATTTCCAAAGCCCTCGTCCGCTAGCATCTCTTTTTCGATCCTTCTCCCGCCCATCGTTCGTCCTAGCCAGTTCCACAGCAGTGTCGGTGGCGCCCTCGAAGATGACTTCCAAGCGCTCGTTTGCCTCCGGAGGCGGAACGACTTTGGGGCGGGCCTCCCAGGCGATGGCGGCGCTCCGGCCAAGACTCGCGACAATCATGGCGCGGACTTCCTTGTTTACATCGCCCTTCTCCACCGGAATCCATAGCTTCGGAATAGAGGCGAGAACGGTGCGAGTGGTGTATAGGCGCAGGGCGTAGACGAACACGACGACGATGAGGGTAAGTACGTAGACGATGGTGAGGACCAGGACGTTAGCCCGCTGGAAGGTGTGGTTCAAGACTTGGCGTACGATGTCGGCAGGGACGATAAGTAAGAGGATGGCAAGAATGAAGCATAAGAACACATATATGGAGGTGTAGGTGATGCGACCGAGGATAGTTGCAGCCGTCACCTTCGTCTTCGCCATGGTTGTGGGAGGGTGTGCGTTCGCGCTGTTGTTCGCGTGTATTGTCGACGACAGTATCTAGGATACGGCGAGGATGGATCAAGATGCACAGAGTATGGAGATGGTGGGAAGGGGAATGGCATTATGGTAGACTCGGCCGCGTACGGAGGATGAGGTTCTCGCGATGCGGATAAGGATTAGAATTAGGAGTTAAGTGTGATGGCAATAGACACCCGGCGAAAATCATATTAGGAACTCATATTAGGAGCGCGATGTCCAATGTCCGCAGTTCACATAGGGGTGGTGGAGGAGCTCTTGTAGCTTGTATCTGGCGATTACATGGAGTACGTGATGTATGATGAGCGAGGCACGGAAGGTAAACAAAGAGAAGGACGTCAGGCCGTGGGGATGGTGATGACCTTGGCAGCAGTCAAATGAGTAGCTTGAGTTGGCAGGTAGGGAGAATGACGATGGCCGATGGCCGATGGCCGATAGGGAGTGGCAGGCCGGCAGCTGAGTGGGAGGTGGAAATTAGCTTTGGCCCGTCCACAGGGATTCTCGGGAGCTAAGAAAGATCTACCCCATTGTATCTCCACATGCATACATTAGGTAGTATCTAATCTGCTAATGTGTTCCGACTGCGCGGGCTGAGGGTGGATAAGACGGCTTATTCTGTTCCTATTCGGGTATTCACATAATTTTCATATATGTCTACTGTGTCTTCTATGTAACTTGATTGCTTGGTAGTTTGGTAGGTTGGCAGATATCACGATATGTGTTGGTCGTAGCTACGTAGTAGAGGCATTGGTATATATTTATTGAGCTGCCGGCACAGGTATTGCACATAATACGGATATATTCCCATTAATGTTTCGTTGCGTAGCTGATTCCTGTCATTCGAAGCCACCTCTCATGAGCATCGAAGTCTCAGGTCATCTACTACTATTCCAGTATTTTGTTAACAATCACAAACGTGCACATGAGCCTCTAAACAGTTACGGGTAATGCACACCTACACCCTTAGTGTGGAGCTGTGCATCTCAAATGACCCTCACTTGGGTTGTCTACCAACAACCCCTTAGTCTCACGGCTGGACCACCAACACGCCAGTGACCTGTCACCTAGTTAGAGATCACCGCTCTCCCATCTCTGCATGGAGACTCCGCCATTCTCATGGCGTTGGTTCAATCCGAGCAGCCTCCCTCGCCAACCGCATGTCCGCCCTGCTCAGTCTCAGATCGGCGCTGTAGGTACCGAAGGCCTCGATTAACCGACCGAGGCCTACCTTAAGCGAAAGCAACAGATCGTGCAACTCCTCGCAAGTCTTGTCCTGTGCCATGTCTGTCCAGTGGCCTGGCAGCTCATCGCGGAACTGCTCCAGCTTCCTGATCACGCTGGTGAATGTTCGGATAATAGTAGGTACATCGCGCTGCACGTTGCCAAATTGATCTTCTGTGAGAGAGCAGACGGCCAGTTCAGAAAGGATGAAGGCGGCATTGACGTAGAGACTAGGCTCGCCGTACGGTGTGCCAAGGATGACCTTGGTGATTCGGCGTGGGAATTTTTGTTGGAAGAAGTCCCCGAGATAGGGAATACGAATGATGCGCAGCGCCAAGTATTGGAAAGCGCCATTGAGGCCTTCGGTAGTGAGGGCTTCTTTCTGCTCGGGTGTCAAAAGCTGGTCCCGCGCTTCCAATGAGATCCTTTTCGCTTCGGGTCCCAACACTTCCGCAGGTGTCTTCCCAGTGATTTTCACATTGCCAATGGCCTTGCGGATAGAGCCGCGGAATCCTTTGGAAGTGGCAGCTGGTTGCCAAACATCATCGTTGCTCGGCGCTTGAGCCGCACGTTGTTGTGGCCCAGGCGGTTGGGTTTGGCCTTGCTGGGGTACTACAGGGGGTGCGGGTGGGTTCCTGTAATCGTCGATTCGCTGCTCGATCGACTGGATTAGGTTCAGGCACACAGCATAGAGCTGGGACCATATCGGGCCATCTCTCCGGTCGATATCTTCGAAGATAGACTTCCTCCTGTCTTCGAAGTCCCGGACAATGCACGCCAGCTCCTGGAAAGCGAATGCCTATAAGGGTCCTTTTAGTAAGGACCTTGTCATGTTACATGAGCACTAGACATACCTGTGTACGGGGCTTTTTGCTCTTCAATCCGTTGACAAGGCTACCATTGGGGTCTCTGGACTCAGCCGTGAGGGGGAGATTGTTCTTGAGAGGCGCCTTCTCATGCTGCAGGGTGAAAGTGAAGCTGCTGATATCCCAAAGGGCGACGAATAGAAAGGCGGCCCATAGCGACCTTCCAAGCATCCATATACTCCAGGGAGCCTGGTTCGGGGGTATATTCGACTTGGGAAGATTATGATAGAACGTTCGAAAGAACGTCATAGCCCAGCTCCAAGCCGAGTCTCTCAGCAAGCTATAGAGGACGGTATAGTTGGCCAGGCTAGTGGCAATCGCGACCGTGCCCGAGCGCGTCAAGACCCGATACACTTCGAAAGGCCACACTTGCCAGGGGTCATCCTGCGTCGGGGGATTTGCCTGTCCTATCTTTAAACGGTCATGGTCCTCTACCAGATGTACCAGAGCTCGGGCGATGCCGACGAGCACGAGGTTCACAGTGTAGAACAACGCCCGCTCATTGAGTCGAGGGCGATCGCCGCTGTAATAGGTTATCCACCACATATTCGATTCTTCTGGGATCCCGAAGAGATACACCTGGCTGAAAAACCAGAACGAAACGACATAGGTGAAGACTGTCTCGGGAAATTGGAAGTCCACGATCGTGCGACAAAAGGTTTCGAAGGGTGAGCTGGAAGTCCGCAGGCCGATGTGGTGGTGGGCGATTCGGAGGATGATGAGAGGGAGAACACAGGCGAAGATGGCCAAGGCGCGCAGGCCGGTGTAGCCAAAGGGAAACCATGACCATATCACTATTTCACGTAGGTTGCAGGTTAGCTGTCAATAAGCGACATGGCAGAGATGACGGACGCGGTAAGGCGCAAGAGAAAAGAGCACGCACAAGAGTCCCAGCTAGAGAGAGTAAGGGATTCGATGTAGGCGAGTCCAAGGACGACACCGGCGGTCGAGGCGAATCGTCTCTGTAAGGCGGGCTGGAGGAAGTCCTTGTAAGGCGCCCGTCGCACGACAGTAGCCATGTTGGCTGCTCCAGAATATGAACACGATTTCAGATCATCGCATGGTCTAGGTGTAGAGTTATGTGAGTTCGGATGCTTGCTAGAGAAAGCAGCGACTGGGATTGAGGAGCCGAGGGACTGTCGCCTTCTCCTTTAGGCCGGCGATGACGATGTGTTTGAGAATATGTAGGTGGTGAAATCCAAGGGTTGCTATGTTGTTGCAAGTAAATAAAAAAAGTTCCAGGTCCGCACGCAGAGAGTCCAGGTGGCCCGGGCTGGTGTGGCTGATGCTACAGGCACTGGACCTAACTAGATTCTCACTTGTATGTACGTACTTACTAGTCTGGGTGATTCTGGTAGCAGAGGCCTTGAGAGCTAGGTAACTACCTAGGTACTCACTAACGCTGCTGGAGGGTGAGAGGTCAGGGCATCTTGCTACATGCATACATACATACATACATGTACACTCCCTGACAATCTGACATTCTGTGGAGACGGAGGAATCGTGGCTGAAGGGCTAAGGCGATATCGAGTCACGACCTCACCACACTGGATACTTCGTAACTACGTAACGACGAACTACTACGTAACACCCCATATAACAAGGTACCAATACACCCACACCTCCATATCCCCATACCTCCAGCCAGTTCCGTCAAATCAACATCTGCCTACGAGGTCTCCGTCCCGCCATCACGATTACGCCCGTACATTCCAAGTCCATCGCCATCAGTCGCTGTCCATCAACCACAGTCATTCAGTCATCAACGGTTCTCTTTCTTTATCTAGTTACATCCTTGCTTCTTGCTCTTTCCAAGCGCCCTTTTCCGCCTGTTTCCGTCGCAATACATAATCTCACATAATCGAGGAAAACCACGCAATGTCTTTCGACCAGCTCTCCTCCGTCGAATCCGGGAGGCGACGTCAGAATAATGGCCCCGGTGGCAGCTTTTCCGACGATCCGGAGTTTTCGCGCTTGTCGCAGGACCTCATGAACAAACTATTCCATCTACAAGGCAACATATCCAAGCTGCGCTCCGAGATCAGCCTCCTGGGCACACGAAGGGACAACCCGCGCTTGCGCGAGAGGGTCCACACCCTACTCGAGGAGTCCACCGACCAGTTCAAGGATGTCGGTGGGGGTCTGAAGAAGATACAGGCGTGGGAAGATGTCACGGTATGTAGAAATACGCAAATGTCTGAATGAAGAAAAAGCGACATATATGCGACGAAGGGTCAAGCTAACATGCGGACTCCCCACCATACAGCCAACCCAGAAATATTCCCAGCAGAAGATCTCGCGCGAATTCAAAGCCGCCCTTGCCGAGTTCCAGACCCTGCAACGGACCGCCCTCGAGAAGCAGCGCGCATCAGTGAGCGCTGCGAAAGCGGCCCTCGACCATCCTTCCGGATCCCCGTCCGAGCACCCATCCGATTTCACCGGCCAACCCTCGCAGCACCAGCTGCAACTCCAGCAGGAGCAGATCCACCTTGCGCCACAGGACGAGGTAGACTTCCAGGAGGCGCTGATCACGGAGCGCGAGGAAGAGATCCGGCAAATCGAGGAGGGCGTCGGTGATCTGAACGTGCTGTTCCAGCAGGTCGCTCAGATCGTGTCCGAGCAGGGCGAGCAGCTGCAGACCATCGAGGACAACGCCGTCAACGTGCGCGACGATGTGCGGGCTGCCGACTACGAACTCAGAAGCGCTGCTCGGTATCAGAAGAACGCCCGCAGCAAAGCCTGCTGCTTGCTGTTGATACTCGCCGTCATACTGACCATCGTGCTGTTAGCTGTCTTCTTAGGCTAGGCGTTATTCTTGGAAAGAGACCTGCGCATGGTGGCACGGGTGGCAGGAGGAATGTACAGTTATTAGAGTGTATAAGCGATGGCATGTCCATGGTGTTGGGTGTTTTGGTCTGGGTTTTAAGCACTATGTGCGATTGTTTCCATACAGTTTGGCAAGCCCCCCACAAGCTGCCTGGGAAGTTGCCTGGTATGGCACTTCTCTTGTCCGGGGTCTTTGTAGATAGGCTCTCCAATATCAAATGCGTATTTTTCTTGCCTTGTACGCACGTCTCGTATGCATGGGCGCATGAAGCGTCTGGGGCCTATCTTAGAATTTCTGCTGGGACCCGTCTTCCCGCCCGTCCATCCATCCGCCAAGCATACCGTACTCATGCATATACCAGAATTGCTCACCACACAGGTGAAGAGGATGTGTACTAGCAGCTGAGGGAAACCGCAGACAATGTGATCAATCGTCTCGCCTTGTGCAAGCTATCAAGGTAGTCCCTGTTACCTATACACTGCTTCCGGAGCTAACTACTGCTTGATCTGTTTGGTGACACCGCTTTTGACACCCCTTTCGCAGTCTTGTTGGCCTGCAATGTATCTCTCTTGGGCCGAACCACGGGCAGCTCTATTCCTTTACACGCCTCCACGGCGTTTCCTCCAACGGGATATAGCCGGGTCAGCACCTTTGCGGTGGCGAAGCTGACGGCCGATGACGTAATCCAGTACATGTGGAGGGCGGCAGGGAGGTTCATGGTGAGGGGGCCAACCAGGAACGAGACCACAAGCAGACCGCGTTGCAGGCTCAGACGGCCTTTCATGCCGAGTGTGCGCATTGGGGCGGTGCCGGCACGCGGTGAAGCGGCAGCCGGGGGCCCGCCCCCGCCGTCGATGTTAAACACAGCCTGTCTCTGCGCAACCGTCTTGGGCCAGAGGTTCAGGACTAGGACAGCCGATAACGTGAGCGGGAGTACGTGCCACGGGTCTGGGACGGTCAGATCCGGGAACCAAAGAACACCCCCTGTCGCCAGCGAGGATTCCGCGACGGTATGCGCAACCGTGTCCAGCATGTCGCCGCCGGGCAACGGGGCACCCGGTGGCACCAAATCAGCTGGTGTGCCGGATGCTCCTGTACCCGACAGCATGGCAGTATTGTCGGCGCCACCTTCTGCGGGTTTTGCTCCCACGGCTGGTGTTGCTGCCGCATCGGTCTGGTCAGCCCCGGCCCCGAGGAACAACCGTCCCAGTATGCCGGCCGGACCGCCGCACAGCCGTCTGACAGCGTCAATGCCGATAAGCCAGAATGGCAGACCTAGCACGTTGGTATAGAGCTTCCAGTCCTGGAGGCCGAATTTCTTCCAGATCCTAGAGGAGATCCTACTGAAGCGGGCTTCCACCTCGGCCATGCGCCTCGAGGGCAGCACACGCTCCAGGTCGATTTCGCGCTGTATGCGGGTACCCCAGGCCTGGAGAATGGGGGCGAGCTTGGCGCGGCGGTGCTGGATCTTATGAATGTAGGTATTCAAGGGCAGGCGAAAGAGGAGGTTCACACCGAGGGAAACGAGCGGGATAGTGATGAACCATGGCGTGTGGGTTACAGTGTGGAAGGATAGGATGAGATCTTGGGATCCTTGGAGGACGGTGCCGATCGCCGGCCCGATGTGGAAGTTTCTGTGTGACTGCCGATGGCTTTGGAAAGGAGAGGGAACGATAGGAGGCCGTAGCTGAGACGGAGCTCCAAGTCTTGGACATCTTGGACATGCCTTGATAACCGGTCTAATCGCTCTCATGGTGGAGGCATATGAGATGGAGTTCATCATAGGCCATTCTAAGATGGAATAGATTTTGTCTTGCTTCAGTACCTAGGTAGCTTGTCAAATGAACAAGTTGCATAAGTCTGTAGACATAGAAACAGGTTTTGATGACCAGACGCCTGGGTAGGGGGTCGGCCTACACAGACAGATACCTAGGTAGGTATGTGGTAGGTAAGAAATGGTCGTCGAACTCGCCCTATGTGCACCAACTAATCAGCCAGTTCACCCTACATTCTTACAATGATGCACGAATTTTTGTTTGGCGAAATAATGAGGTGTTGTACAGGTGGCAAACTACCTATGTACCTACTTATCACATGCACATTTTGACCAAACCTATCTGTAGATAATTAGTGGCTGTCTACCTAGGTAGTCACAAGCAACAAGGAAGATCTTCGAAGTTGATGTGATGATTAAGTACTTTGAGAAGGATATTGTGAGGCATATCGATAAAGCTTCTCTGATGCCACTCAGCCACTATTATACTCTATACTTCTAGCGCTGGATGTGCCAACAAGGACCTAAATAGTACATACAGTAGCAGATACAAGCGGGGTGATGAGGATGCCAGGTAGTAGGTATCTTGATTCACCGAAACTCGCCTCTGATGTGGTCACAGGCAGATGCCTAGCCGCCTAGGTACCTACATACACCTACATATGTACCTAATTAATATCACAATGCACCACTAATTCGTCGATAGGGGTATCACGATACTGCATACCTACTTAGGTACTCTTCCATGTGAGCCTATCACAACAGTCACCGACTTCCATTTATCTGATCCTGGGGTGCTTAGGTGCTGATTCTATATACCTAGGTACCATAACACTTGGCTCTTTCGGTAACTGCCAATACAAACCTTGGAAGTACGAGATACCTATGTTGCTACACATTGTGGGCATGTAGGGACAGTTACATGGCATGCACCTGGCAGACCTGGCAGCCTGGATACCTGGATATTGACCACACGTAGTGTACATACATGTATACTACCGCACATACTCAAGCTGCTGCTGCTTACCTGCACTTACACCTGCACTTGCCTACAGGTTTGTATGTAGGTAGTTACAGCTACCACTGCAGGTAGTCACAGTACTAAATAGGTGGTCACAGTAGCACCTGATCAACTTCGAAACCTTTGTTTCCTTACCTCCCCCTTATGACCAGGTCGACAATCAACAACGGCAACGACAATAATCATCTTCATGGGCCCGGTCGATTTGGTTTATTCTGGCAAGGCCTGAGTAGGTCGCCCTTTCCCCACTATACCATATCACTTGATTCATCGGTTTCACCTCCAGCATCCAGCCGGAATCAGAGACGGTCCCTCTAGCTACTGCTTCATAGACGGATAGGTATATATTCGTGTGATGTAGCCAGCAGTACGCGGCAACCCGTTAACAAATCAGCAGCAGCAGCAACAGGAGCTGTACCTCAAGCTCCTGTTTCAACATCTACTCACAGCATCCACCATCTATCCCGAGTCTTCTTACTAGATCGATTGACATAGACTTCTGTTCAAATCCTTGTGGCCCAATCCACTCCTCACAGCTCGTCACCACCACCGTCCTCCGTCCGTCCCGCCATCCCGCCATCCCGCCACCCCGCCGTCATGGAGACAGGTGCCCTAGTCTTCACTGCCATTGCGGTGGTCTTCACGCCTTTCGCAGCCCTGGTCTTGTGGAACTACGTTCTGCCCCTCTTGCTGCGCATCTTCTCAAGCACCGTGGGCGTTGTAGCTGGTTTCTACCTCCTCAAGAAAACCGAGGGACGTCGAGCTTTGATCCACCAACTCACTGCGACCCTGGAGAAGGAATCCAAGCCGATTGGCACAACAAATAGTGACGATTGGGATGGCATTATCGGGTTCTTTCACCCGTTCTGCAATGCAGGAGGTGGGGGGGAGAGGGTCTTATGGGCTGCTATCCGAGCTACTCAGGAGAGATGGCCTAAAGCAAAAATTGTCGTCTATACCGGCGATCACGATGCTACCAAGGAGAAGATACTCAGCCGTGTGAATGTGAGTCAACATTTGAAGCCCCTATTCGTATTCCCAAGGCCACCTCGGGAGGCTGATCAAACTTGGCCTGTTAGAACTCCTTCAGCATCGACATTCACTCTCCGACAATTCATTTCCTCTACCTGTCCACCCGACATTGGGTCCTAGCCTCGACCTGGCCACACATGACCCTGTTGGGACAGTCCCTGGGGTCGCTCGTGTTGGGCTGGGAGGCTTTTTCCCTGCTCGTCCCTGATATCTTCGTTGACACTATGGGCTACGCATTCACTCTCGGCATGAGCAAGGTCCTCTTCCCCAAAATGCCCACTGGCGCCTATGTCCACTACCCCACCATATCGATCGACATGCTAGATTCCTTGGACCCGAAGAAGCCCGTCGGTAATCAGGGCGTCAATGCCGGCAAGGGTGTTGGTCCGAAAGGGTTTCTCAAACGATATTACTGGAAGGTCTTCGCCGCTATCTACTCGTCTATGGGCGCGTCCATTGATGTTGTCATGACCAACTCAAGCTGGACCCAAGCCCACATCAAGTCAATCTGGGGTCCCCGCCGTCAGAAGCGCCAACGAGAACACCCCATTGCAGTTATATACCCACCATGTGCTGTAGAATCGATCGAGAAGGCCGTCGAAGTGTCGGAAGCTAGCGAACAGAAGCGGGGGAAATTCATTGTCTACATCGCTCAGTTCCGTCCAGAGAAGAACCATCAACTAATACTGCAGGCGTTTGCCCAGTTCGTCAAGTCGGGCAGCGCCGCGGCTGAGGGCGCTACGTTGGTCTTGCTAGGTAGCGTCCGGGATGACAACGACTCGCGGCGCGTGTACGAGCTCCGTCTCCTAGTCAATGAGCTGCATATCAAGGAGCGTGTCATTTTCCAGCTTGATGCTCCCTGGTCAGAGGTTCTGGATTGGCTGCGGAAAGGTTATGTTGGGGTTAACGGCATGTGGAACGAGCATTTCGGCATTGGCGTTGTCGAGTACTTGGCCGCAGGGCTTATTCCGGTTGTTCACAACAGCGGCGGACCCAAGCTAGACATTGTTACTGATGTTGATGGGAAGCCCACAGGTAACGCTAACACGATACCCGATTTCCCATGTGAACAGGTCGCTAACCCCGCCTTCAGGCTTCCATGCTACCACCGTATCTGAGTTCGCAGACGGCTTTGAGAAAGCCCTGTCCTTGCCTGACCCTTTGGCCGTGCGCCAAAGAGCTCGAGTCGCTGCTGGGAGGTTCTCAGAAGGCGAGTTCGCGCGAAAGTGGTTGGCTGAGATGCAGAAATTAGTCGCTATGAAGACATAAGCATTAGCATCAACATCAATATCAATATATACACTGTTCCTTACGATTGGCTTATAGAGTATGGACGTTACGGTACGATACCCAGCGGGCTCGCATGGCGGACTACAAGGACGGAAAGGGGGGGTGGCTAAATTCTCATTTCGGGCTGTATATCTTTACTTGCATCATACCATAGTGAAAGCGCCTGCTGCAATAGCCATAAACGCGCTAATAGACGGTCGGTCAGCGCAAGGTATGCTTCAATGCTATCTGTTCAAATTTGATAACGCGAATAGGTTCCCAAGCATGGGTTTGAGGTATACGATAACCTGCTGTCTCTTATATATGAGAATATCAGTAGTTTAGCAGGTTAACCCATACCAGAAAGGCCGATATCATGAGTGGGCACATTTAAGGTTATAGGGGGCCATTAATACTCTGGCCCCTGAGAGCCAGGACGTAAAGGGTTACTTCAACATTATATAAACGAGACGATAAAGGTGAGGTAAAGAAATAAAGTGCAGCGAAAGAGGAAAAACTTGGAGAAGTACTTTTTGGACGAAGAGTTAGCACAGGTTGATCCTATGGTGCCTCGCCTTTGTGAATATCAGCGATACTGTCGGAATTATAATTATGCCACGCGCAAGCCCATGGTAAACTAAGTGGTAAACTACGTACTTAGCTGTATTGCATGCAATATATCAGTTCATTTCATACAATCTTATAGCATTGCATGTATATGGGTTATAGATACGATTACCCAGCGTATCATATCTAGCATTCTTGGCCACAACTGTGCATTGCGGCGTTTTGGGAAGGCCCCTTTAACGTCTTATCATGTGCGAATACCCTTGCTTAGTTATTATGATATGGCAGCGCTATTATAGACTATTTTAAGAATGCTACGTATCGAAGTGCAGTGAGCTAGACGTGGACTGAGATCCTAGTAGAAAGAAGGACCAAGTGGCTCCTCGATACGCGCGTAAAGGGGCTAGATGGCTGTTTGCAATGGGCGAGTAAAATTGGGACACTCGCCCCTTTACGATAGCTGCATAGACTACCAAAGCCTCTCTCGCTAATTTTCTGCGTAAAGCATCATGGTCGACTTCATATGGTTGTATATCTGTTATGTGCTTATGAATAGAGCTTGCGTATGGTGTTTGCGGGCACGTACGTGTGGCTATTCAAGATACTCATAATGACGTGGTTATGGTATCAGCAGTAACGTCTTCATCTCCTCTCCAGCTCTGTCAGGGGGTCATGTAGTGGGGAGGGGGGGGGGGGGGGGCTATAAGGGTACGTTTGAACTCCAATGCCTACTAGTTCTGCTAGTGATGAGTTTTACGGCTGAATAAGGAACAGTGGTACCCCTTACTTCCCCTGCCTGGCATCTGTTATATCCAGCTGATTCTATCACTCCTGGCACAACAATCCTTACAACCTCCCTATCTCATTAATTATTGTCATGGTTTTCTTGTCCCATATTATAAGCCGATCAAGCTCCCTAAGATGATCGTAACTAGTTAAACAAATAATGTATGCCTTTCATACGATTTTCTCGGCAATACCTGTTTCTGTGGTAGTTTCTTGTGTAGGCCACACATATACTTTCGTCAAGAGATAAAGCTATCTAACGTTTGTCAAGATTGTTTTTTCTGGCAGCTACCGACTACTACTCCATCTTTTGCACAACTATCCTGGGAGGCTCCTAGCAAGACTGACAGACATCTATGCTGGCTTTCATGCGTGCAAGACATCCCCCATATCCATACCCTGAATAGTCACGAGAGCTATGGTTAGAAATGTCTGATATTCTCTGATATCATATTTGTACACTGGCTAAGGGTGATTGCCTGTAGGAGCCGTAGTTCGACAAGGACCTGACAAGCTCGTTTTAAACACGGTCACGGCATACCGAGGTACAATCTAAGTTGACTTCGCTGAGCAGCCCGTAAATACTAACAGGCATAATAGACATATACCAAAACGAAGGGGTCACAAAAGCGTATTTATATCTGGTCACGCAGGAAGCGCCGAATTCCTGGAGTGTGATCAATGAAATAAACCGTGATATGCATCGCCCCAAGACGAAAATACTCGGCCAGGTCACCACCGACCGCTCCATGCGTACATTCGAACCGGTAATGGCAGGGCAGGTAGGAGTATACCTTAAGGAGATACTAAAATCCCAATTAAAACCGTTGAACATGACCCAGCAGATCAAACATCTCAGTCTCCAGGTTGTTTAGCTCCTAGCTTTCGGCTATTGTCTGCATCAGCGAGACGAATCGATTCGTCCCCCACATGATATCTTTCGGCAACTATCTCATCTACATCTACATGCAATTACCCCTGTTTGTCAAGCTCTATATTTGAGTTCTCTTTAGCTATGTGCTGTTCGTTAGGTGCGAACAGTATTTCCGACTGCTAAAGACGATGATCTGACTCCGTAGCACGAAGGATATACATGCCAAACATGATTTCTACTCGTATGTTGCTGATGGAATTGGTGGCGAGTACGGTCTTCGTATAAACGATCTAGTAATTGATATCTAGCGCTGCTATCTTTGTTATCTCTTCTGCTTCTCGAAAATCTAGCCCTTGTGCCTTTAGTTTAGCGTAGGTCCGAACATAAGTCGGAGAGTTCCCATCTCTCCTGGTGCCCCTGAACGTACGCACACCTGACCAGATGAAATCTAGTGGGATGAATCACTTTTCTTCATGATTGCTGGTACGTACTGTCTAGGTGTGAACAATCATCAATTCTGACCAGAATAAAACCACTTTCCGTCCACACAAGGGGTGTGTCATCAAGCTTATGATGGCCTGGTCTGCACTATTCGCATGGCGGTGCAGTCGACAGGACGAATAGTCTTGGTAACCAAGAAACCATAGACTTCACTTAGCTGACGAGCTTACAAACGAGCTCGGGTTCTTCAACCGGATTGGAAGCTTCAACAAGCAGTAGGGTCAATGGGTAGCAGTATACACTGCACATCGTAGTATGGCAGACTGAAGGGACATCAGCTCCAGAAGCATCGATTCATCATAAGCTATGGCGCATTGCCTTCTAGCCGCATATAGTTCAGAATAATCTAAGGGTAACACCCTTGATGCCCCCTACTTTTTATTATATGTGTAGGTACGGTATTCAGTCGCTTGGCTGATTCATCTGTTTTTTTTTTCAATCTGTCCCCCCACCCCCTGCATTCATGTGGCAATTGCTTCAACTCTGTTGAGCACAGCGACGCCCTCGACGTGGCTGGTCTGCGGAAAGAAATCAAAACCCCTCAGGCTCTCGATCTCGTATCTTGAACCCTGGATATCACCATTTTCACCCTTCTCTTGTCCTTGCTTTCCTTGTCCGTCCCCGTTAAACTTCTTCTCCTCCTCGCCTACATCCTCGCTCGCATCACCCCGGACTAGCATGCCCACGTCGCGCGCCTGTGTGTGGACGTTGCAGCTCACGTAGACGACGCGGCGGGGGCCGAAACGCAGCAGCTGGCCGAGGAAATCGGCATCGCAGCCCTTGCGTGGCGGGTCAAGGATCACAACAGTACGGTCCGGGTCGTACTGGATGCTCTTGAACAGCTCGCGCGCGTCAGCGGCGATAAAGTTGGCCTGCGACGGCGGCAGGCCGTTGTCTGTGGCGTTGCGCCTCGCGAAGGCGATCGAGCCCTCCGCGATGTCGATCCCCGTGCTGCTCTCGAAGAGCGACGAGAGCGTGATGGTGAAGAGGCCAGAGCCGGAGTAGGCGTCAATTAAATATTTGATGGGGGTTGAGAGATTTGGCGTGATAATGGGTGTGGACGTGTCTGTATGGGTATGGGTATGGGTATGGGTGGCTGTTTCTGCAGAGGGCGAAGACCCCGCCGGGGAATTGGGAGGAAGCAGGACGTGATCGCGGATGTAGTTGGTGAACACTGGTAGGATGGAGTTGTTGTTCTGGAAAAACGAGCCTGCCGGGTTGTGGAAGACGAAATCACCGATGTATTCTGTCGACGTGGCTTTGTTATCCGTGATGCATGTCTTCAGATCTATGTGCTTGTCCGTCTCAACCTTGACGGTGCTGGCGGGGTCCAATTCCTCCACCTCGGCGGGGGCGGGAGTATCCTTGGGTATCCGTTTCGTGCTCTCCCGGAGGAGAATGGTGGCGCCTCGGGTGTATTTGTTGTACTCGACTTCCATCCTCTCGCGCTCCAACTTCATGCCCAAGCGCACCACGTCGGTGCCAATCGGGCAGTCCTCAATATCCAGGGTGGTCCGCTTGCCTTTCGGCATGAACCCGATCTCGGGTCTCTTGCTGAAGGGCGTCTTGTTGCGCTTCCAGCCAGACGGCCCATCAAAGTGCGGAGTGAGCTTCGTCCGATAGTTGTACTGCAGCGGGCTTCCAATGGTGTCTTGAATGGCTGGGATGAGTTCCGGAGGGAGCTGTGAGAAGTTGCGGAACGCCTTCTCGACGACTCTCTTCTTCAGCCGCAGCTGTTCGGCGTAGTCGAGCATCTGGAACTGGCATCCCGAGCACGTGGCGAAGTACTTGCATCCGATGCGGCTGTCGTCACGGGCAGGCGACGGCTTGACTACGGATAGGAAGTCGGCGACGGTGTACCCCTCTTCTTCGAGGTGGCGGTACACCTTGACCTTGACCACATCGCCGGGCACGGTGAAGGGAACGACATAGATGCGTTTGGAGCCCTTCTGCAGGGCCAAGCCATCGCCCGTCGAGGAGAGTTCTGCAACTTCGACTTCGATCTCCGATCCCTGCTCTGGCAAGCTCTCCTCCGCCGCCGCCTCAGCCAATGTGGCCTCATCGCCATTGGGCACAGCCGCATCATTCGGTTCGTTCAATGAGTCGTAGAGTTCTTGGACATCGAACTTCAAAACCTCTTCTGCAGAGCCGTTCTTCATGTCCCTTTCGCGCTTCCGGGCCTTTTTCTGGGCTCTCTTATTGGTGAAGCGAGAACCCCGATGCTGTTGGAAGGAACGTTTCCCATTATGGGTCTTCGGAAGCTGGTCCGCCATCATGCCCCAGAACCTTTGAGTATCTTTCACGGGTTCAGTGTGAAGCTGTCGTCTAGCACCAAGGGCATCAAGAGTATTGAGGGATAGAGCTAGGCGTTCCCTTCTACCAGAGCTGGCTTGGTGAGGTACTGGGATGGTGAGTGCCCGTGCCTGTGCCTGTGCCTTTTTAGAACTGGCGAGTAAAAACCGCGGAAAAGTTGCTGACCAATACCGCATTTGGGGGTTTTGATACAAGCAAAAGCCGCCCAACTTTGGCGCTCTCGTTGACTTTTTGGGGTCTTGACTTTCAAGGTTTTAACTTTTAACGTTATGCGAGATCCACATCTGCCGCTGCACGTCGCTCTGTTAGACCCACATTCGCGCCACAATTACCTAGGTACCTACCTTGTGCATGATAAACTATACATACTAGTATGTATAACTATATATACTCTGATAACTCCCTACCTACTAGGTAGTACATACTAACCTACGTACCTCCTTGGTGTCTGTAGACACTTTTCTTTAACCTGCAAGTACGTAAGTAAGTCGTGTGGCTGCGCCGGACGGCCAGCACCTGCAGCTCATCGGGCCAATCTTAACGCTGTGATCTGTATAATATAGATCCAATATCTCATTTTCATCCCAACCCAACACCTCATGATAAGACCAACAAAAACCAAGATGTGTATAATTCATATACGAAGTAGCAAGTGCTGATATCCCGGCACCCGGTTATCAACCACCACCGCCTCCTCCACCCCCATCGCCGCCGCCGCCGCCGCCTCCATCTCCATGATGTCCATGTCCACCTCCGCCGCCGTCCGAAATGAAAACCCCACCTCCAGCACTGCTATTCCACCTATTCTTCTTTCTGTTAGAGTACGCGGGTCGCGCATTGGGATACCCGCGCGGTGCGCTCTTCTTGCGTGACTGTTGGATATCAGTGAACAGCTCTTATATGACAGGAATCTCTCTCTTGCTGGGGACATACGCCGAAGCACATGGTGTACTATTCTAGAGTACGCTCGTAAGGGGTATGAACGTTGTGCTGTTGGGGTTTTGTACCATTATATTTTTTCGCCGGTAAACACATTTCATCTATCCAACTTATTTACGCCAAGGGGAAATAGGCTACATATATATAAGTATATACGTGTGTGTGTGTGTGTGTGTGTGTGTTTATATACCTCTTTACGTAATAAGCAAGGCGCAACATCTCCTGTAATATCTCACATAAGCTTGTTCACATGACACAGCAATGGGGTGAGTGTATTACAGAAAGTAGGCAGACGCATAACAGAGATACGAACTGACGAAGTAGCTATGATGTTATAAGGAGAGTAAAACAAGGCGCAGCGATCATCCCTTGGTACAGCCCTGTGCCGATCAGCAACTACTTTATCTCTCTGTGGCATCATTGTAGGAATGACCTTGGTCGTACACATTCCCGGTGGATTCCCTTGATCTTGTGCACAGCCGCATGTTCTACCTATGTACGAGGGAAGTCATAAGGTACGCTGGACACATGCAGGTACGACGGTACGACAGTTAACCTTGAACCTGGAGCCTTCCAGGGATGGAAGTTTGAAGTGGAGGCTATCGGCGCTGGCCCGGTTATCGGAGCTTCCGAGTCCCCGATAATGCGATAGCGGGATCCAGTAAGTCGTGTCGTGACCAGGGCCCTGGATAACGTAACAAGACCAACGTAACATACCCGATACCTATCGTGTATAGCTAGACTGGAGCTTCTTCATGAAGTACTTACTTTACGTAGCTGACAGGACAACGGTGTACTCTATCGTCTGTAAGCAGACAGCTCCAAGATACAGGCTTGTTTCTAGAAGCCTATTCGTTGTAAGAACCAAGACCTTCTATCGAGAGTTTCGCTGTTCTTACCTACGTGAACGCTTGCTCTGAGACGCCCAATCATGACCCGCGTCATTCGGCGCATCTGTTGTTGACATTCTGAGTGAGCGTCGGTGAAGCAAGCTTCGTGAAGAAGCCTCAACCCGACCTCTCGTCCGCATTTGCGGGACCCTGTATACTTCAAAACAAAGCCGGACAAGCAAGCGGGGGCTTTTATAATATTCCACTGGCACGCAAACCTACCCTATCGAGATGAGTGAGTCCATGTGCAACTGCAGCTAGATATAGCTAAATTCAGATGCCTTGCCTAAGCACTTACACGCTGACATCCCTACTGCAGCGGACTTATCCACGAGGCTTCTGCTCTTTTGCCTAGCAGCGACTTCCGCGCTAGCATCACCAACGTCATGGCTATCTACCGAGCAGACAGTGTTGCAGCAGCAGCAGCAGCAGTCTCTTAGGCTAAGCTCCGGCGGTCGGAAGGGTGCCGTCGCTTGCGAGAGCAAAGTATGCAGCCAGATCGGCATTGACTTACTTGCTGGTGGTGTGAGTGTCTAACTCGGTCACCGTCTAGATCGCACCGACCTTGCCCCTTACCTATCGAAGTACTGACGTATCGTCACCATAGGGTAACGCGGTAGATGCCTGGGTCGGTACGCAGCTGTGCGTTGGCGTCATTGGGACACACCACTCCGGCCTGGGAGGTGGTGGTTTCAGTCTCATTCGTGATCGGCATGGAAAATACGTCGTCATCGACTACCGCGAAGCCGCCCCGGCCGCCGCCTTTGAGGATATGTACAGAGACAATTTCGATGGTAGTGTCTTCGGTGGCCTTGCAGCTGCCGTGCCAGGCGAGCTCCGGGGCCTCGAGTATGCCCACAAGAAATTCGGGTCACTGCCTTGGAAGTCCGTCGTGATGCCCGCGGCTCGCGTAGCGCGCGAGGGATATCTCGTGACCGAGGATATCGTGAGGTATATGAAAGCAGGAGTGAAGTCAGCAGGGTGGAACTTCCTAGTTGAGAATCCGGCATGGGCCCAAGACTTTGCGCCCCACGGCACGCTCGTGAAGCAGGGCGACTGGATGACCCGGAAGCGCTATGGCGAAACCCTACAGCGAGTCGCCGAGTACGGCGCTGATGAGTTCTACATGGGTGCTACGGCTAATGCTACGATCGCCGCGGTGCAGGCGCAGAACGGCACAATGACGCTGGATGACCTGGCTAGCTACCAAGTCATCGTCCGCCAACCCATCACTACCACTTTTCGTGGTTTCAAACTGTACTCGTCCGGCGCGCCGAGCAGTGGTGCCGTATGTCTCAGTATACTCAAGACAATGGAAGGCTACGACGCCTCCGCCTCCGCCTCGAATAGCAATCTTACGCTACACCGACTCGACGAGGCGATGCGGTTTGCATACGGGGCGCACCAAGCCCTAGGTGATCCAGGCTACGTCGATGATATCGACAGTCTCGAGACTGCAATGTTAGATGCTGACGCGGCCGCTAAAGTCAGACATCACATCTTGGACAATAGCACTCAGCCCGTGTCACATTACGATCCGAAGCACATCTATACCGCCGAGAGCCATGGGACGTCGCATGTGGTGACGGCCGATGCGAGCGGGCTCGCCGTGTCCTCCACCACGACTGTCAACACCTTGTACGGGAGCTTGCTAGTGGTTCCCGAAACAGGAGTAGTTCTCAACAACGAGATGAACGACTTCAGCATCCCCGGCCGCCGCAACGAGTTCGGGTACGAGCCAGCGCCCGCAAACTACATACGCGGTGGCAAGCGACCCATGTCGAGCATAACGCCGGTTATCGTGGAGCTCATCAATACCTCGACCTCGTCCTCTGGCGGTCCGGTTTCTCTGAAGGATAGCAGTAGTCTCTTTGCCGTCGTCGGCGCCGCGGGCGGGTCCCGGATCATCAGCGGCACGACGCAAGTTCTCTACCACGTCTTGGAGCGCGGCGCCTCCATGTACTCGGCTATCGCAGAACCTCGGTTTCACGACCAATTGATGCCGAACAGGGCCGTATTTGAGTATCGCTTTGACAACAGCACGGTGGCGAGCATGGCAGACAAGGGGCACAACGTCTCCTGGATGGCTGAAGGGTCAAGCGCTGTGCAGGGCATCCGCATGGAAAGCGACGGGACCTTCGATGCGGTGGGAGAGACGAGACAGAAGAATAGCGGCGGCTTAACATTCTAAGTCACTAATGTTTGTATTAGAGATTAGAAATGGGGGGGGGGGGTGATAACGGACGGTGTAAATAGTTAGGAAGTCGTATATATTTAATAGAAGCTTGTATCCAAGTATTCTCCAGTCATTCATTAAAAGACGTACTGCTTGATTCTCATCAATGAGGGGGGGTAGTTAACAGTTCTGTCTTGCAACCCCTCGTACACTCTCAGTTATAGGTAGGTACGGGCTCACCCTTCAAAGCATGAGTCCCCCTATACAGAGTTTATAGGACTACTGAAGGGGGTGATCTTCCCCACCGAGCGGACTGCAGACTAGTGAGATAGTGGAGCTGGCCGGGTACTTAAATGTTAACCAACCTTACTCTCACTGCCTCACTAACCAGTGAGTTCACCGCCAAACTTCACAGCTCAAATAGTCCTCAGCCAGCCAGTCTACTACGAGTGGCAAGATTTTTATAGCCCCTGGAACACACACGCACATCTACCATGGCGCCTCGATCACGACCGAGTGAAAGGGAAAAGGGAACGTTGCTCGGCTACGTCGGAGACATACCATGTTATAGCTGCAACCTGCGCGGCAACGGCCTCTCAGACCCAAACTCCAACTGGAGGCTGTGGAACGCCGATATGAAGGTCTTCCGCGATGCGACGACGGAGGATAAGGATGAGACCTTTGAAACCAAAGAGGACGAGATTCGGGCTAAGAAAGACCGTCTCCGGAAAGCGCTGCTGTGGTTCACCGTCTCGGAACCGTTGCGGGAAGAGCACCTAGTCGACATGGGCGGACGCGACAAATCAAGCAACGATGTGTTCCGGAGGCTGTATGAGCGAGTCGCGCCACCTGGGACGCCTTACGAGCCGCCGCCGCCTCTACTTAAGAAAGATGCGGACCTTGAGATGATTTCTAAATAAGGGGCCAAAGTGCTCCACCTAATCCATCTACAAAGCGGCATTAAGAGATGGATGGAATTATGTGTTCGGGACTACGGACAAAAGAAGTTGTCCATCTTGATTCCATGTTCATGACACACGGGCAACCAGCATACTTGGAATGTTGACCCTGTTCCGACGAGACTACATGACCCGAGGCTTGGATCATCCCCATGCACTATGCCATGCCATTCGTTCAAAGGGGAATTCTCCCTGAATCATAGCACTTACCAATGCGAGGTTGTTGTGTCCTTATCGCGTTTCAGATCTAAGGGTCCATTGGAGAGCTTCGAAGAAGCATGGGCTTCATGGCACGTTGCACTCCTGCGCACAGCCAGCAGTTATACTTTCATACTCTCAATAGCATACTTAAAACAAGCCAGGAGATGCGTAAGCATTGTTATCAGCAGTATCATTGCGGGACTCATATGAGTAAGATAGTTTACCAAACAGAGAATACTAGCAGTCTACTCGGGGAACTTTACAAGGTAGGTCCTGTGGACGATAGTGCCCCGGAGAGCCAGATGAGGCTATCTCATCTCATATCACGTCTCATGTCTTATGTCTTAGTTCAGTGGCATCTGCATGATTCACCAGCAATCTTCCACGAAGCTGCGTATTACATGTTTAAGGTATAATCATGTTCATGGTGTACGATACGAACAGACCATGATTACCTTGTCACAAACCTGCTCGAGTCATACAAGAATACTTGAAGAATTGTACAGATGCATGCAGGATCCCCACCTCATGAGCTCATCATTACATCCCATTTAGTTTACAGAGCCCCTCCTTTCTATTCTTCCTATGCCTATCCGTCATCGTCAACACACGTACCCATACGTATACCGACATCAGTCAACTTCCTCGTCAAGTAGCGCTTTCAAAGCTTGCACAGTACCCTCGACGACAGCCGAACGTCGACTTGCTTTCGCGCATTGCGTCAGGGCCTCGACGCCGCCAGCCTTCCGGAGAGCCTCACATGCCTGCTTGGCCGTGTCGGCCTCGTCACAGAAAACGAGATTGCAGACCGAAACAACGCCTCTATGGCGCAAGTCCTCACTCTCCTCTTTGCATAGACCTAACAAGACGTCGACGCCCTTCGGACGGCGCAGGACAGCGCGCGCCACCTCCTCGTAAGCCGTAAGACCCGCAAGAGCACCGCCAGCTGCGGACCGCGTGCCTTCGTCCTCGGCGTCGGCGAGGGCGAGTAAGACGTGTAGCCGGTTGAAGGCCTGCGGGGTGCCGTCAGCGTAAAGGGCGATGCCCTCAACACACTGTACGAGGTTGCAGACGAGCTCTGCGGACGCTTTGGAGACGAGGTTGTTCGACGAAAGTAATAGTTCATTCTCAATCACCGGCCACGCGGTACGAATGATAGTCGAGAGTGTCTCGGCGTCGCCCGTAGATGCGAGGTTGGTAAGTGCCATCAGTGCTTCGAAAGCGGGGAGTAAGTCCCGCGTCTCGGCTGTCAGGTCGGGCGTTAGAATGGTTAGTAGTGGTCGGATAGCCGAGCTCTGCGGTCGCGAGCGCGTGCCTCCAAAGACGAGAGTTGGGTTAATGCTGATGAGGATGCGAGCAAGGGCATGCGCGGCCGTGCGCTTCCCCTTGTCCTCCGAGTCGGGAAGCGCCGCAAATGCAGCGATTAGCAGGTTTACGGCGCCCTGTTGAGCGAGTTGGCCTCGGATACTGGGCGTCGTAGAGAGGGCATGTATGATGGATACGATGATGGATAGTGAGGCGGTTGATCCGTGTCTGCTGTGCGTAACTAGCACAGGCAAAATGCCAGCTTCGAAGACCCGCTTACATCGCTCTGACACGTGCTCATTGTCGTTCAGAGGATTCGGCGCTGCGAGTTTGCCGGCAGCATTCGCATAGGCCTTGAGCTGGCTCATCTTCTTTTCTTCCTCCGACTGTACTGGGAGGTAGCGGACGAGGTTCTGAAAGATGCTGAGGGCTCCATATGTAAGAGGTGATTTTGGGGGTGCCTTCGCCAGGATATCAACCAGGGCTTTGAGCAGATCCTTGTTACGAGCCACCTCCTCCTTCACGGTTGGTTGAATAGTGGCATAGGCCAAACCCTCGACCGAGTGCTGCTTAGAGAAGTCTGGATCAGTTAGTAACATAGTCGTGAACTTGTTGGAGAGCTCCTCGATAGTCGTGTTTGCGGGTTGAACTCGCCCTTCCGTCTCTTGGTTTGCAGGCGCTTGCGCCGACGGTACTGCCTGGAAAACCCCAATCGGGTCAGCCATCCTCCTGAAGTCAATTCGGACCCTCCCAGCCGACATTCACCATCGCTCATCTCCACTGAAGATTTTCGAAAGCAGGAGGTGACGTAGGCGGAAGCTTGAGGGTGCCTACCCGCATCTTGGCCAAGATCACGGCCGCCAAATTCTGAACTGCCTCGGAGTGCCTCCTCATGGCGATGGAGCCAGTAGTAACCTGAACGCCGGGCTCAACGGCGTGGATAGCCTTGGGCAACTCGCTCGGATCCTGATCGACGACCTCTTCCAGCCAGTCGGTGCAGTACTTCTGGATAGCTTCGCGACAGAGTGAGTTCATGGAAGCAGCATTCAACATTTCCAGGCACGCTGTCTCGACCTTCTTGCTCTTCCACGTCCGTCGCATGAGCGGTCCAAGGCTAGGTACGAAGCCCTCGGTCAAGAATATGTCGGCTGTGATCTCCGGGGCAATGGGAAAGACAGAGGCGGCAACGCAAAAGGCTACTATGTAATCGTCGTACGTGCCCCTCTGAATGCGGTCAAAGAAGAATGTCTTCAGGCTCTGGGAGCCCCTATCGCCGGCCGCCCTGAGGTAAGCGGAAGTGGTCAAGACGGCATGACCACGAACAGTCTCGGCTTGTCTCATGTCGAGATAGCTCAGAAGGGTGTCAACACATTCACTGTCGATGACGTCGGTAACGGTATCCTTGCTTTGTGCATTTTTACTCGTTGCAGCATCGTCATTCAATAATTTGGTGAGCTTGTCAAGAGCTTTACAGGTTTCATCGTCTTCTTGACCACCTTCCATAAGCTGTGCCAGGATGAGCTGTGTTTGCTCCTTTGGGCTCAGGCTAGCCATCTCCTTGGGGTGCTCAGTAATGCGAATAGCTTGTTCGTCCATGGTAACGAATGTACCGGGTGAGGAACTAAGGCGGGGTGTGAAGGGCAGGGGGGTGGGATATGTTGAGAGGAGGCTGATAGATAGTAATAAGACGGCGTTGATGAGAAGTCTGAAGAGTGTCAGATGCCTAGGTTCCCGTGAGGCGTAGGCCGAGGAACTATGCCGCAAAGTCCGTGGAAAGTAGGGGGATGATTCTAACCTGGGGTAGAGTTGATTTTCTAGCAAAAGATGTGATGTTAGAGGGAAATTTATAGAACGTGATACGGGAACGTTCCCAACGTTTAATAAGCCAAGCCACCACAAATGGATGAATATGAATAGTCCCGGGTTGTTCTAGGCGAATGCGGGGTGCTTGTCTGACCGAGCATGTACAGATGGGAGAGCAGGAAGGCGATGGAGCTTGTGTAAGTGTAGTAAATCTGTATCACGCACAGGTGCAGTTATAGGGGTGGAGATGTGTGCAGAGATGGACATAGGCAGAGGCATCGGATAGTCAGAGATGCAGGCAGAGAGCTCATGGCTATATAGATTTTCTAGGCGGGAATAGGTATTGATGGATAGACATTGATTGGTGTTTGATATTAGTTAGTGCATGGAAGCTAAAAAAGAGGAACTCACTAACAAGTACCGTACCTACGTAGGTACTTACGCAGGTAACGGATAACTCTAGAGCCGTTATTGAAGGTCAGCCCGTCTACTCTGTGCTATTCTTGGTATCAAGTATTGCTGAGTGCTGGGTGCTGAGTGCTGCGTTTCTGGCACGCTGGAGACTGTCTCAGACTCTCAGTAGGTAGCTGGGCGCAACCTCCACAGCTTGGCTGCTAGGATATGTAACAGCTAACTGGGTATCACTGGGGTGGAAGGTCCGAGGTGCGGGATCTCGGTATAAGTGGATGGCAGACTCGGGGAACGGGGAATAGCCAGTGCTGAAGCGGAGGTGGAAGGGAGAGGATCGGAGTAGAGAGAGCGTGCGTGACTAGGCGGACCAGAAACAGCAAACGAAGATGACGACAGGGAGAAGGCTACAAAGTCGGACCTGGGAGAGTATAGACGACCGTCGGTGTTTATGAATGGTCAAACAAACTGGAACCTACGGTGGAGTGGCTGTGTGGGTAAGGCAAGCTTGGCAATAGACAAGCCTTACAAGCGCTGCAAGGGTTACGAGCGTTACGAGCGTTACGAGTCCGTTTGGATGTTGGTCATCTGCTGTGTTAATCTGGAGTGTTGGGTCCTAAAGTGCCTTCCTAGATATGTGGGAGTCTTCCAATGTAGGCAACTCTAGGCAGTAGTGCTTGACAGAGCGATCGATAGGCGAGTACTTCGCATGTACCAAGCTACCGGGCTACCCTTGGTAGGTCTGACAGGGATAAGCGGCAATGAGGTGTGAATGCGATGTGATGGGGTACGGTGCGGACAACGATGGGACGAGATGCTGAATCCAGTATGTGGATGCGTCCAGATGTCGAGGTTGGGAGGGCAGATGGGGGTATCTCGACATACATAGGTACGAAGTGACGAAATTCTACAGGTTGAACTGGGTGTGGATGACCAATGTATGTAGGTAGATCTGTAGGTAAGTAACTATATAGATAATAGTTAGATGGTGATAATTACAACCTTGGAATCTTAAGCGATGAGTTCACAAAAAGGCCTAGGGAGGAATGTTTGCCATCGAGACTATCTGATGTCATAGTCTGGCCGCATCTATACATATCTACGCCTGTTACGTAGGTCAAATTATACCTAGTAAATTTGTTTCAAGCAGTCAGGCAGTTCGAGCCTTGGGTGTATGGATCCGGGCATTCCCCATAATGCCAAGAATCGGAAAATCGGAGTATAAAATTCTAACAGCTTAGAACGCATAATTATAATTAGCTTTAATTTAATAATTAATCCGAACCTTTAATATAATCTTAAATAAATTGCTAATAGCAATAATTCCCTAAGGATTCGAAGGACCGGACGTAAAAACATAAATAACTATTTTTATAAATTAATGTTAATAACGTAAAATTTATCTTATTTTCTTACGAATTTTTTTCGATAACCGATAATAGCAAAAAGCAACGTTAATACGGGAAAACAGCCTAAAAGCGTTCCGGCTTAAAACGATACCTTCGCCGAATTCTTTATGAATACGAAACCCGTTTAAAAAAACGACATATTATACGAATTTCTCGACAAAAAATTCGAAAATATCGAACGAAGGAATATCTTAATAAAAAATAATTTAAATTACTTAATAAATAAAGTTACGAAAATAACCGCATATTTCGATATTAAGCCTAAAAATAAAAAAGTTAAAACGTCGAATTAATAATTTCGTTAAAAAAACGAATGGATTTAATAATAACAACAGTTCATACTTAATATCGGAAAAACGGCCATTACCGGTAACGTAAAATCGCTAATTAATTTCCGCAAATCGGCCGAATTCGATTAAAACCAATATATGCCATATATTTAATGCTTATTTTATTATAACGAATAACAAACGAAAAAAAAGATTAATATAGCATATATATCGCTTATTACGAATTATATTTAAATTCCGCAATAAAAACGAATAAAAAAGGTATAGCCTCCGGTTATATTTCCGGACGACGCTATAGAAATGGCCCATATAAAGGCGAAAAACAAAATAACGATACTTCCAAATTTCCGTTTGGTTTAAGCCGACGGTTAGATCCTAAAAAAGCTAAAAAAAATCCAAGAACGCTTTTTAATAATACTAGTCCTATACGATCTTTAGGCATATCGAATTACGGACGAATTTATTGGCAATTTTTAATAAATAAAAGTATATATTCGTAATAATAAGTTTAATTAAATAACGTTCATAAAATATATTCTTTAAATTTTAAACGATTATAATGCCCTTTCGGAAATATTAATTTATTTCGTAACGTTATTTCCGTATTAAAATGAAAATATAGTAAATTTTGCAAAGCGCATTTATAAAGCCTTTTATAAAATACCGAAAAACATTCGTAATGGTTATCCAGCAAAAGAAATCCTTATTAATACGTTACGTAATAACTTGCTTAATATATGGTTAATTTTTAACGACCGATTCGAAAACTTTAATAATATACAAAAAATCGAAATAATTATTTAATAGGCCGAATTAATTATTCGTTAAGCGATTAAAGGAAAAATTTACGGCATTTCTTTAATTACCGTTTAACTTTAAGAAAAAGCAACGCCATTTTATAACTTAATCGTTATAAGGGCCATATAAGCCAAATTCGGTATAATCCAATTAAAGCTTTCGGATGTAATAATTACCGTATTTTAAGCCATAAGGTTCGGGGAAATTGCCGATTTTCGTAACGAAAGCCGTAACATTTATGCTGCGGCCGAATAAGGCTTTGCCGCAAAAGCCGAAAATAATAAATACTTTAATTATAATAAGCAAGGCCATTAAGTTAAGAATTACAAAATAAAGGCGAAATTTTCGAAAGATATATAATACGTAAGTACGAATAAAAAAGTTACTTTTAAAAGAATCTTATATTAAAACGTTATTAATAATAAATTCCGGTTAATTTTTAATAAATTTAAAGGAAATAAGCGGTTTCGCGTATATTTTGCCGGCGCCGAAAGTAATAATAAGGACGACTTCGAAAAAAGTTCCGCCGAATAGCTATAAAATAACGAAAAATTTAATCGTAACCTTAATAAATTTTTTAAGCAATTCGAAAATAACGAATAAAAGCGCCGCATTTATTTAATGAAAATAAACGCCGGTAATAAATTATTCCTTAATAAAAATAAACCTTTACGAAAAGAATACGGTAAAAATCATAATTTTTTCTTTACGGAAATAATTAACGGAAATAAATTTATAATTTTTTTAAATTACGAATATACCTTTTATTATATTTTCGAATCGATAGCAGCTACGTTAAGGACGTATAATTCTTTGAAACCGTTAATAATGCGAAGAATTAAGAATACAAAACCGAAAATTTCGCGTAATATAATAGTTATCGTCCGGTTCTTAATGCCCGATAACAGTATTATTCCGTTTCGAATATTAACGGGAATTATTTCCGACGGCATTTTTTTCGGTAACTTAATTTTTAGGAAAAATTTATTTTATAAGCTAGATATATATTATAAAAAAAAGGGAAAAAACGAAATAATTATCTTAATTAAAGTTACCGGAAAATCCGTAATTCGTTTAATCGCTTTATTATATATCCTTTACGTTTTCGAAACGGCTTACGTAATAGCCGAGCCTAACTTAATAACTTGGTATAAACTTATTTTAATAAATAATAAGGCCATTAATAAATACTTTTTATAATACGTTTATAATTTCTTAAAACTATTCGGGCTTATTTCGAAAAAGGTTATTGCGAATATATATATTCGTTATTATATTAATATTAAAAATAATAAATCCATTAAATTCCCTTTACGTCGATATAGCCCTATTTAATTTCGGGCATTCCGTAAATTCGTTAAAAAGCATTTAAAAATGATTATACGTATTAATACGGACTTATAAGGTTCGTTTGCATTATTTATACCCAAAAAGGCACCGGATTAAATAACGAAGCTTAATAAATTCGATAAAAACGTAATATAACGATTTTATTATAATTATCGGGAATTTAATAAAATCCAGCGAAAAAACGCTTATTCGCTTTTTAACGCAATAAATAAAATCCAACAAATAGCCGGGTATTGCTGGTATTATTTTATCGACTTTAAAAATAGCTTTTAATAAATCAAAATTTACGAATCAAATATCGAAAAAACCGCCTTTATAATTTTATTTGGCATTTACGAATGGTTAATAATACCTTTCGGACTTTATAACGTTCCGGCGACTTTTTAAGCATTAATGAAAAGAATCCTCGAATTATTTCGCGAATTTATTTCGGATATATTAAATAATATGGCCGTATAAGTTAATATATCCGAATAACTTTACGAACGTATATTCGCCTTATTTAAAAGGCTTTTTAGTTACGGAATAATCGTAAATCCAACGAAATCCCTAATATTCGTCAAAAAAAAATCTTTTTAGGTTTCGTAATTTCCGAAAAAAAAATCGAAGCCGATCCAATTAAAGTTGCAGTTATCCGGAATAAGCCTAAACCGGCAATAATAACCGAAATTCGAACGTTTATAAACGCCGCCGGTTATTTGCGGCATTTAATTAATAAATATTCGAAAATTGCTGGGTTATTTATAACCTTTATAAGCGGCCCGAAAAACGAGCGTATCGAATTATTTCTTAAAGCCATAACAAGCTAAAAGATAATTTGCGAAATAATTACAATAACGCCCGTAATTCGAAAATTCGATTAGTGCCGTCCGATTATTTTCGAAGCAAACGTTTCGTAATAATTTGTCGGCGCAATATTATTATAATTTTATATAAAAGCAATAGGCGTTTTCGTTTTATATTTAATTATTTATTTTTCGAAAAAGCTTATAAAAACTTAATTATGATATTCCGTTTAAAAAAGAGAGCTTTTTGGTATTATGCTGGCATTTTAATATTAGCGGTATTAAATTAAAGACGGCAATATAATAATAATTATTAATTACGAATCGTTAAAAATAATTAATACGAAAGCCGAATAATCGGCCTATATATTGCATTTTTTTAATGCTATCGAGCATTTCGGAATTCGTATTATATATCGTTCGGGCCGAACGAACGTTTTTGCCGATTATCTTTTAAAGTTTTAGGAAGCCGTAATAATGGCAGCCGAAAAAATCGAGCCGATTCGTTACGCCGATTAATTAAACCGATTAAACCTTTAAGCTATTTTCGAAACCCTTTTGTATAATACTTCTTTATTCTTAATTATATAACGAAAATAAATTAATAAGTATTTTGTTATATATCGAAATAAGTTATATAAAATAATTAAACATAAGAAAATGCCCGATAATTCTTTATATATAAAGGATACCGTTACGAAAGCGCAAACTTTATAAAAAGTTTTCGAATACGATGAATTTTTAGTATAATTAAAACGAATTTATTACGATTAAGGCTATTCGATTATTAAAATAACGCTTTGCGATATATAGAAATAATTTTGGTATCCGGAAATCGTTTTCGTTACGTAATAAATAATCGTCGAATGCCCGATTTGTTAATTAATAAGGAAACCGAGTTTTTTATTATTAAACTTATAATCCATATAATTCCCAGCATTTTTAATTAAGTAGGCAATCGATTATACGTTAATAGATTCGTTTATAATTTTTATGGCTATTAAATACGTTACGAAATAAATAAAAGCCGACGTTATTTCTTTCGCCCAATTCGGGGATACGATTTTTATATTCTTCCGTATTGGACGTATTTACGGTATCCCTAAAAAGTGAATTAGTAATAACGCCGGCGCTTTTAAAAATAAAACCGCGAACGCCTGAAATAAAAAATAAGGCTTTATCGTAAAAATTATTATATTAAGGCGCCTAAGAAATAACGGAAAAATAAAAAAAGTTAATAAAAACCTAAAGAAAATTATATTGCGCGAATATTAAATAAATCCCATAGCCCGTTTGCTGTTCGAATTATTATAACGAACGGTAATTATTTATAACCGTATTTTTAAACCGAGCGGTTATAGCTTATATTTTTTATTATTCGGTATAATTTCCTTTTAAAAATAAATCTTATCGGAATTTTATAAATACTTTTGCGAATCGACGGAAAGGAAAAAGTTTTAAAATAATAAGTTATTGGCAGCAAATTATAAAGCATCGTTTATAAAAGCCCGCTTTAATAATATAAAGGCGTTTCGTAATAAGATATAAACGTATTTTTAAAAAAAAAGGGGCTTATTAAAACGTACGTTTTGGGCGATTAAATTTTTCGCATTTATTAACGCTAAGGAAAATACGAGCCTTATTACGACGGGCCTTAAAGCGTAATTAATTATTATTTCGGTAATACGTATTATTTATAAAATTTCGGAAAAATTTAATTACAAAACAAATATAACGAAACGAATTTATTTCCGGCCTTTATAAAAGACGGGCATTCCGTATATAATATGTAATATACAAATAAGCAACTTTTAAAATAAGATCGTCGGCGCTTAATAGGAAGGGAAATTAACGATAATAATTAAGAACGATTATAATAAAGAAAGGGAATAATTATAAATCCGAATATTTCCCATAATGCCAAGGATCGGAAAATCGGAGTATAAAATTCTAGCAGCTTAAAGCGCATAACTGTAATTAGCTTTAATTCAATAATCAGTCCGGATTTTCAATATAATCCTAAGTGAATTGTTAATAGCAGTAATTCCCTAGGGGTTCGAAGGACCGGACGCAGAAGCACAGGTGTTCCTTTAAAAGCCGGCATCGTACGTGCACATGCCCTGGCAAGAATAAAGAATGTTCCATCAATCCATCTAACTTCAAATGTTATTAGTAATTACCTACCTAGGTAGGTATGTAGTGACTACGTAATAGTCCTGTGGGTGTATATTGATTAGGTAGGTACCTTTGAGTGACTGCCCATAACTTGACTAGTTTAAGAAAGTTATCAGATGCGCGCGTGCGCCTACATAATAGCGCCTCCCCGAACCCCGCCCTTCCACCTGAAGCTTCGTCTCACGTGTTTTGGCTTTGACTTCTCGATGGTGGAGCGCCGGAGGACTTTCAATGTTCTGACCTAGAAGAGCTCCTGTGGTGCTTGGTTACAAGTGCTTGGCTTCACAAGTGCTTGGGCTCAAAGACATCCAGGGTGTTTGGCCTGATAGTTGAAACATTCAAGTACAGTATCAACTGACTACATACTACGTACCCTAAGTTTACATGCAGTGGCCCTGTATGTACGAAGCACTTTCTAAGCGCCGTTGTCCTTTTGCGGCTTAAGTCCCAAATTCCCGGGATGTTGCAATGACGTACATTATATACTACATACAACAGGTAACTGTGATGTTTCGTGTAATCATCACGTGAATTGGCGTTTACTGATGTACTATGTAGGTACACATGAGGTAGTAGGTATTCACGTGTGTACCTCCTACGTATAGAGCGGTACCTAATCGAGCTAGCCTTACGAGCTCTAAATAAGAGCCACCCTAGGAAGGCTATAACGGTCGGAAGGCTATGTGCTAAATTCGGCGCTAAGTTCTTTGGCACCTGCCAGTACATTTATACATACAGCCATGCATTCCCTCCCCCTTTCCTTTCATATACGCATATGTTTATAATCGCTTTATGAACTTAATTTTATATGGAAATACTATCGTTTTCATTAATAGCTAACATTATATTACATAACAATCCTAAGGAGTGCCGTTTTAAGCAATGCCGTTCCAAGCAACGCCGTCTTAAGCAGCGCCGTCCTAAGCAGTGCCCGTCTTAAGCAGCGCCGCCGCCGGCCCCCCTTTTTTTTTTTCCCTTGCCTTTTTCCTCTAATTTATGCCGTTACGCTGTTAGATTTATACCCTTTTGCTTAGGCATTAAATACGGAAACGAACTAAACGGTTGCCTATAAGGAACTTAAGGACTATAAAAAAAAAAGGAAAGGAAAGGCATAACCGGGGCTGCACTTATAAGCTAGCAGGTGCCAAAGAGCTTAGCTCCAGATTTAGCACATAGCCTTCCGACCGTTATAGCCTTCCTAGGGTGGCTCCTAAATAAAGCTCTTGTCGGCAGTCGTGTCCGTTATCTTATCTACTGGTTGATCAGCATCATCGTCGCATGGAAACCTTTGATGGAGCGAAAGGAGTAAACAACAATAGCATTCCTTCAGTATACTAGTCATGACATCCTCTTCCTGCCAATCTCCTCCTTGAACCTCCGGGCCTTTACCTGGCTTCCCCACCCGTCTCATTCGCCATTACTATTCAACCCATCACCACCATCATTATCATCCCTTCAGTCCCTACCCTGCCGTGGCCTCCCTGGTACCCTAGGTCTAGTCTACATTTAGCCCTCCCTAGGCCCAGGCCTAGGTGCGCCCAAGATGAATCGCATCGATGCGTCAGACCACTACGACGATAGTTCTTTCAAAGGGCAGACACCGTCACTACTGACCGTCATAATCGACACGAATCCCCGGGCCTGGGCTGCTCTGAAATCCGTCCTTCCCATATCCCAGGCCATCGCCAACATCCTGGTCTTTATCAACGCCCACCTAGCCTTCGGAAACGACAACCAGGTCGCCGTGTTCGCCGCCCACACCAACCGCGCCGTCTGGCTATACCCAAACCGCGGCGAGAGAGGGCACCGTGGTGCTGGCGATGGTTTAACAACGGCGGGACCAGGAGGTGGAGAAGGCGCGAATAGCAATAGCAACGGCAATGGCAATGGCAATAGCAACAACAGCGCCTCAGCCAACAAATACCCCCAGTTTGCGCAGATCGAAACCTCTATCCTCGCCGCCTTGCGCGACATCATCAACAATACGACGCCCGCGGACATCGCGCCGACGACCCCCTTGATCGCTGGCGCCCTAACTCTCGCGCTCTCCCATATCAACAAGACCTCGCTCGCCTTCGCCCCGCCCAAGTCCTCGTCCTCCGACCCGGCCAATCCGACAGGCGCGAATGCGACATCGACATCATCAACATCGGCGTCAGAGCAACAGCCGACGCTGCACGCGCGGATTCTCGTGCTCTCCGTGTCAGACTCCGCTCCCTCGCAGTACATCCCGACGATGAATGCGGTGTTCGCGGCATCGCATGCGCGGATCCCCATCGACACGCTGGCGGTGCGCGGGGCACCGACGTTCCTGCAGCAGGCGGCCTACATTACAGGGGGGATGTTCCTATCGGCCTCGTCAAACCCGAGCCCAGCGGCATCGAATACGAACCAGTCGAATCAGCCGAACCAGTCAACTCCGCCATATCCGAACCCGCGTGGCCTACTATCGTACCTCATGTTCGCGTTCTTGGCCGACGCCCAGGCGCGCCAGGCCCTCGTGAACCCCACGCAAGATACGGTCGACTTTCGCGCCGCTTGCTTCTGCCACCGCCGCGTCATCGACACTGGGTTTGTTTGTAGCGTCTGCCTGAGTATTTTCTGCGAGGTGCCGCAACAGCAGCAGACGGAGGCGCAGACGACCACCAACGGAGAGAACGGAAGCGGAGGCACAGCAGCACCTGCAGCAGAGTGTCTGACGTGCGGTACCAGGCTCGCCCTCGGTCGGTATGGTGCCAAGCCGGCCGTCGTGCCCAGGAAGAAGGCCAAGAAAAAGAAGGCTCGCGTGAATGGCGCCAGTATTGGGCCCGACACGGGAAGCGCAGTTGGCACGCCGGTGCCGTAGTGCCCAAGTAGCTGGCCTGGCTTACCTGATTTTTCGGGGAGGGAGGTGTGTACTGAACGGGTACTTATTTTCGGGTTGGGTAAAGGGAAAACGCGTGGTTCACGTGTGAGAGGCGCGGCTGGTTTGGCCAAGTTCTACTTAAGCAATCTTGCCCCGGGATATTCAGAAAGGCTGGGGCATTACCCAACGGTTGACAGGAGATCAATGTATAGTCTGGGGGGTCAATCTACCTACGGATTTGCTTACCGGGCGTTTAGGATATTGAGGTCTCAGAGCGGGGTACAGCGCATGTCATATATCATGATACAATGGGAGAAGGGGGGCGTTATTACCCCATTTGATTTCATCGCGTTTCGATTTGGTCGGTTGGTTGGTTCGTGAGAATTCCTCTGAACTTCGTCCATCTTCGTATCCATCCATGTCAAGCGGGTGTCTACTTAACCATCCAGACTATCCTCTACCGCTTATATTCTATGTGGAGGGAGCCTCCATCGTGGTGTGGCGACTTACACCGCAATCAACCAACCCGCTACCACAGCCATAACTACTTAGTAGGTATTGGTGAACTTGAGAGCGTTCAGAGAGCTGACATCAACCGTGTATGGCGGAAATGGGGGCCTTCTTCACGACTACGAAAGCTGAACATAAAGACGATCACTCATCCATCGCACGTGCTTATGGAAGGCATTTATATACATGCCCATTCGCCCAAACGACTATAGGATCTGTGAGGCCTTGGAATATCAAGTACCCAAGGTGAATAATAGAAAAGCAAGAAGATATTGACTGACGAATATTGAACGCCATGAGACACAGAGTTAAGAGGTAGAGCGCCGCCTCAATGCCGCCCCGAATATGCTATTGCCAATCTATGAAGGGGGAGGTGGTTTCATTATTAGGTATCTCGATGCTGGTCAAATACAGCACCAAACTGTTGATTATCGCGAGTCCAACCTCGCTCATCCAATTTTATTTCTCCAAAATTGGAGATGCTGGAGAACTTTGCATATTATATGCGTAGGTGTATCAATTGATCCAGATCTTCCGTGCGCCTTGTGCTATCCCACTATGGCTACCATCATTGACCCGCGACATGACACAGCCTGGGTCACGATCTTTTGAGCCCATAGACGCAAGCGCAAAGGAATCGGTATTGTGTGCGAAATAGAGGTAGTAGCCCTTAGGCGTCTTCTTGACTGCCATTACACCGATGGCGCCCGCTGACGTTGAGTTTTTTACCCCGGGGTGTTCCTGAAAGTCATGGACAACGAACCCCTGGAGGACGGCACTTTCGTCCTGCTCCTCGACGTCCACACCACCGGCACCACGTACAGTGCCGTTGTACAAGCGGTCTGCACATTTTTGAGCTGCTATGGTCGTCGCCATGTGTTCGCCGGTTCCGCTTGTTACCGCAGCCACCGTGATCCCTTCCGGATCGTCTGGATTAGCAGGGACCACGGCTGTGCCAATACCTACAAGTGCTGCGGGACCTATTCGACCTCGGTGCTTCATGCCAATCCCGCCCGACGATGACCCGGCGGCAATCCTGCCATCCTGGTCGATGGCAATAGCTCCCACTGTGTCGGTAATTAGGTCATCATCATTCAGATCCGGGAACTCCAGGCTCCGGCAACCACGAGCTCCATCTTCCCCGGAGAATCTGCCAGAGCATGGCGGCTGCATAGACCTCGGATTGTTGCCGTGCCGAAGGGGAGCGGCGCAACCATCAGTAGACTCGGTTGCTCGAGATAGGCGGTTGCCATTGAGATCACTGGTAAATCGTATGCGTTTAGCCATCGGAGACCCTGAGTTTCTGGACGCCACCTTGGAAGGAGAGAAGGCGGAGCTGAGACGGCTGAGAGCATCACGATCTGCAGGCAGGTGGGGTGCAGATAGGGATGCAATTGGGGTGTTGTGGGATGCTGTTGAGCTGGACCTTTGATGACTTGGGGTAGATGTAAGCGGCCCAGAATCACAGGGCGTGTTCTGAGCCGGCGAATCAGGCTGGCCTTCATTCCAAGTGCCTGCCAAGATCGCATTCGTGTGATCCCGGTGAATGTCTGCTAGTAAGCTTATCCCACTGCCGACCGTGTCACCGATTGTTTGATTGGTGTCTATCCCAGAAACCTGGGGTGGTTCTTGACTCTCAGCTCGCTTCAGATCTTCCTGCCATCTGATGAAGCGGTCGTTGGAGTTCTTTGAGACCAACCACCCGTTGGGTACCAACGGCATGCGGCATTCTATCGCGAACCCCTTGGCACCATCCCCAATAAGTAGGTTCGGGGGCACACGACGTAGTGATAGAGGCTCATTGCTCTTCTCGAATATGATCTTGGCTAAGCTGATGGGGTTTCTGATATCTAGGACGGTGTTAGTGAAAGGGTAGTCAACGTGGCAAATGAAAAGGACATACTAGGGACAGCACCACAAGCTCCACTGCGGCCCAGATGGTCAACTATAGTAGCATCGCACTCCACGGTACCGTCTATGCAGAGATTGCTCCCGAAGCCCGCGTTGGTGATTTCTTTATCTTCGAGGGTCTTGATGGCCTGCTCAACAGCCTCAACAGCAGACCTGCCTTCCCTCAGGCATTTCATACCTGCACGGGCGGCCCTACGATCATCAGTTCACCTGATCCTCATGGTAGTGGGGGAAACGACTTACTCGCTACAAGCGCCCAGATGAATATGTTCATTGGCGATGCTATGATATCCCGCCCCAGCATGAATGAATATAGCTGATACATTTGGCAGTTTTGCACGCTTACCCCAGAAATCAGCTGCTCCGTCGTTTGAGGTAACCTTGTCGTCCCACGACGTAGCCCAATCGTCGTCATCGGACTCGCTATGCCAGCTTGATACGTGCATATCATCGTCGGCTGAACGGGCGCGCTTGGACCCAAGAGTTGGTTGGGCTGTGTCAGACATGATATCCTCGAAATCAATATTCGTGGCAGGTGCGTCTTCTGAATGGATGTCTACCCAACTAGGTATTCTTATTAGCTTATGTGATTTTGCTCATCACACCAACCTATATGTCTTGGTTTGGAGGGGGGATGATTGGCTTGTTTCCTTAGAACGAACTGGATGACAATGCTTGTGGAGCATTTTGTGGTTTGTAGAGCATAGAAGCAGCAGATGTTGGCTTGATTTGCTTCGACAGAAAACCACCCGTGCAACAGTCACTTGACAAAAAATCCAACGGCTTGTCAGGGGATTTTCACTAGCAACTCACATGCAAGCCCAATCCTAGGCGACACTCAAATGAGACTTTCAAGATTCTCGTGGTTTCAGTGGTGTGCAGCAGCAGCTCTCATGCGCCTGCCTAGTTATAATGCGCAATCTACTTCTAATGTCTGATTCAGTTGAGCAACCTTCTCAAGATATAGCTGGAATGGTCGGTCAGTGGCCAAAGACGAGATAGCCTACTTGTAATGTTGCGCTCCGTGTATCCCTTGTAGAGGGCGTATTTTGCAGTAGTGTAGTAAGGCCATGTGTTGCTTCGTTTCGAGAGATGTTCTTGGGCGAAATCGTGAGTCGGAACTTGAAGCTGGGTAGTGGCAGTGACCAGACAAGAAATTCTTTTGCTGGTACAGTGCAATATAGCACACGGTCAAGGTTCTGGTAAGGGATAAGACGCCTGTTGGACTTGTGTACTTCACAAATAGGCAATAAGAGCACCTCAAGGTTCACGAGCATGGACTGTCAGTCGACTTCGGGCCCCGGAACGCAAAGCAAGTATCAGCCTCAGTCGATGGGAATCCGAAGACCGATCTGAAAAGGGGGAAGGCCGATCCTTTCGAGGGTGCTCACAAGCTATTATCGGGACCGCACTAGAATCCTAGGTACTGGCTGCTAGAACACGAGGCCAGATAATACGGAAATGGGAGACTCCGTGACGAGGATGGCCCTTGGACGTGTTGATGCTGGTGTCAAGGAAGGCATCAAAAGTATTGATGCACATTAACGACTATTTGGGAGCTTTGAAGGACACGGGCGGTATCGGAAGTCAATTACGAGGTGGGAACCGATTGGAGTTGAGTATACCAGGTTGGAAGAAGCGTGTGAAGACAACACAGCGTTGACCACGGCAATGACTTGTAAGTCAGAACTATGTAGGCATGTAAGATATAGGTGGATATGGACTAGGAGGCCTTGTGGATGTCAGAGCACTGAAGAGAGAAAATAGTTCAGTCATGGATCTGAGTGAAAGCTTCATAAGTCGAGGCAGGTAGGGGCCGAAGATGCCGAAGAGGGAACAAGACAGCTTCCATTCCAGTCAGCCTTCGCCTTCAGTTAGAAGCTTCCATTGATATCAATCTGTGGTTCTGAATGCATTGCTGCAGCTTGTAAGAGGTAGTACGTAGTAGAAAGAGCGCCATGGCGAGGATGAGGTTCTGGGATATAAGGTAGGTAGGTGCTCGGTATGTGGCATGAGGTACTGGGTTGATAAGGGGGTAGGTATTGCCCAGAGGTGATATAGTCAGCCCTTGCCTCTTCGTATAGTAACCTGGGAGTCTCGGGGGAAGGGGGCTGCGAGGAAGCCTCGAGGAAGGCGTATGCCTCCTATGCCACACAGCTAGAGGCTACATGTAGAGTAGCACCAGCTCCTATTACCACTGCGATATCCCAGGTTGATGTCCCAGGTTGATGTCCCAGGTTGATGATTTGCTATACTACCTATCTGGTATAGGTATGAAGGTATGATTCAAGCTTGCTGTCGAGGTCGACCATCCACGCACTCACGATATCAGCCTGTGGACGTAGAAAGATGCTTATATAGTGTGCCTACATAGCGCACAGAGGCGGCCCCTTGGTGAGATCGGCCTCCACTCCAAAACACTTCAGTACCTACCACATGTATGTAGTTTCTATTGTACGAAGCAGATAACCGTGGCTGCCAATTAGGTAGGTACAAGTACCTCGTTAGCTCTTCCTGACAACTTTGCAATGTCAACAGCAGCTCACTGAGCTCAGTCGTCAACCTGGGCAGCTACATACATACCAGTAGCGGTAGAAGGACCCACCTCCTCGCCCTTATTACGTACGATGTGGCTGCTTGCAAGCTTAACTCAATAGTGGCTTCCTGGCTTCCAAGGTTCCTGGGCAAGTTGCAGGTCGTTGCAGGTGGCTTGCCTCAAGGTTGGGTCGGGTCGGGTCCACGTCTGCGTCGGAACCTGAAAGTGCGATTGCACAGCCACATACACCCACCCACTAACGGGGATCATGGTGGGGTATCAACAGCCTCAAGCCTCAACCGAGCCTTACGGCCCCGGGGGGTTGGAGTACTGCTGTACGTACCGAGTAGTATACATACAGCATACGAAGTACAGCGCAGCAGGCACCGATGCGCACCCAAGACACACCCAAGACGTAATTCGGCTCAGGTCTCTCCTGCAACCAAACCTCCCTCATTCGCCTCGCCTCACCTTTAAACCACCTTGGAATCAACTGTCACAAGCTTGACCCTGTCGATCCTCTACTTCTACCACTCCTCAGCTCGTGATAGTCTCTTCCCTTCAATCACCACCTCATTCACGAGCCTCCGCCAGCTCTCCCACCCTCACAATGGCTAACCAAACCCCTGCCGTTGTCATGGACAAGTATGTATTCGTCGCCTCGCCTCTCCTCTCCCCCCGCAGCCGTCCGACAGTCAGTCGTGTAGCTCATGCTACGAGCTATACCTACCTTCCTACACTACATAGCTTCGTGCCTATGGAGCTTTCACACATGCCAGCTCCATGTCTACAGGCATGTCTACAGACTCTACAGATGTGCCTGCTGCTGTGCTCGCGTGCCTATGATATACCTCACAGCTACCGTGCATATGAAACTGCTCCTCGCCATAAACACTGACATGTCAGCCCAATGCCGTAACTAAAGCAAAGCTAACTTTCCACGTCTACAATAGCGGCACGGGCTTTTCCAAGCTTGGTGAGATCTAGCTCTTCGCGACTTGCACCGACGGCCGACTTGGCAACCTCCTTTGCTGACCGCCTGCTCCCCCGTGTGACTATAGGTTTCGCCGGCAACGATTCTCCTTCCTTCGTTTTCCCGACTGCGATAGCCACGAAGGGTGCTGCCGGAGGAGGAGGTGGAACGGGCTCTGGGAGACCTCCTGTCAACAACAAACCTTCCTTCCTCACTGGGGGCGCCGGCCCTTCCAGTCACCTATCCGGGAAGCGCGGCACGGAGGACCTCGATTTCTTCATTGGTGACGAGGCCCTTGCGGCGGCGAACGGACCCGGTTAGTCCCACCATGTTCGACCATTTCACGCGATATGTGTATTTGGCACCGAGACGGGAGTGCTGATTGATACGTCTTCAGGTTACGGCTTACACTATCCCATCCGACACGGCCAGATCGAGAACTGGGTGAGGCTGATCACGATAGCTTACGGTTCCTCCCTGTTGAGCCAAAACTGATATCTTTTCTCTCAGGATCATATGGAAAGGTTCTGGTCCAACTCGATATTCAAGTATTTACGAGTAGAACCAGAAGATCACTACTTTCTTCTGACCGAACCGGTACGCGCCAACTGCACTCCTCTCCTCGCGCTCGCCCGAGCAGCTTCACGCTTTGCCGTATCAGACCGCTCACTCGAATATAGCCCCTGAACCCTCCCGAGAACCGCGAGAACACCGCCGAAATCTTCTTCGAGTCCTTCAACTGCGCCGGTCTATACATCGCCGTGCAGGCAGTGCTTGCCCTCGCTGCCTCGTGGACGTCAGCAAAGGTCTCGGACCGCTCGCTGACAGGTACCGTCATCGACTCGGGCGATGGTGTCACGCACGTTATTCCCGTAGCCGAAGGTTACGTCATCGGCTCTTCCATCAAGTCTATTCCCATCGCCGGCCGAGATATCACCTACTTCGTACAGTCGCTGCTCCGAGACCGGGGTGAGCCCGACAGCTCCCTGAAGACGGCCCAGGAGATCAAAGAGGAGTACTGCTATGTAAGCCCGGACATCGTGAAGGAGTTCACCCGTTTCGATCGGGATCGCAGCCGCTTCGCGCAGCACGTCGTCCGGCAACCCGGCGGTCGTCAGGTCAGTGTCGATGTCGGTTACGAACGCTTCCTGGCGCCCGAGATATTCTTCAACCCCGAGATCTACTCGTCCGACTTCCTCACGCCCCTTCCCGTCGTCGTCGATGGCGTCATCCAGCAGAGCCCTATCGATGTCCGGCGCGGTCTGTACAAGAACATCGTGCTCTCCGGCGGCAGCACGTTGTACAAGGACTTCGGGCGGAGATTGCAGCGCGACATTAAGCACCTGGTCGACGCGAGGATCCGTGCTAGCGAGGTCCGCAGTGGTGGTGCCAGGAGCGGTGGTCTTGAGGTCCAGGTCATCACGCACAAGAGGCAGAGACACGGGCCGTGGTTTGGCGGCAGCTTGTTGGGACAGACCCCGGAGTTCCGGTCATATTGCCATACCAAGGCAGAGGTAGGTTTCGGTCCCATCACGTCTTTGATACTGAACTGCTTCTTGCCGAGCCTTACAACTAACGCTCAAACAGTACCAAGAGTATGGACCCGGTATTGTACGAAGATTTGCGCTGCTGGGTGGTCCAGGTGGTTCATGAGATAGGTATGTGCATGAGAGGCTAGCATTTACGGAAATTATGAAGTATGTACGTGCCACAACGACAACGACATGGACATGGACAACAGGCTGCCCTAGAGGTGACACCGTAGCGAATGGCTTCGAAAAGTTGTTCTGCTGCGCATAACGGAAAGAACAGGGGGTGATCTAGCAAGCAGTTTGCTAGTTTGGTAGACGTGTTGATAACTATTAACAAATATAAGGCCCAAAATGATTATGATTTGATTCCACATGCATCTGCACTGCCACTATGCTTTAGGCGGACAAAATTGATAGTACTTACGCCTGTCTGCAAGCTCCCCATTTTCTTGCGCATGCTCAAAGTCTCAGTGTATTTCTATCTTGAGATGCACAAGGTATCATACGCCTCCCCTGCCTTACAGATAATCCGAATCTAACTGTGAAATGAATGCCCCTGCACACAAGCCTAACCCCTCCGGGGAAACAATTTCGCGACAAGCTCTTTGCGCCCTTGCCTATTCAAGGTTGCTTCCCGCTGTGAGAATTGTATGCCCATGGCTTCTCTTATCGGGGCTGAGCAGTAGGTCTATCATCAAGCCACTCGCTTCTACTGTTGCTCCTGGTAAGTCTTTTATTATAACCACTCTGATCTCGATATTCCTTTTAAGCCCTGTGTCGAAGTTCCCCAGTCAAATTCGTTCTGGGTTCCTTGAAAGCAGATATTAGGGACGGTTTGGCGTCTAGCTATTCGAGAGCATTCAGGTGATCAAAGGTAATTTCAGCTGCACTCCGCGAAACGGTCCACCCTGGAACTCCTTTCGTTGACAGATCAGCACTTGCAGTCATCTATGCAGGAACCGGTGGCTTCATCGCGATAATATGGCCTTAGAAATCCTAGCGTTAGCTTCAACCCCTTTCTCCATAGCCAGTCAAGCGCTTCAAACCTGTTACAAGCAAAGCACATAAGTCTTCTTTATACTAGTTCGCTATTAGGCAAGAGTACGAAAAGCGCCTGCCTCTTGCACCTTAACGTTTGGCTCCGTGATAGTTGGTTGGCTTCGATCTTGTGTTTTTCGTCAAAGGCTCTCTGGTGATTGTCTTTACCAACTTATTACGTTTCTTGGTGATACAGCCCCTCTTCCGGGGCCGTTCGTGGTGGAAACAGCGCCAGAAGATGCGTCCAAGAACCGGTCCGAAGCTCAGGATACTAGCTACAAGGAATGCGTCAGTACATATGGGTAGAATGATGTCGCTTTTTTAAGTTTATAATAACGACAAGCCATCGTGCTATGATGTAGCTGGTCTAGATACTAGTGCCCGCGTCTACTACATCGGTCTTCATCGCTGTCGCTACAGGGTGAGTGTCAAACCCGGTATGTCTGTCTACGATACTTTCGATTCCATCAAGTTGTTCGCATATAACAATGGTCGTATTAAAGAAAAGAATCAATTGAGAAGCATGATTGTAAGCACGACGAGCTCGTGGTGAGATGGCAAGAATCGTGAGATTACAGAACGGCGATATGGCTGGTAATCTCATTAAATGATAGAATCAGTGATCAGTAATTGGACATCATAGGAAACCGTAACAACACGCGTACGGCTTTTTGATTGCTCTCTGATTGGCCCTATACCATATGAAAAATCCAATATACTGCCAACAGATCTGTCCGTATGTATATGCGACCTTAGGTAGAAAAGGGGCTCAGGGAGCTGAGCGGATCCGTTATATAACCCGTGCGTATTGGCTTTCGTTGTTATTTATCATTGAAGCAGCCTCAGTATACTTGTCCCCGGACCCAGGTCCATATTACAAGGGTTAGGCAGATTTGAAGGTCACTACGAGTTATGGTAGAGATGTATGTGTTACCTTTAATAAATAGAGCGGAATAAGCGATGCTTGATTATATCATTCCATGGATCTCCAATATTGCATACCACGATAAACTAAGACTAATTCTACCTGTACAGTGGTTCAAAAGGCTTAGGCTATTATCTTCTATTCTAACGCTATGGGCGTTATGTCCACAAGTGTATCCCATCAAGTGTTCTCATAACTCTACCAATCCATTTCACCCTTTCCGTGTCGCTCTCATATTGGGCAGTCCGTATAAACTAGTTACCTAACGCCAATGGCGTTCAGAAAAGCCTCTCTCTGTCCTGCTGATAATATACCTTGCGTGAGGTCACTCATCGATTCTACCTCACAGATCCCCGTCTCATGCTTGAAGGACCAGTTCCTGTTACCCACTTCCGCATCGTCCTCGCTATCATACCTAACTTGAAAGGCTTGCCAACGCTGGTTCCTCAACTCGCTCACATGCGCGTCGACAGAAGACTTAGGACCTGAGAAGACAAGCACCCCTGGGTACCCTGGTTTCGTCATCCCGTTGATTCGGTGGTCGATAATCATTGGGTTAAGCGCTAACTTGCGTTTGTTGGTGTTAAGGAGATGATGCAGCCATATAACGACCGTCCTGAAATGTTGGTCATCAAACTCTTCCTCCCCGCTCTGCCGCCGGTCTGGTAGAGTTCCGGTCCTATGCTCTCCCGCACCACCCAGCCGCGATGTGCGTGAACTCAGAAGGTCTTGGAAGCTTAGGATAATCGCGTCCAGGACTTCTTCCCCGGGCGGTAACCCCAAGTTCGCAATCGCTTCCATGGTAGGCGATCGGAGGTCTTCCTTCTGCGCCCCACTAGCCAAGAGCACCTCCGGAACACCTTCGTCTGGATAGAAATCTGGTAGGCGTAGGAGCAGCGTGCCCGCTGCTGCGGACTTTCCAGATGTTAGGGGAGCATGCACGTATTTGACTTCTCGTGCCTTCAGGGAGAAGCTCATCGCTTCCGGATACATGGCCTGGAGTAGCTCCAATTCAACCGCAAGTCGATTTGCTCCGTCATGCTCCATCTTCAGGAAATGTGGATGGCTCAGGGAACCCTCGCAGATTCCACTGCTGGGATGATTATAATTGTATTTTTTTTTTCCGAACGTTGGTTGGTGATTGTTGGTGAATGCCTCCAGTTCCTAGACTGTCTAGACTATGATTTAAGTATATTGACCGGATGACGTAAGGATCACATTAGTGCTATGCAACTAAGGTGAATTCAATTCGGTTGTGTGGAATAACTTTGAATTTGACTGCAAACATTTAGATAGCCACTTCATCAATATGACGTTTGAGCTGATCGTATAGAGCATGGGACACACAGTGGAAATTAATAATTGTCTGGTTGTCTGGCTAGATACGAGTTCCCTAAGCCAGACCTGGAGGATAAATCTATATAGAGGGGGGGGGGGGGGGGGGGGGGGGTGGGGGATAGAAGAGATCCTAGCTCCTATCTTCGAATGAAGCCCTAGATGTAATGCCATAGGCAGGTGCCACTTACCTACTACATACCTACTTATATCCCATACCACCACCCACTTAGCTCTAGCTTTCCTAGAAACAACAACAACAACGAAGATTCACTGATTGGCTTTTGCAACGTACTGGTCCCTATAACCTACAATTGCAACGAAGCCCCGAATCCCACTCGTTGTACAGCGGCCTAGAGCCGTAATACTAGACCTGCAACAGTCAAATATACACCCTTTTCGAGGCCGTAAAGCTCAACATAAATACCATTTGTGATAGCCGCGAGGATAGAGCAAGCGTCTTTCGGTACGAATAAATGCTGATACCATTATAGGAATTCCTAAGTTCGACTTGAAAATATGTACCCCTTTTAGGAACATGGTGGCCCAACAGTTCTAGTCTAACCTCCCATAACAGTGAGCAAAGAAATAACACAGAAAACAGCCCAAAGGAAAAGAAAGGGGGAGCTCTCCCCTCTTTAGAGAACAAACCCCCTCACCACGCAATTATATCGTTCCGCCCCCCTGCCAACCCCCAAAACAAAACGAAGACAAAACCAGACCCTATCCTAATCCATGACGCTATGTCTCAGGACCGAGTATCCCATGTTCTTGTATCTCTTACTTCATGCGATAAGCTTGCATAAAATGGAAGCATCCAACAGCAACTCATAGGACCAAAACTAACATGAATCGCCTGGGAGAAGTCTCAGGGGCGGATCTTAGCCAACATGCAAACTAAAGGGTTAAAGAAATTTCCTTCTTTATATCCCTGTGGAACAGTAACGGCAGCGTAACTATGTGTTATCCTATGCCGGCTATTAAGAGCACCCCGAAAGTTCCTGGTGAGGGATGTAACGATCTGGGCCAGAGTATTGTTGTGGTCAAAGGCTTGGAAAGCTCTGGTTCCGTGCTCACATCGGATTTGGCCACCACGATAGAAATTTCGTTCCATGTTACTCTCCTTGAATGCATTCTTGGTAACGTTGACTGTCGGTGTTTCTACGATCTCTGTGTATCCCAGATATGTTAACGTCGTAATGTCTCCGGCCACTGCTTGACAATTATCGATTATCATTCTGGCATTTCGGCCGGCGGCCCTAGGTAGTCTGTTCGTATTTAGGTAGTGAATGACGCATGCGCCGCAAACCGGAGCTATGGAATAGGTGCAGATGGTACATAGGTCCCTTGAAATTTGGGCCATCAGGTCCTGCGTAAACCAAGCTTCGGAAGAGGGTAGCATGTGGGCATGCGGTGAATACTATAAAGGATTACCAATGCCAGAGGGCTGAAGGGATATGAAAAGAATATATAGCCATGAAGATTTCGGGGGTCGTGATTTAGAGCGTCAGGTTCAGTGTCACCAGACGCATACCTTGATGCCGAACCATGAATCATATAAGTTCCTGGTATTCTCGGTGCCCTCATGAAGCGTGACCCTGTGATGCGGGAAATTCTCATGCTGGGCATGATCCATCAGGTCATGGCGCTATGGGAAGCCCTTATAGCAAATATGAATAAGCCGTTTCCTTGTCTTTTTTTTTTTTTTTTTTTTTTTAAAAAAAAAAAAAAGGGGGGGGGGGGGGGGCTTTATACTGTGCATTCTTTTGAAATCCGGAAGCCATGTATTGGGTTTATCAATAGCAGTCAATATGTACAAGCACGCAGTTATCAACACACCTGTGACTTCTTCGAGACTTCATGGACATCATATAGACTGACATGTCAAGCCCTGTATGGTATGTTGTCATACTCTCCATGGTATGCTATCAGTGACACAAATTGCTAATCGGATGTATGGTTCCTGAATACAACGCATAAATGCACCTACAAGTCGCAAACAAAACCCCACGGAGCGATACTTTTACATAAGAATAGAACACACCTGCCGAACATGGTTGTTTGCGAAGGAACGCTTCTTCTGCTCCAATTTTGCGGCATAGTTTAGAGGTCGTGTAGCTATGTCATCCTAATAGTTCATCCGAAGATATGTGCTAAAGCATTTAGCCCTATGTGATTCATGTTACTTGATGGTTATTGTTATGTATCTGTCTTCAGAGAAGTCTGTAATCATGGGCATATTTGGTAGCACCGGGTCTACTGATATAGTGTTATTCATCACTTCATTCAAAGGTCTACATGCTTTCCAGCGGCTAGTGTGTTTACAGTCCGCTTGCGTAGGAGATAGGCTTTGACATGTGGTTTACTATGCTGAAATACATCGACCACGAGCCTGACCATAGTGGGCTAAATGTCTAATGAAGGCATAACCCACCATACCGTAAGTATATCCTGATATCAAGATGGTCAATGAAGCAAATAAGCAGAACGAAATACGAACAGAGTTTGCCAGTACCTCACCAGGTCGAGGGGAGAGCAGTTTCGGGATATACAAAAGAGACCGAGGATGTCCCGCAATTTGAACGGCAAGAAAGGATATCAGTAGTCGCAGTCCAGCGTGCACCTTAGGTAAGTCTACCTGTTTACGTGTACCGGGGCTTGAGCAGCTAGTAAAATCTGGTACACGTACCTCGTAGACATAATATAGTCCACCATAGGAGGCTGGCTTATCAACAATTGCCGATTGGCCCAGTGGTGAAGGCGTCCGACTGTTAATTTCTCACAGAGAAAATCGGAAGATCGTGAGTTCGACCCTCACATTGGCAGCACGAGACAAAGATTTCGGAACAGGCGAATTTCTTTCTTTTTTTTGTGCGTCGTGGCAAGTGTTAGCTCTGATATGGGTTGCTGGGATGGCTTAGCCTCTCTCCTGTTTTCCTCCGTTCCTCTTCGGGCCCATAATTCAGCCCCTATCAGTAGTTAGTATAGGGTAGCTATAGCTGTCCGGTCCACCTTAACCACCTACATACCTAGGTAGTGTCTCTTTTTAGTCACCGCCTGAACTACATTAGCTACATCTGATGGGTAAAGGCTTTGTAGGCTATATGGTACACTATGACCATCAATAAACATCTATAGCATAATTGGGAGTATCAAGCCTGTGCTCTGTTCTGTAATGTGTCGCATACAGCCGACACGAGGTAGTTGCCCGGCTATGCACCTGCGACTATTTTCAGTGATACTGACTAAGAGTCCTGATGGCCAATGTGGGCTTCTTCGAATCGAGGCATCCCCATCTCACCCTCCAACTAATACCTGACCTTTTCCTTCCAAACAGGCACGTCCGTAAAGTCCTCCCCTCTCCACCGAACGTTACCATTCCTGAGAAGCCAGGCACCCTTATCGCTTGCCTTCAGCCCGCATTCTTCATTCTCCCGAACCTCGATGCCGCTGACGTCAAACTCATCCTTGGCCAGCCAGATGACAGGGGTGGGACTCGTGAGGGCGGGGTTCAGGTATGCCTTCTTTAGATCTTCTTCCTTATACTCTGGCGTGTCCTGGACAATGGCATCGTAATCCCCGTTCTCAATCCAGGATCGCATCGCCTGGTACGACGCGAATATGTGTGGTTCGAAGAACCTAGCCAGGGGATTGAAAACATGGCGCAAGACCGTCGGTGGAAGGCGGGCGTGCTGGCCTAGACGCTGGATAGGGGATGCAGCTCGTGTCCCCACTTCTGCGGAGCGGAGTAGAGGTGTCGATTCATGGTCTCCATCAGCCACGCTGGCTAACTCTGTGGGCAAGAATTCTTCGAGCGGCGCAAGGTACTTGTTCATCAATGCATTAAAGATGATAGTCATAACGAAAAAGGCTGCAACAATGACGAAGGGACCAGTAGCTTTCCTCAGTGCGAATATGCCGACTAAGGCCAACTCGCCAATGTACACACCCGTGAGTAGATGTTGGAGGGCGAGGATGTAGGCTTGCCCTTTGGTGTCGATCTTAGGCTGTATGACGAAAAGGAGATTATACCGGTACGAGAAATAGTACAGAGCCAACCCAGCAGCAGCGAAGCCAAGGACTAGCGGTGCAATACAGGAATAAGCGATTGCTAGGTGTCGTTAGTGAGGTGTGTCCTATTTAGATTGTAGAATGGGAAACACAAGTGACAAGCGGCATAACTGACCGATGATCGCAAAGTTTGCAAACTGTATAGGGATAATTAGTCACTGTCTATTGGTTTCACGAGCGTGCCACTGTGGAGGGCCTGACATACCTTTGGAAAGAGCTTTCCCCATGCTATTCCTTTCATACTAGTGTAACGGTTGAACTTCTCGCGCGGTGTCCTGTCCACGTACCGCTCGAGGAGAAGGTATTCAATCAGGTCAGAGTAATTCAACAGGTTATCTGCAGCTGAGGTGGTCCCTTGGATGATGAAGTATGTCAGGTAGAAGTTTGAAGCGCTAGGAAGCTGCTTTGCCAATAACTCTGGGATTGAAGTCGGATCCCGAGCTCTTTCAAGCAACTCCGAGGCCACGGCGGCGCCACTAGAGAACACCGTGGTCACGAGGAATACTTGTACAACCTGGAAGACATAATACCACTTTTGGACTTTGAGCTCGGTGGCCGTGGTTGTCGGACTACCGAAAGTTTTGAATATGTCTAGGTACCGTCAGATATGGTGTATTTTGGAAATGGACGCAGTGCTTACATCTGAATATGATCGGTACGTGTGAGCTCAACGTGCTCAGAGCTAGCGGTGGCAGGAGGCCCGAAAGAAGGCCAATGATAGGCTTCGGGAGCCCTTTGAGGAAACTCAGCCACTCGACGGTTTCAGCAAGGCGACCAATGTTTGAGACGAGGCCAACGAAGCCGGTTGGGATCGACCAGAACACGATCGTGGCAGTGATAATAGCTGAAGCAATGCCCTCTTGAGATATTCTACGGGTGTTGGGAATGGTGAGATTGTCCCAAACCACCTCGTTTGGCGTAACGCCAACATACCGAGGGTTCAAAGCTAGGACATCGGCAGATGCGACTTGCTGACACGCACGTTGAGCATCAGCAAGCGTGTTGAATTCAACAAATACGGCCGCGGCACCTTGAGGATCACCCGGGTCGTACGATGTCCTCAAACCCTCGATCTCGTCTTGTTTACTTTTGACCTGCTCGCGGAGCCATTCGATAGCGTCCACCTTCTTACCGATACCTAAGACTTTCAGAGAGTGCTTCGGTCTGCTCGATTTGATCGCAGCGTTAGGTAGGTCAACGCGACTTGGCTCCGCTCCATTCTGCTGGCTATTCTTTCGGAGATACCTCCGTGCTCTACGATTCGCTCTGCGGATCAAGGACATTTCTGCAGCCTCGAGCTTCTCCACCTTTTCATTACGATCCGAAACAAGAGCTTCGAGCTCCTCGGCCTTCGTGACCGGCCAAATGCGCACCGCAGCGTCGCCAAAATAGGTCTTCATATTTGCCTCGCTCAGGGCTTCATTCGGGGCACTGAGGAAGAGCACCGTACGCGATGACAGGCGCTCCGCATTTGGCTTTGAGAGGAACCATGCCTGGCGTAAACCTACAAGCCACAGCCGTTCACGGGCGACGGTGAACAGAACGAAACCAAAGAACACGCAAGCTAAGACGGCGTGCGCATAGAAGAACCGAGTTTTGACAACATTTCCTATGCCGGTCTTCTCGAAGTCGGTTGCAGAGCCGCCGCCAGCAGCATTGACTGGCATGAGGATTGGCCAGGTGAAACAGCAACCTACGACGCAGATGAAGATGGCGGTTCGCAAGAACCGAAGGAAGAGATATGCATCGAGGCACTGATGGTGGTACAAGATGAACTTGTCCGGAAGCTTCCTCATGGAACGAAGCCAGCCCAGAAAAGCTCGGCTGGAAGAAGGGGTCCGATGTCTACGATGCCAGGTCAGAAACGACGTGCTTGGTAGAGCTAGATGGGCGCCCTTACCTCTCTGGGATCGTCCCCATGTACGTCCGAGGGGCATAGATATTGGGGAACCTCTGCCGGATCAAAATGAAGATCATGATAAACCCAAGACTGGTCAACTAGATGGTTTTAGTAAACTAGCCTGAGATGGTCAGGTCGTTGAGCATAGACTTACCCATGTGGGAACAAAGGCGGATAACACCGTAGTAAGAGCAGATGAGTTCTTGGGCTGTATCATAGAATGGCCATTGTCAGCCTAGTATATTTGCTGTATAGGAGCGGTGTGAACATGTTCCGAATGCTAGAGTCTAGAGGTAGAGGCTTGAGGAGTTATAGTATAGAGTTATAGTATAGTAAGACATTGAACTTACTCTATGGTCATCGAAGATGACAACGCCACCATGAGAATCATTGTGGCCTGTCTGGAAGTCCATGGCGGCTAGGAAAAGTAGATACTCGAAACGACTCGAGAGGACTTGGAATGATAATGGCTGTATAGCTATATCAAGCCAAAGACACAAGGATAACCCCTTTTTCAAGGTACCATAGGCTAAGGTTCGCAAGAACACTCAACCCAGCAAGGTGGTACGTCAAGTGTAAGCGATAACAGGTGGCGTATCGTCGTGAGGCGGGTAGCGAAGTTGGACCAGGATGGTTTCAGTAGATGTTAGGTCAGGTTGAAGCTGATGTTGAATCTCTGAGGCATGATGGTGTATATGATGGTGTATCAAGAAGGTGCGGAGATTCAGTCTTGTCCTGTGGTAAGTGAGGGGTCCTGATGTTCTATTCGTACATACTACCTAAGCAGGTAGGTAGGTAGGTGATTACATCTACAGAGCCAGTAACTACCTACTTACCAGGTATTTAGTAGGTATGCAGTGTCCCTGTGCGACTTTTGGTGTATTGTGACTACTGGTTGGACTATCTTGATTCTTGATTTGTGTAAACACAATGACGTACTCTACTCCGTAGCTCTGCAGTTCTAGCTACAGTACCTAGGAGGTAGGTATGTAGGTATGCATACACTCTAGCTCTTTGTCTTTTAGGCTGTCTTTAGAGGCTGCCAGTCACCGTGATACCAGTCACAGGGGGACTTCGAACCCCGCTAGTCACGCAATCAGCATGCAAAAGAGCCTTGGCACCTAACCACTCCCACTGAAAGAGAGCTCCAGGGCTGTATCTTCGAGTCCATCTTAACAGCGGCTGCAGCGACTATACAGCTTCGATACAGCTTCGAATAGCCACCGCAACCAAATGCGAACATATTCGAGATATTCAACATCATACAATACATCCACGGAGTTGTTCATGCTTTCTTTCTTGAGAAGCGGCATCTCGACGCTCTGTTCCAAAAGCTGCAAGTCTTGCATGAACCTCCACCCACCACTTCAGAGATTCAGGGCTTACTAGGCTTCTAGGGGTGGCTTCGATAGTGCCTCCCCCATACATCCAGACACCATAACCATGCGATCGTCCATGCAGTACGTAGGCTAATGGTATGTATGGGTGTAGGTGAGTACCTACCTAGGTACGTAGGATCATCGGAATCTCTCTGGCCAAAATCAAGGTATTGCAACGAATCAAGGTCAACATAGACGGTCATACATAGGTAGTTCAGTAATTTCCTCGTTGAATTCTAAAGCGCTTTCTAAAACCACAGGTCAGGCAACATATGTACTTGGGTACTGACATATAATTAATAGCTTGGACCGAGACGATGCCATCTCATATGAAATAGTAGTGAGCACCTGGCCCGATGGGCTTAGGCAGCTACCCCAATACCCAAGCGAACCATTATCCTCCACTCCCGCGCAAGACGAATGCCCGGAAATGCTCTTCTACAACGACATAAACGTCCCCCCCATCACCAAGATGATCAAGACGGAGACGAAGGGCGTGGCAAACCCAGCAGGGTCCGCTCCGAAGATCTCCTTGATCGGTAATCCCAGCACGATGTTCTGGGTGAAGTTCGTAGCAGCGCCTTCCGCAGCGACCGTTGTCAGGTTCCCGCACTGCGCGTTCAGGGCGGCGTCGAACTTCATCGCGTCAAGCTTGGGCGACTGGGTGTCGAGAATGCTCGAGGCCGCATCGGTGCCCAGCGGGGACGAGCGCAGCCAGGCGGCACGGTAGTCGGGGGTGAGGCCGACGGTGGAGAGGTTGGCTACGATCGCGTACTCCTGGCAGGCAGGCGATGAAGCAGCGGCCGGGTCAGCAGCAGCACCAGCAGCACCGCCGGCGCTTTGCCGAGGTGTGAGAGCCGGCGGCAGAGCATTGGCGACGTCGACATCGGCTACTGTGGAGGCAATTGAGACGTGGAAGATAGAGAGTGCGAGCACTAGGAGGGTGAACGGCGTGCGAAACATGATGGCGAACGTAGCGTGTTGCGGCTGGGTCCTTTCTTGGGAGGGGGGCACGAGGAAATGATGCAATTCGATATTAATTAGAAGTTGTCGTTAGATGTCGCGGCCAGCCACGAGACAACAATATTGTATGTAGTATTGGAAAGCGGAATAGATGAAGCGAAAGACGGCTGCTGGCTGGGTAGTAAGGCGATAGATGGTCGAGAGATCAACTCACGAGGAAGGAGAAAAGCAAAGAGGGGGTGAAGAAGAACGATCAAATCAAATGTCACCTAACGTTAACTACAGGCTCTACTGCAATGTGCTGGAGGTTCCAGGTGCATATCCGCATCGAGCCACGCCTAATCTTCAAGACGTACGATTGGTATCGGATAGTTTCAGATCCGATGGCTGAAGCAACGATCAAGCGCCTGCACTGGCGGGTGCCCAGGTGGTGCATGGTTCGGGTTGTCACTTGTGGGCCCTGTCGCATGGCTCCGGCGGTTACAGGGGCAGAGGGGGTTAGTAGGTATGGCGAAAAGGGAATGGCTTCATCCTGTCAGCCTGTTTGAGCAAGACTACTAAGTACTACATACTACATACTACATACTACGTATGTATGTATGTCGGATACTACCGTAGTAAGCCAGTTGGGTGTTAGCTGACCTGCAGCTCACTCACCCTTGTAATAAGTTAAAGTCCGTATCTCCCGTGGAATATACCAACAACCTCGTCACCATCAACGACATGAGCCATCGTCAGCCGAATAATACATATTGATCACAAGGTTCGACCTATTATATAGGCACCTCAACATGGTTCGGTCGATGCTGGCAAGCCTGATGATTAAGTATACATCAGTGCTAAGTGATCTCAGTACTACCGGTCCCAGTTGTCGATCTTCAGGCGTTTCATGTCCAGGTCACAGTCCTTATCGCCAGTCTCTATGTATCCATTCAGGGGATCAAGGGTGAGACTCCATACGCTCAAATCTACAATGCCTACGAAATACACAACAGTCTATGGGCATCAAGGAGACAAGGCGCGCTGCTGTGGTAGTATTTCGACTTCGACAACTACAGTCTTCTTGTAGACTTGGCTTAAATATGCAGCCACCCGAAAGCTGCACGTAGACGACGGTTGATCCAGCCTCCTACCTATCCGATCGGACAATGGGTAAACACCCATTTTCTCGTTGCAGGAGGACCTCAGGCTGTGCCAGCGAATGAGGTTATGACGTTGACTGTCAGGCAGCCGCTGTTCTGACACTCGCAAGTTTTACAAGCGACAAGACGGTCAGTTTACACGACATAAGCAGAAGTACTTCATGTGCTGGTGCTGGTGCATCTTGATCACGCCGAATCCGATTTCAGGGGTATTCCACCTATATTCCAAAATGTAGGGTCCGCATACCTATAATCCCTCCTCTATCAGCCTGTCTAACCGCCGAGTAGTTCCCTACTGCCCGGCAGCGCATGCATGCCTAATCGTGGTAGTTGAATACGTGTGTGGAAATCTGCTTTCCATCTGAGTCGTATCTCTTTGGGAGCACATTAAAGAGCCCATCGTCATCCCTAGGCTCATAATCAAGGCCCATAGCCCCGTATGTGAGCACATCTAGCCCAGAGTGCTCCTTTAGCCAGTGTGCAACCATGTCCATTCCCGCGACAGCCCCAGAACCAGTCCAGATGTTCCCGTCCACAACCCACTTCTTCTCCTTGCTCCATTTCACCTGGGGATACCGCTTCTTCACCCACTCGTACTCAACGTGGTTGACTGTTGCATTCTTCCCATCTAGCACGCCCGTCGACGCAGCAACGAATGCGCCGGTGCAGTTGGTGAACAGGATCTTCCCGGAGGCGACGTGGCGACGGACGAGGTCGGCAAGTTTGGGATGCAATTGGAAATCGACCGGGTTTGGCCCGCCGAGTATCAGGATGTCCAGCTCGGGACAGTCGTCCACGGTGACAGTGGGCATGACTGTAATGTTACTCGTGGCTAGAGTGACCGGGTCTCGCGTGGCACCGATGTGATGGAAGACGAACCGTGGCGCACGATTAATGACCGCATCGTCAATTGGACCAAAAATCTGACAAAACCGCAAGATATCTGCACCCGCCGAGTTGAGAAGGTCCGTCGGCCCGAGCACGTCTATGGGTTGGTAGTTGTACAGGGGACAACCAACGTGGATAGGCGCCATCCTGATATGTTATTGGGGGGGTAAGGAGTAGATACTCTGAACTGGATGGGGGCTTCCTGGTTTGAACACTAGGTAGAGTTGAGTTACGAGCTTGCGCGCTCTGGCTATCTACAAGAACCCATTAGCCTTCCTTGGATATTTATATACCATCACAAATTGTTGATCGTTACCGGTCTCGCAGATCTCGCGTAACTACCGTAAGCTACGCCGATTTGTCTCGGACCCCTTGGCAAGATATGGTTGGCTGAGGCTGCATCGTGCATCCTCTCCATACCGGCACCGCTCTATCAACCTCCGAACCCTCTCGGAGTTAGAGAAAACATTTGCCAATCGAAATATGGACAATACAGTCCCATCCACTTGCAACAGGTTTACAGCCCCACGCCTAGATATGGTTTGACTTTCAACCAATTGTATGTCAATGGCTCCCTTGGTTGAAGCAGTATAACTGATCCACGCAGGTCGCAACAATTAGGAATATTCAGTCAGGCTAGAGCAAAAGGCGTAGCATAGTAAACACAAGTAATTCAAGATAGGCAGGTCTGTTTGAATGAATGTAATAACACGCTTGGCGTTCAAGTGATTTACTATGTGGGATTTTGTCAGACTGGAGTACACGTACAACGAATCCTGCAAGGTAGCCTACCCAAAAGCACAGACTTCCGTTCCCGAGGAAGCCAAAGAGCCAGAGACTAGATGTCGACCACCATAGCTAGTGCTAGTAGGTGTTACGTGATAGGCAATTCACTCCTCCCACGAGATAACTGCTTTATGTACAGATCCAGTTCAAGAAATCGAGCACCAAAGCCCGAGGGGTGTGTCGCAGAAAACATATAGCATTATTGCCTCTGAAACAGCGATGGTACCGTTTTTGCAATGTGACAGGAACACCGATGATGGTCCCATCTTGGGGCCAGGGGCTGGCTTCTGTGCTATGTTCTGCGGCTGATGCTGGCCAAATCCGTTGGATCCATCACTCTGGATTGACTGCGATAAGCGATCAGAAAAGTCGGAGATCGAGGATATGGTCCCAGTATCAGCCCGCAAAGCGACTTCCTCTCCGTGGAGAAAGGGCAGTCCGGCATTAGGGGACGATTTAGCACTGACTTGAACATCTTTGAACGCTTCAACTCCATCCTTGACCAGGTCCTCAAGGTCTTTCTTCGTCACCATTCTGTCTTGTTCCGCAGCCAAATTTACGTCAAGCTTCAAAGTGGAAGCATCGGGCTTGATCGCTTCACATGTATACCTAAGGGCGGAGGTATGGTGCTTGGTATCTTCATTCACCGCCCTCGTATCCTTCCAGGGGTCTGCTAGAACCCGGACCTCGAAGTCCTCAGCGTTTGGGTCTTTTGCACCCAGGTCGCAGCTAGGGGAAGGGGGTCGCGGACGCATCACAGTAGGGGAATCGGCTGCTGTGGTCATTGTGGCTGCTCTATCGAATGGCAATGACGATGGCATGTACTTCTGCTTCAACTCGCTTGGTGAAGTGTTTCCAGGAACGGCCAACTTGTATCTGATCTTGTTCTCGTCGCAGTAATTCTTCCAATAAAGTGGTATAATTCTGTTCTCCGCGGGAACTTGAACCCAACCCGCCCCTGCCATGGCCAGGCGCGCAGTCATCGTTGACGGCCACGTTCCAGAACCCCCCTTCGCATCCCCGTAGATTCGCAATATCTCAAACGACTCTAGGTCAGGGAGTGGTGGTACATCGAAGCAGTCATCAGCCCATTTTCTCTCATATCCCTCATTTATGGCCTCGTTTACATGTTTTATGACCCTTTTCCACAATGTCGAGTGGGAAATTGTCTTCCCGGGGCAAAGGTCGGTGGCTTCCTGTAAAATCCTCTCTAGTGAGAATTCGGGAGATGGTGGATGTTGATTAATCAAGCGTCGGAACCACTCATTGGAGTTCGTAGCATTTCGGACGATGGCATCGGCAGTTCTGCTTGTTCTCTTGGAAAGATCTGACATCTTATCAGCGGGTGTCGTATAGTTCGTCGCTGGTAGCCTTTCTACTTCTTCCCATCTTTTCTTCATTTCGTCGATACGATTTTTCCGCTCCTGTTGCGTTACAATCCCATTTCCACCATAGTTGAAGGCTGGGTTTGGGAAACTCTTCATGAACAGATCTCCCCAATTTTTCGGCATCCGAAGTGTGACTCTGGACATTTTGGGGATGGAAGATCGAATAGGCAGGATATAACGAAGCCTGCTACACTCAGAAGGTTGAGAGATCTTTTTTGATGGTTGTTATGCTATCAACGAGGGATCGCGGCCTACGGGCCCAAGGTTTACCAGTCCAAAAGGTGTTTATCAATGAGTAAATGAGCAGTCTACCCAGGATCTGCCTCGGATTTCAGATTGGAATAGCTAACTCGTAGTCCTGGCTCCAAACGGGCTGTTGCCTGCTGGGCAACGCGAATGGTCGCGAAGGCGCGATAATACGCTTGCAGATGCAAGTGTTGGTGTGGACAACGTCTGATACAATTACAGCAGGGCTATGAGGAGGGACGATATGTCAAGATTGCTTTATGTTGTAGGCTGAAGATGAACTTGGAGTTGAGATGAAACGGAATGGAGAATCAGCGTGTAAAAGGGTTCTAGGTGTACTGTTATAAGTACATAGAATGAAGTAAACCCCTGGGTCATAATAGGGGTGTATCGTGGTTTTGGTCCAATTACGTTTCTACCTTTGAGAGTGCTGCACCTACTATATAATGCAATAGCCACACCTGGTTGGAATCCGTTTGTATAGTACGGGACGCTGCATGTATAGCAATCGATACAGCACTGTCAAGTATCGAAGAAATAAAAGCGAGTAAGTGGTACCGAAAGGGACGAAGCAAGTTACCGGCGGACGGGATATCCTTACAAAAGATCTACAATAAAACTTCGGCATACTGTATGCACGACTTGGGCTCGAGGATAGTTGCATCACGAGGCTAGTGCTTAATAACAACTTGTGGTGAGATACTTCTAGGCCAGTTCAGTCCCCGTGTCAACAGTAAGTCGTTCTTGTGTATCCGTCGCATATGTTACCTGTCATGGCAGAGTGAGAGAGGCCGAAGTGGCGCAACTAAACCTGTTGCGTTCAACTGTGTATATTCGAGGCCCTGGCGAACTGGTAAAGCTAGTTCGATTCTCTTCTAACTTACATGCCCATGTTACGGACCTTCTCCAATACCCTGGACAATTTAATACACGGAAATAGTCCTATCTAAGATCTGCTTAACCTCGTTCCTCAGCCCCGCCGGGAGCTTCATGTTCAACAGCGGCAGGTACATCTGGGACCCATGCACGTCATCCTCCATATAGCCACCCGCCGGAACCCTCTTCCCGTTCCGCAGCCGTGCCATGGTCACCTTGTAAGCACGGGCCTGATCGAAGAATCCCGAGTAGACGACGTGCTCGGCGGGGATGTCGAAGAGCTCTGCTACTGCCCCGGTGCTGAGGATGGCGGCAGTCTTGACGGCTCGGTAGATGCTCTCCCGGTCGAACATCACGTCGAAGGTGATCTCGTAGGGGCCCGAATTCTTGGAGCGAATCACGGTGGCTAGCTCACCGAGGGTCGGATCCGCGGAGAGGCATGTCAGCGGGTCGGCATTCAGAATCCGGGCTTGCTTGCGCATGGCCGCGATCTTCTGTTTCTTCGCTTCGTCGAGCTCTGGCGCAGGCTCCTCTACTGAAGCGGGTGTCATCGATGTCTCGTTAGTCTGTTTCGGTTCTTTACCGACTTCAAACGACTCGAAGCGGAACAAAGGGGCATCGATACCACCCCTCTCCTCGCCTTCCTCGAGCTCTACAAGGTGGTATATGCAGAACTCCGCACATGGACCCAAAGGAACGGTATACAGACCGCCGAACCCGTGGGCGAAGTTCCCGCTCGTTGCCTTCAGCCCTCTGTATGGAGCGTGGATGGTCGCGACCTTCGCCTTTGCTACGAGACTTGTAGCCAGATCTTGCGTCGGGGCTAGGGCCTCGCCCATGAGTGCAACCTCCTTGGCAACCTTGCCGTCATCCCCCTTTCCGATGACGTGCCACTCCAGCTCCCAAGGCTCGGTCACATCAGCATGCTCCATCTTCACATACCCCTTGACAGTGGCTAGAAACTTGTCCATCTGCCCGATCAGCACGGCTGGTTTTGATGACGGACATTAGCCGTGCTCTCCAACACAATCTGTGTGTGGCGTTTGATACTTACGATCTTTGTGGGCGCCGAAATACATGGCGCGGTATCCAGCCAGCTTCGCGGCTTCTAGTTTGATCTGATAAACGCCCTTTGTCTCCTTCGTGTACACGTAGCGACTTCCGCGCACTCTGACTGTGCGCCTGTCGTCGAGGAGCTCATATTCGGAATGAGTCAGGTCGATGTACCCGCCCGGACCAAAAAGCATGTCGGGACGAGTGTTCTCGTACAAGGTATGCGCGGCGACCGAGGTGGGAGTGCACGTAGCATTGGGTGCCATGGGGGTGATCTCAAAGGAGCCATCCAGGCGGATAGTCGCAATGACACCGCCGCCCTTAGGTTCCGCGCAGAGACCACCACACTCTAAGATCTCGCCTACGTGGGTGAAAGTGCCCCGTCTCGTGTGCCTGTCGATCTGCTCTCCGAGGTCCAGTTCTTGGTAGCAGAACTCAGCAAAGGCGCAGAACTGAGATGCATCGTACGCCCGACCTATGACGAAGACCTGCGCGTCTGGGTTCGCGGTCAAGGTATCCAGGATTGGCTCCGGCCCCATCTGCGCCACGATCACAACACTCTGGTCGATGTCTGCCTCTGTCAAAGGTGGAGCAGAGCTGCATGGAGTCACAACGCCTGCGCGTAGCCGCTCCCTAGCAAATTCCTTGTCGATATCTGCATAGAGTGCAACAACCTTGAATTTACTTGGCCCAAGAAGTGTTTGTTAGCTGGTGAAAGTCGAGATGGGGGTTTCCGATATTTCTCACCCAGTAAGGGTCTCGTGAGCAAGCTCCTCGATGATTTTAACAATCTCGCGGGTATTGTAGTTGGTGCCGCTGCCACCGGCAGAACTCAGCAAAAGGGGCACCCTGAATTTCCGCGCCGAGGCGACCAGTTTGCGCAGATCCTGCACGTACGCGCTACGTGGTACTGTCATGCCTCCGAGTGCAAGCTTCTGAGGTCCGCTGTCGGTCGACCCGGAGTCCAGGATCAGCGCTGTGGGCTCGCCCGTGGCTGTGAATCTCTCCAGGGCCGCGTCGACTTGCTTCGCATCCACCCCGTAGCCCAGCATACCTATGGGGGTAACAATGTGGCATAGTGCCTGGGCGGGAGCGTCCGTATTCCGAATGGCCATGGTTCGAATAGGAGCCTGATAAGTATCTTGAGATTACAAGCACTCAGGGGCAATTCCGCCAGTAGAAATAATACCTTCTCACAGTTCAGAGAAGGTTACCTCATTCGCCTCGTTTCTCAGTAGAATAGCCTACTCAAGAGCTACCTTTATATAACTGGAAATGCCACATCCTCGCCATTATTATATCACGAATTTCCGTAAAGTCCTGATCCTATCATGACGATATGTACAGGGCACGATGCCAAGGTGTTTCCCACTCGGGCAGGAAAGTACGGTAAACATGACCAATAGGGTCACATATCACCGTTCGCCAAGTAAAGCTCGAACTCGGCAATCAGAATGCAGATGCGGGTATGGTTACGATGGCCTGCCTTGGCACATGCTCTCGGCCTTGATGTAGTCATTCCTCGTGTGTTCTGGTCCGACGAACAGTAAGGCGATGTTAAAGACAACGAAAGACAACGACCACAACGACCGTAGTATACACTGCACCTCCAGTGCGATATTCATACAAGTTCGAAGCACGTATGCCATGTTTGATGAGTACTTATGTACCATGTATGTGGTTATAGATCGATACAAATCGAGATTGAAGGATTATGGGATTACAGGACTCAGCTTGTCTAGAATCGACCGAGGTACCACTCCTATGGCATGCATACTCTATCAATTAGGGGGCTGCATTCAATATAAACCTCTCCAACGCTCTAGGTCTGCTTGGCAATGCTTTGGCAAAAGCTTGGGTATGGATTCGACTGCTTTGTTTGGTGTCACGTTGCATTCGTGGCGGCGTTCATATAACACGCAATTTCATGATGAATACCCAACAACCATTTTTGTGTTGAGGGCAGAGATATTTCTACTTCGACATTTAATGACCTACGTGTTGATGGGGTCTGTTGCTATCTCCGGTGTTGTTCAATCTCTCGTTTCGTTGAGTTGCCGTAGGCTACCGACACAAGGAGTATACCAAGAGAAGGGCCAGATGCCACTGCCCGCGTGTGCGATAACTGCGTGAAGTAATCGAGTGGAAGACAAGGAGGAACTTATACAATATAACATTGTATCCAAATAGTTGCTTAAAGACATGGCCCGGGTAAATCGGTGTCCGTGACTCATGTGATCAACACACGGGCGTCGGCTAACGCCGGCGGAGTGGGGTCGTTACGGTGGGGCCGGGTGCCGACGCACAGCATGTCGGAGGCCATCATCCGGTGCACGGCGATGGACGAGGCGATGCGGCCGTCGCTGTCCTACCTTTCCACCCTCGCCCTTTCCAATATCCCGTCTACTGGCGCGGTCAGCCGCAGCAGCCTCCGGATCGTATCTGGGCTATGGTTCAATGCGCCCGGCCTGTACCCTCCTCTGGTACCATGACATCCCACCGGCCTCTTCGACGCGGCCAAATCGACATAGTAGCGGTATTTATTCTTGTAACTTGGCAGTACTTTGAAGCAAGTTATCCGTAGAAACGTTTTGATTGCAAGAATATATGTCAGGGGTGTTCAGCTGATCTACGTATTTTTTTTGCCGCCTCGAAACACCGTTGCCACGACCCACAACCCCTTCGAGCTGATCTGTTGTTTACAAACATACTCTGCCACTTCCTTGCTTCACTGTCTTCTCAAATGTGCATACATAATCCTGATTTTTTGGGGCGACCGCCGCTTAGTCGATGTGAATCTTCACCACAGCCCCCCATCCGTCGCCGTCGTGGTTATCGTTGCTCACGCCCTTGTCGAAGCTATGTCTGTAGCGGGAGCCATCGCCAGGCTCATATTCGAAGTATCCAGCATTGTTGCCGCTGTAGAAAGTGACGATAGGGCCGAAGTCGATATCGGTATCGCCGGCATCCCCCCAGCACCGAAAATAGACGGCGGTATCAGATCCGCTTTTCTCACCGAGGGCTAGGTATTTCGACCCACCCGGGATCTCGGTATCGCCGAAGCAGGGTCCAAAGCCGATTTCCTTGATTGCCGAGGTGGTTTGTAGAAGACTGGCTATCAATACCAGCAAGCTGGCAGAGCTTGTTGGCAACATGGTGTGTGTGGTGGGTTTTCGAGGTCACAAGACGATGATTTTTGTTATTTAGTATCACAAAGAGCCAACCAAGAGAGAATGAAAAAGGGTCTTGGAGTTGGAGTTGGGAGTTGGGGGCAGAGAGTTGCGTTTGCTTGATCCAGGACCTGATAGGGGATCCCCTATATATACACTTCATCATAATAGACTAGTTACATCCATTATCACTATTCTATTTGGGAGTAAAGCAAATGGCGAATCCAGGATGCCCTGCTTAGTCTTTTGGTGATCGACGAAAACTCAGTCTATACAGCTCCATGTGCCAATATACAAGGTTGCTGGGTAATTATCGACATCTTTGCATTGCCACGAATGGTTACGTCCATATAAATCACGTAAGGATTACCATCTACGTTACTTGATTAAGAATCAGCTGAGAAGCAGCTGAACTGCAATAACTTCAAGATTTGACTAGCACTGACCGTTTCCTATCATTTCACTTGGCGATTTTTCAGCTACGCGGTATGATCTCCACTACCACAGCACAGTAATAGCGAGATACAGCTGATGTAGGATTAGTGCCACAACTAGTGACTCAAAAACTTTGATGACTATTGTTGGCGGAGACTAAGCCATCAGCAGTTCAATGACTAGTCTAGTAGGAGGGGAGCTTGACTACATAGTAAAGCGGATATATAGTATAGAAGGTCGGATAATGCGTTATACGATTATACGATGCATTGTCCTTTTGGTCCTGGAGACAGTTCTGCCAATATTTACCCGCTAGAAGATGTTGTAAGGCAATTCATAGTCAAGATCCACCCCCTTGAGGGCAACTAAGCGCTTACCTGCTACAGAAAGTCATCACTACTGACGCGTTGTTCCTCTGAGGCGGTGACCACGATATAGCGATTACGCAGTCATATTCACATGACACTAGACACTGGTAGAAGTTGACTAAATCAGTTACCATGTAGCTGGTGATCTGCACAGCCAGTAGACTGAGTGGGCATGAGGGCTGAGTCGGCTGACCGAGGACTACTACCTCCAAGACACACTGGTAAGTGAAGACGAGCCCCCAGGTAACTTTCACTTTTAAGTGATTACCTGACCATGTTGAAACAAATAGGTATCATAATCATCTTGAGAACAGCCCCTTACGTATACACCGTAGATGCATTGCTTGCTCTATTCCCCTTGTTCTCAAGCCCGTCGATGATGGCTTCAAATGATACTCCGAAAAAAGTTTAACCTCAGCTAAGCAAATAAATAATCAAATCTAGAAAGAGAAAAAGTAAAGGGGGTCCTCGAACAGATAGTCTTCCAATAGAATATAGTATTGAGTTTGACATTAGGAGAGCGTGTAAGGTGTATTTCTAACTACGAATGAAGGTAGATAGGTACATTCATAACAAGCCGAACTGTATCAACATCCCTCTGGTCGAGCCGACTTGCTGATGCATGTAGTGCGCCCGATGGCGTACGTCTCTACTGTTGCTATTGCCCTCATCCGCGGCGCTGGCACTTGCGGGCGGCACAAGCGCCGCCGCGGCAGTGCCAATGGGGTCTGCAGTGGTACTACCATCAACAGTGTGCGTTGATAATAATGACGTTGATGCGTCCATCTTCGCGGCCACCGCAGCCATGGCATTGGCGAGCTGGGTGGCGTGCTGCAGCACGGCCACCATCTGGAGCAGAATGGATGTGGCCGCGTCGGGCACGTAGGCACCGATGCGCACGGCGGGCAGGCTGACGAGCCGGCCCGCCCTCGTCGCCGGCAGCAGCGTCTGCTGAGCGCAGCCACGCATCAGGACGAAGAGCTCGTCGTAGATGTCCGCGAGGCGATGCCAGCAGGATAGGACCAGGAACACGGTGGCCGTATCCACCGCGACGGTAGGTGCTACTACCGTGGCTTCTTCTTCGTGCTGGTGATGATGGTGTATGTGAAGACTGCTGCTGCTGCTGCTGCTGCTGCTACTACTACTTATTGGAGAGGGGAAGTGGAGCGTCTTCACCGCCCCAACGAATGTGGCCGTAAGCTGCAAGGTCTCGTCGAGGTTAAACTGCTCATCCTCCTGTGAGATATCGGGGGGCGGGCCAGCATGGGGTGGGATGGTGGTCGCGTGACGGAGGAGATCCAAGCTGAGCTTCGACAGCGTCTCCACGACCTGGATATGTGTGTCGGTTCTTCTAGTATCGTCGCTGTCGGGTGGGTAACTATTAGAAGTCGATGCCCACTGGGGGGTTCCGAACTCGTCTGTCGACGTCTGCCCGGTGCCGGTGCTGAATCCCTCGAACATACCATCCTCGAGAGACTCGCTCCAATCGACAATAGGCGATGGCTGAGATGGCGGAGACGGAGGCCTAGCAGCAGGAGAATTTGAAGTTCTAGCTGTGCGCTTGCTGCTGCCGCCTGTGAAGTCGTTATCCATATCGGAAGCCGTCCTGAGGCCCCTTGCAGCCACAGTAGCTGGGCGCATCCCGCGTACCGACCGTCCGAAGACGCAGGCAGCTCCGGCCTTGACACAGCGCAGGCAGCTGTGCTGGCCATCGGGTCTCCCCGGGCAGCGAAGCTTCTGTGCGTGGCATCGTGCGCAGGCGATTCGAGCTATAGGCGATGATGGCTTACCCGACATCCTGCATGCAAGCGAGCACTTAGTTGATCTTTCACTAAGTGCCACCAACTGCACGATGCATCCGGAGTAAAAGCCACATTACCCCGTGGGCTTTTACCAGGGGTCTTGGTCAAGTTTCATTTCGAATGCAGAAAGCTGTTGGTTTGTTTATTGCCCTTTTCCTACTTAGGACGCCCCGCAAAGACGTCCGAATGGATCGGCCCCTAGGGAAACGTGAACGTATCCGAAGATCACTCCCAACATATCCGAATAGCAACACCAACTTACCCGAAAGTCAATAATGACATACATATCCGAACGCCGTCAAGCTAAATGAGCCGATGACAATGGGATGAGTCCGAAATGCTGCCACCTCGCTACTAGCCGCCATCGAGAGCACCGTGACATCGACCGCCCTGCCCATCGTCGCGGCGGCGCTGTACTCTGCGAGATGTATGTGTGGTTTGTGAGGTTTGTCACTGTTATATTCGTTGACGGGACGCGTTCTTCGTTTCACGTACGCCCTCCTACACGGGCCCCAGATAAATCAGATTAAATTCAAACAACACTTTCCTCAACCATGCGTGGACCACGAACTGACAACCATCCCCGCCTCTCTTCTATGGTTGTATAGCACGGCCTTCGCACCGCTCTTCGGCCAACTGGTCGACTTTTCGGGCGGCGCTGGCTGACGATCGGCATCGTGGTGATTTTCACGCTAGGCAGCGGTATCAGTGGCAGAAGAGGTCTTTAACGAGCCGCTCTATCGTAGACCGGGCAACATCGCCCTCAAGCTTTCACTTTTGAACATTTTATTTCTACTTAAATCGTGTTCGACGAACTCTGCTACGGCGGCATCATGATAAGGGGGTTACCTAACGCATATAGTATGAACTGATGAAAAGGAGAAGTGTTTCTGCAGTGCTTGGGTGGGATCCTTTGCTATAGGTATCAAGTTTTTATATTACATTACCTAACTAGGTACCTTAGGTACCTATGCCTAAATCCCCTAACTCAAGCTGTACGTACTTAACTAAACTGGTCACATACATGTAGTTCTCGCAGAGGGGCACTGTGCAAACCTACATATATGTACAATCACATGTCGTCTCGAATCAATGAAATGCCCAGGTGGACGGTGGAATGCCCGGTCTAAGCTACGGTGGGAATGACAGCTCTTTCATTGGCTCCCCAGTCCGGGGTAGCGCTAGTTCAGATATGTGTGTATGTGTGTATGTATGTATGTACTGTATGTACGAAGTAAGTACATACCTAGGTAATTACATACATAAATACATACATACTACATACACGCATGCTTAACGGCAGACGGGGTGGGGCAAATAAATATCTCTCAATTCGTGCCCTCCTTTCCCGACCTCAGCCCCAAGTCTGTCCCCATCCCTACCTCCCTCCCTACATGTAGATACCCAGCGCCTACCTACTACCTACTACCTACTACCTACATAGGCCCGTCGTCCATACATATTCCATACAGATCCCAGCTGTCAAGCAGGCACGTAGTAACCCTTATCCATTCGGGCATTTGCAACCGAATGCGCCACTAGAATCACCCAGGTATCAGAGCGACACGCGGATGGACCTACCACCTTCAGAGCTACAGCTTCACCTCGTCGCATGAGGGTCCGGCCTACCTATCCAAGGGGTTCCTGGAATCCTGGATATGCGCTCATCCATCCTTTCCGGCTTTCCACCTCCACCTACATAGGAACACAGACCTAGTCTGCTGGTCTTCGAGGCAGAGGGGCGAATCTTCCCATATCTTACGTTCCATACCTTACGTAGCTACCCGGGTAGGCCGTCTACCCCAGGCTGGATTCCTCCATCAGTTACCTAGGTACTCGCCTGGCTGACTGGCTGCCTTAGCTATAGCTACTACCTACTTATTACCTACCAACACCCCACCATCGCCGGCTGGTTGACCAGCTATCGGCTGTCGTACAACATACACACCACCACGGCGGCGGCGCCGAATCGAGTCGTTCTAGACACCGAACACTAGACACCGAACACACACACAGAGAGAGGAAGAGACTGTGAGAATGGCAGGCCCTCAAAACGGCGGTGGGCGGGCGCAGGCCCAGCAACAGCGGCAACCGCAAGGCTCGCAGACACAGGTCGAGGGGGAATCATCATCCTCGCAGCCCCAACCTCAGCAGACAGAAACGCGGCCAGCAGCGATCCTACGCTTGCGGGGTGCGCACTCGAACCAAGAGAACCACCGTGTCCAGTGGGCCGAGGGCGTGGTGGATAACGAAGGGCTGGGGCGAAAGAGCTCGAAAGGTATATCCTGTCTATGCCCATCTCTCCCCTTCTCGCCCCTCTAGCATCCGTTCTAGAACCAAGGAAATAAAAAAAGAAAGGGAAAAGTGAAAGGCGCAGTACCTTCTCTATGGGGCTAGAGACTAGCTAAACTAACGGATAGAATAACTAACCCTCTGAATGAACAGTCTGCTGCATATACCACGCTCCCCGCGCGGTGGGCGAATCGTCCTCGGACGAGTCATCATCGTCGTCGGATTCCTCGTCAGACTCCGACTCGGACACGGACTCGGTGCCCGACTACGATCCAAGAGAGCGCGCAATGGCACAGCGGAGGGCGGCGCGCCAGCAGCGCGGAGAGCATGATCACAAGCACGACCATGATCACGACCATGATCATGGAAACGGTGACGGTAGCAACAGTGGCGCAAATGGTAAACGGAAATCAGCACACCGCAGGAGACCGAGCCCCAATGCGTATGAGAAGCAGCCACGGCCAAAACGGAGAGACGGCGGCGGTGGTGGAGCCGGAGGGGCCGGATCCGGGAGCGGGGGTGGCGGACCCGCCCCCGTCGGTGCGTGATGAAGTTGGGAATCAAAAGAAAAATACAGAAGGGCGAGGCCCGGCTATGAATTGAATGAATGGACGAATTTGGTTTGTCCTGCTAGTAGTCTCGCCCGTCCTCGATTAGGACATGGTAGTAGTAAAGACTACATAGATGGTGAAGTGTGAGACAGATCAGTGAATCAGAGCCAGAACCAACAAGGTGACCGGAAAGCGGACCGGATTACGTCTCAACGGCGTTCTTTCGAAGGCTCAGAAGGAGGGAAGGTCGCTTCAGTCTCTTCCGCTTCGTTTACGGGGGTTAGTTTGACCAGGTATCGGGACACTGTCCAAGGCTGGGGTGCACAGCCTCGTGTACATCTAGTCTACCTAGGTATATGAAAAGGTATATGAAGGATGCCAAGGCATACCACACCACATGCTGGGAAGGTGAACAAAGAATCTTGTATACCAAACGAAACAAATACCCACCCACGGACTAGCCGGCTCATTCAAAAGGGAGAGATCTGGCTGCGTGCCTCACAGCTCAGCCTAACTACTTCCTATACTATACTATACTAGGTACTAAGTCTGTAAGTCTGATGAGACGTGAGTGATAGACCGTAGATTCCGAGTTGAAATATACCTGTTTCAATATCACACATACCTACACATACAGGCACATATGCTCCCCAATCTATAGCCTACGTACAGAGGTAGGATGACACGGCTTGGAATGAGGCTTGATTATGGGAGCTTGGATAGGGGAGCTTGGACAAGGGATCCGCTATTGAAGACCGCATCTTCGCCAGGGACGTACTGTATCTACCCAACTCACTTTATATGAAGTATCTACATACGTACGTAGCTATATCATTCTAGATACCCCTTGGTATTCTCCCTTACACCTCCCCCCTACTTCAGATATCTCTTTCTCTGCTGCTGCTGCTGCTAGGGGCACACGGAAGACATGGGGGAAGATTGTTCCACCTCCTTTCCCCATTCTCCTTCCATCCAAACAACTAGCTAGATCCAACACCGGGGTGATTAGATGGCCAGTTGAGCGGATGGGACATTCAAAGTCTGATTTCTCCACATAGTAGTCTAGGCACCCATTTCCATGCAAGGTTTGCCGTTCCACTTCTTCCTTTCTCCGCAGGAAGTGCTTGCTTGGTATAAGCACACGTATCTACACCTACACACACACACACACACACACACACATTTCCTCCTTCCTGTCTGTCTGTCTGTCTGTCTCTCCATCTCCCTCCATCTAGTACTCCCCTTTCCTGTATATGTATTCGATTCCATCCATTCCACTTCATCCATCCCATACCATCCCATCACCCATTCAAATCCATTATTGCATCCCGGTCCTCTTCCTTCCTTCCTTCTATCTCTGATCCCATGCTCTGATTCAATCTCAGCCATCAACTCAGAACCCTCCACCCATACAGCACCCACCACAAGCGAGTATCGGAATAACGACTAGGCAGAAGAAAGCCAAGCTTAATCGCTGAATCCCTTAGTAATGGCTAAGGATGAAAAGGTTACAAAGGAACCCCAGAATGGATTCTTAATGTGATCTCGAAAAAACAATCCGAGATTGAGGGCTAAACTAACCGGACGCCGTGCCCCCTCCCTGGATATGGGCCTCTTTCAATCGATGATACGAGACGGATGCCAAGTTCCAGCAGAAAGGGGCTACTCTACTACAGCCGGAAAAGAAAACGGGGACAGGGAGGAAACAAGCCCCTCGATACTAGTCATCTGAATAAAGGGGATTAAAAAAGCCTCTGAGCCAATCAATATCCATCTCCGCTTGCTAGGTGCTAGGTAGGTTAATTATGTTATATTGTACAAGAGGTTTTTCTTTTTCTCGAGTTGAATGCGAGGGATATCCTTCACACTGAAATTCTTTACGAGGCCACCTTACTCTTACAATTTTCTTCCCTCCCTTCCTCTCTTCTCTTCTTCCCATGCTGTCAACATAAATTCACATGAAGCGGAACTTAGTCCCAAACAAAGCCTCCATAGGTCCAAATATTGTATTACCGTGGTGCCTCCGGAGAAGGTGGAGTAGGAAATCCCACCATGCTAGGAACTTGCTTTCGCATCACACCTCTCTTCCGTTGTTCTGGTCGGGGTACACCCTGGATCGCACGAGGCTCTTTCATCAGGGCAGGATCTAATCTGGTCGGAATCCTCGTAGTTACTGCACGGTATTCGCCCGCAAACTTGGCGTTGGGCACCGGAACCGATGCAGTCCGCCAGATGTGCTCCGTCGTATTCGTGAGATACGTCGGGGCTCTAGATCTAGACTGCATTCCCGGAAAAGAGTTCGAGATGCCATGGGATGCCCTGATTGTAGAGAGGCGAGACAGGCCAGACGAGATGCCAGCGGTCTTCCCCCGTGACTTCTTTGCCAGGATAATCTCATCGAACAAACGGACCTCGGGGTCCGTTGCTGGCTTTGATTCCCTGAGATGAATAAACTCATTGAAGGCTACAGATAGTTAGACATCCCTCCCAAACGTTAAGCGATCAGGAAAGGCTTACCTTGAGTATCCCTCATCATGGTTGCATAGTCTTGTTGATCGTAGGGTAGGCTCTTAATGAATCCATTCATATCAAATCCATACAGCTGGTTGTTCTTCTTCTGCTCTTTCGTAGGCCTACCCAGATGTTTCCGGTAAGTGAAGAGCAGACTCGCCATACATCGGACGAAAGAAGCCCGGACCTTATCGGCACTGAAGGCGGTAGGACAAACAAGTGAGACGCAGCCGAGACAGCGACCATGTGATACAATACCACACCCGGAACATTTGTAGCATCCATCGCCTTCTGCACGTTCGTTACAGATGCCACATATTGAGCTTGTGTCCCGTGTATTGAAGTTGAAACAGTGACCTTCGACCCACACTATAGTATCTGTGTTCTCCACTGGCTGTATTAACATATTCGGCATAACCGTTGACGCAGCAATAGTAGACTGGGCATAGGTTGACGGAGCATATCCCCCGTACGATGACTGAGAATCGATCGAAATGGCAGAGATGGACAGGTTGGCTTGATGTCCATTGAGGAATGGTAGACTGGCTTTGTGGGTCGGGCCATGATTGAACGAAGAGCTACGCCGCCCGCTTTGGCTGTTGTCCTTGAAATGGCCCGATCTCTTCTCTCGCAATGTTGCTGACAACGCAAAACCGGAGTCGCTCCTTGAAATCGGCGTGACCGGCATCGGCGGAAAATTTATAGAAACCGGCGAGATCGAGGACTGAGGGCTAGTGCGGTTCGATTTACTAGTAGCAGGGCGATCGGACGTGCTGGGCTTCGCATGCGTGAACGCATTGAAGACAGGTGTCGTCATTGCATCGACAGGGTCAGGCTCTCCAAAAGAGGATGAGTTCTGTACCACCCACTTTCCGAGAGTGCTCACCGGGGGTTTCTCGTTAAACAACGAGCCATTCTCTGCAGAATACGCATCGTAAGGGAATGATTCAATGGCGTAAGGTGGCGGTCCCGTCGTGACACCATATCGAAGGTGGTGTGGAGCCGCGAGCTGCAGCAGCGACATCAGCTTTCTGCGGTGTTGTTTTGGTAGGCGAACAGGGAGCTGGGTGGCGTCAATTGTGTCTTTGTCTAGGTCGACAAGTACGTAGTCATCATCTGGGAGCTGGATATTGTCGTATCTCCGCTCGATACCGACGATATATGGACACGGCGCTTCGAGGGCAGATATCAACCTCGCAGGTAAGATGGGGATGAAGATACTCGCCCATTGTAGGGGGTATAGGAGACCGGCTATGGCATGACAAGCCAGATGGAGCATAGATGTATGCGAGGATAGGAATATGATGCGCGATTCCGTCATGGCATACTCAAAGAGCGTGACCACATTCTCCAGAGACAGCGACCGGAACAGGGCATAAAGATCGGTGCTGCGAGATCCCGGGAGCTCATTCTCGGCTTCCTTGCGCGCGTACATGCGTAATTCGCGCACCCCGATTTCTACCTGCGTTTTGGAGCCGAGGGGGCTGAAGGCCTCGGCGCAAAGATTGACGACATAGCGTTCTAAGGGTTGCCATCGCCCAACTTTAGGGGAGCTCGCTGGCACACGGAGAACTCCTCCATCCGTCATGGGCACTATGACGGCTCTGAGCCAGTCCTTCCAGAAAGCCATCCGCGAGGCGTCCCTTCCAAGGATACCATATGCGCGCGGCGTCCAGAGCCCGCTCTCCCCAGCAGTCAACCCATCAATCTTGGAGGCGGCACCGTGCCTCAAGGGCCGGAGCATCTCGGTCATCAGACTGATTTTCTCCTCTACCGCACTAATCTCATCATCGAGCATCTCCCGATCTTCCGAGCCAGAAGCAACGGTAGGGAGCTCGGCTAGCAGTTGAGACAGATGTGCACGTTCTGCGGCAAGCCTGGTCCCAAGGCTCCCAGCAAGCTCTCGCTCCTCTTCGGTCATGTTTCGTTGCCTCCACTCCTCGCATCTCCTCTCGACATCTTCTGCGACATCTGACGGAACTGCCGTCCATATTATTATTGTGATACCGTATATCTTCGCGTTATCATCGGATGTCATTGTGAAGCCATGCCATGTCGAGCGCGGCCGGTCGTCTGAGGAGACGATCTGGATATCGTTAGGAAAGGCAAACATCGGCACGTAATCGGGGAATCTCCCTCTCCTGGCTAGGTCCTCGTCGGCATTTCGTGGAGGATACCGGTCTAGTAGCTCAGGTTCGAAGCGTCGTTTCAGAGGGTGCATGTTAGGATCAAGATTGAGTGGTTCGGGTGGGGGGATGACGGAGTTATAGTTGCTCAGTCGCTTGGTCGTCCGAACGGATGCTGATTTGCACATGTCAGTACAAAAGGCAGAGCTCCTCTTACAATCATGACCAAAGAAATCCGCAGGAAATGCTGATGCAAAGCTGTCTTTCTGATCCTCCAGACCTAAATCGGAAAAGGGGAGCATACCAGGTCTCGGAGTGGACGGCTGCTTGCGTGCGCTGTTCATGTCTCTGAAGCTGATTTTCCGTCTCAGACTGCCCCTGATGCTGCCCCGGATGCTCTTTAGGGGGCTCATCCGGCCGCTAGGGATCTCGTCGGCCTTGATTCTCTCCGCCCGCGGGTTGACCATCGGAGGTCGCGACTGCGTCTTGGCTCCGGCTGAGAAGCTCAGATCCTCGAGGAAGTTCTCCCTTTCCGCAGCGAACTTAACGAGGGCCTTATCGAAGTCGAAGTCGGGAAGGAATACCGCATCTTGCTCGGGTGCGTCTGAGAGTAAATTTGGCCTAATGGTGACACTGCTTCTGTTGCTTCGTGTGTTCCCATCGAGCTCTTCTAGGGTACGTATTGTCGACATCGACGCCCTCGAAATTCTTCCGTTGGAGTTCTGGCGGGAATGTCTAGCGGGGGGTTTAGACGGCGTCATGGGCGTCGAGGGGCTACCATCGTCGTCGGGCTCGCCATCTTCGGCTATTATTGCGTCTACACTGGTGTTCGTAGCAGGATGAGGGAGGTCTTGGTATGAGATGGACTGGATACCGGCGATCCAGAAGTAATCAGCCAACGGTGCCGAAGAGCTATCCATGTCATTTGCTGTTAAGCCAACGGGCTACTCTCTATTTTGATTTTGTTCCAAAGTAGCGCGTGGCCCTGTTTGTTTTCGGGGGGGAAGAGATGAATCAGGCGAGCGGAACAGGGCTATCTCAGCAAAAGAGTAGGAACACAAGTTTGCCCAGCGGATCGCTGTTCCCGAGCCCTACTGAGGAGACTGTAGATGACGCTTGATGGATCCAATATGTTGATTTGTCACAAACTGTTTTGCGTCTTGTCTTCGTTTTCTCAGGGGGTCGGAATCTTCAATATACCACTCGAGAACTGACGTTTGGGTTACCGTGATGCGCTTTAGGCAAGGAAACAACGGTCCAAATCTAGTTCAAGACACTTTGATGCCTCCTCGAGTGACCTCAGAATTGACCTCAGAATTGGGAGGATTGGGTCATGCTTTACAAGAACCCACGAGTCTCAGAGATTGGAGGAATTCGTGTTCGGCGTGGCTAGCCCAGTCGATCACAGGGGTATTATTTGGGTGGTCCGGGGAGCGAATTCGGGGCTTCGTCTCGTAACCGCCGTATCGGATGAAAGAGCGAATTGGGTTCAATCAGGCGCGTGGTTCGAAAATGGGATGAACCTCAGCTCGATCGGGGGGTATAAACTTTTAAGGAAATGGAGAAATTAGTCAAAGTCCAAAGGCGGTGGGTAAAGTTTCCGCGTCTCGTCTTTTCTTTTCTTCTAAACTTTCACCCCCTGGCTGCACGAGTGTTTATCATGCAGGAAAGTAGTGCGGTGCTGCAAGTGGTGCTGCAAGTGGTGTGCAGATGGATCGGAACACCTGAGATAGCGTGCGGGATGGGCAGATAGGGTAGGATGTCTTGTCTTGTCTTGTCTTGTTTCGCCTGGTCTCGTCCTGCTTGTCTTGTCTTGGTTCGGCTCCCAAAAGCCAAATAGCTGCCTGCTCCTCCTTCGCCTCGACACCTCTTGTGTGTCTAGTGCAATGTCCCCTTCTCTGCTCTTGTGCTACTGGCACTCGCCAAAACACCAATTGTGCTGTGCTATGCAACCTACTTTTGATTTGGATATTGATACCGGGCGAGCTTTAGGGGCTGGACTCGGAAGAAAAGAAAGACACCATCTGCTTCCCAATAATCGGTAGGGCCATATGGTGGTCAATCCCTATGGATTCGTGCCTGTCGATTTCCTAGTCGAAAAGCCGGTTGGAGGATGAGGGGGGAAGGGGGGTCGGGTCGTCCTAACTCGAACCGAGTGTAACCGAATTCAGGTACAGTAAAGTACCTCAAGTACTTCTCTGCTCACCAAGGCCGGCTGAACATGGATAGATGGAAGTATGTAGTTGATGGTCAGACGAAGACAATCTGGTGGCAGTTGGCCTATGGTTCTGCATTCAAGATACGGCCAGAAAAGCCCAAGCCAAGAGAGGAGATGGGGATGAGATGGGGATGAGATGGAGATGGAGATGGAGGTGGAAGAAGACAAAAAAGGGTCCAGAACACTGAGAACAGCTTGGTGCGGGCGGGCGTATTCAACACGTCGGTACGAAGTAGGTAGGGTACCGGTAATAAGGTGACTAGGTCCCAAGGTCAGAGGGTGAGGAGGGTATCGGCATGTAGGCTGGTAGGTATGTATGTACATAAGTAGAAATCCGCTCCAGAAATCCGTCAAGGCCCGTCTTGTCTGCTTGTGTGCAGGCCATGCGGCAACGATTTACCTGCTTCGCAGTCTACCTAGAGATTGCACCTAGCCTACATGAGTAGAGTGAGTACCTTAAAACGGTAAACGGGGAAAGTGGTGGTATGTAGGGTCGATGTAGGGTGTGTGTATGTAGCAATGCCTACGCCTATCAATCCTGTTAGCGACCAGGGTGATAATACTACATACTAGGTAGGTAGGTAGGTAGGTAGGTAGCTACATACTCCTACGTACATGGGCAGACGCACCCATCTGCTTGCATGAGGTGAAGCCTAGGCGTATCGTACAGCGTGATAAGAGCCTCTACCTACATTGCATGTGGTGTACTCACTCAATATTGATGGACAGCAACTGCTACATGAAATGTCTAATGTCAGGTACGAATGGTCACTTAGCTCGGATTGGCCAATTTTACTGATAGAGCCTCCCATTTATCTTTGGACTGCTGAATTGTGCAACTCGAGAGAGCCGATTAATAACAGAGCCCCTGTCTGTCCTCTTTGAACTTTTCCGAGAGACTTCAAGCTTCTTTTTTATCTGCGCGTTTTCCAGCAGCAAGACCTGAGCTACAGTACCTCATGTACCTGCACGTACTACTTACACGCCCTACCCCTAAGCACACTACAATATCTGTAGATACATACAGTAAATACTCAAATACTGCTTCGTAGGTATCGATTATCTACTGCAATTACCTTTATGGACGCTGCTAGCCAGTGACCGTACGCCGTAGTGGAAGCTACCGACCATCTTTGCCCAATACGGTTGGGATCTCACAACTGAGCAGTTGAGAGCGCGCTAACACCAGGGCAATGGAGCGGTCTTATGGCGGGGAAGGGCCCACTCATCCCACTACGGATTACTGTAGCTACATGGTCAGATGGTATACATATATTCGCACATAGACCCCTATACAATCTCGAGTAGAGATTCGCAGGTATGTGTAGTTGCCGTGTAGGTAGGTGTACGAAGTATGTGCGGATGTAGGTATGCAAATCTCTAGGTAGTCGGCTTCGGTCTGTAGTGCAGGTAGCGTCTCCTTCACCGCACCCTCGTCAGGTCAGAATTTTGTGCTGTGATGATGTGAAAGCCCTGAACAGAGACTATGTAGGTATAGTTGCTGGCGCTAGTTATGCGGAATGGATCGGTTGCCAAAATGTGACCGCGCGCTGCAAGTAGCTTCTTCGGGCTTTCCCCCCTCCCCCTGATGCAGCTCCGGCTTATCATAAGACCTATTACCTGGGTACACCACTGAGGTATACCACTAGGCATACTACCACTATATCTTCCTTGTACAATACTCTTCTTACCTACTAGGTACCACCTATGCTGCATGATATTCTGATAGTTATGGCTATTTGGCTGCTAGCTACTTACCGAGGTAGGTATATAGATATGTGCGTGGTTAATAGGTATATGTGCGTGGTCAATACATACGTACTTAGGTACGGTGCTGTCTTATGTTCACCGACCCTCAGCATACATCCATGATATCTACCCAGGTATGCATCTCTATATCCCTATCTATATAGTATACCACCTAGGTACGCCTAGTCGTTAAGATGGTTGAGTCTCGCACTGGATCTGAGCCGTCACAGGACTGTTACTTACTTGATGGGGACCATGGGGTGCTAGAGTTACCACTCACTTTCTACATGTTCCAAGACCCGAGATACTGCAACATACCCAGGCTCTGAGGCTGCCAAGCTCACTCCATACCCGCCCTGCTACCCAGGCTACGACCTAGGTACGCTACTACCCACCTAACGTGAGCTATCATCTACATGCCAGGCATGCTTGGGTAGTGGTAGCCCAAACGACACACCTGCGTGCGAATGAGATAGGTCTGGTTCCTGCAGGTCTTCTCTGTTCTCATCCAGTCGACAGGCCGTCTGTTCTGTTGCATTCCACCTTTGCCCCTATTGCCCCAAGCAGGCACGTAAAGGACTGGCTTACTTACTGGCTAGCAACTCATGTATGTAGACGAGGAGGAGTTCTTTTCCCCTCACAAGAATTGCAGCCGATACAACGTGTTCCTGCATGAGGACCCCAGACAAGATAGGTGGGCGACAGCAAACTGCAAGGGAGGGTTTGAAAGAGAGAGGAAAAGGGGGTAGCAGAGGCAGCACTATCAAGGAGTAGTTTCCAGTCATGATACCTACTCAGTAGGTATGCTCCCTGCTCAACACTCGACATCCATCCCGGATACTGGGTAAGATACCGGGTAAGATTCAAAGATCCTGTCTTCGCCGGGAATGGTCGATGCCTGCTGATACTGGCTGACATCTCGTATTTGAGCCGCCGGGAGGCTGCCAGATGCATCCTTGGTCGATGTTGCTTGCCCCCCGTGCCGGTGCTGCCCTTCTATGGGTCAGTAGGTAGTAGGTAGGTATAGCTGCAAGCCAGTATAGTTCCAGGTTGCCAGCAGGTATATCTGCCAGTACCTAGGTAGGTAGTTATGGCTACATACTTCGTACATATGTAGATACATATACATACCAAGCCTGCCGATTTAGGGACTCTCTATTCTGCCATTTCGAGCAATAGCTCAGCGGCATCCACTAGGAACAGGGAACCTTGAATGCCAGGTATCATACCTTCATAGGTACCCTGCTGGCCGGGGAATCGCTAACGAACGGCCAAGAACGGTTTTTCCGAGGCGATGGCTGAAGGTAGTGAACTACATGTATGTATGTACATGCCTAGTCCAACTACTACAAGATACCTAAGGTACAGCACGTTTCAGCATGCGTTCAATGCCAGCCCAACAGCTCCAACGTATCAGGGGGTTTGGTAGTTAACCTGTATGCATGCAAGTGGTAGTTGAGGTCCGTGAGCTCCCTCCTGGCTCCCAGGCTCCCAGGCTCCCTGGCTCCCTGGCTCCATGCTCCCACGGGTAGGTCAGAGATCGCAACTATGCGCGTGTGATCTGGCGTTCCTGGCGTTATAAATTGTCCGACAGCGGCTGTGATTCGACACCTGCAACAGCTTATCCCTCCCTCGCTCTCCCCTGCGTGCCAGCGTGGAGGTGTATAGATAGAGATTTCGGTAGGTATTATCTAAACTACCTACTTATTGCTCACTTCCCCATCCGTCGCCGTGAATGTCATCGTGACATTTCTACATACATCAGCACACGCATGCAGCAGCATTCGCACACCTATCAGGCATCAAGTACTACTTACACAAGACACAAATCTTACCGGGACTCGGGAGATAGCAGGAAGATGCATACCCCTCTGTGTGTGTGTGTGTGTGTGTGTGTGTGTGTGTGTGTGTGTGTGCGCGAACATCCATCTACGTCACACGGAGCCAGAAGACCGCGTCTGCGCCTGTGGTGGCCGCCGCGACTGCGCGACTGCGCGACTGCGGCGCTGCCATACTGCTGCAAACATGCGGGAAACAATTCGGCCATTGGGGTTTCAACAATGCCTTGTTATCAAATCACATCGGCGAGAGGAAACGTAACTCGGAAACTCCATCAACTTGTTTACCTGCACGATCTTTCAGGGTTGTTTGTTTGGGGGCGACGTCCAATCACCAATTGGGCTGGGCCGCGTACCTGCTGAATCCTTCTACCTGTCTTTGGTATGTAAAACACCTCCGTGGGAAGAGCTGGCAGAAGCTGGCTACCTATGTAGGCAGGTAGGAACAGCGCCACGTTCTGCACGTAGCTTGTCAGACACGACTACCTAGACAGGCGACAGGACAAGACAGGATAGGACAGGATAGGACAGGACAGGACAGGACAGGACAGGAGTGTCAGCTTGCCTTCCCCGAACGGGTCAATCGACTGGTCCAAAACGGTTACCAACGCCGACAAGCCCGCCCCCGACTCGGCCGGCCCGTGTCTCTAGTTTGCATGCGTATAGGCAAACAGTATTATTGTAGATCGACAACGGTGCATAAATCGACTCGATGGATGACTATCTGGCTTTCTGCCACAGAGGCTGAGCAGAGACACCTGTCCAAAACTACCAAAACCACCTATTCAACCTCGTATAGTAAATCGTACCGCCTCAGGTGTAGACACGGCTAGCTAGGATTTCTATTTATACGCCTGTCTGGCCCCTGACTCTGGTAGACGTATTGTACAAGGTTGGTATGCAGAACTTCTGTGAAGACAACAAGCAGTTCATCGCTTGTTCCTGACCGGGGCTGCCTCCGGGGTACCTTGGAATGATCTTGTCCCGCATATAGAGCTGCATATCCATTTGATGGTAAACAAGAATGCGATGCTGGAGAACACGCAATTAATCATGTCGTACCCCGTAAGGTATATAAATGATTTTCAGTTGAACGCCCCTGGCCAATATGGAAACTACCTCGTACACGGCGAATGCAATTCGGGGTAATGATCCCATTTTCCTATGTTGTGCTCGCTAGCACGACATCATGGAGAGCATCACGGGGAAGCTCCCGTTGCCTATGTGTGCATTTGTGCTCCCCTCGGGCCCCTATAGCGTCACACATATGCGGAAGGGGCGTTACGCCCGATGTTTGAAATAGACATGACCGTGATAACGGCATGCCTACAGACGCACAGGCACGAGCCATTGGAAACTCACGACAGGATCTGCCAACGGCAACCAACTCGATCTCTGCTGTTCCGTACCTACTGCCAATGATCCAGCACTTTCTTCGTACACCAATCAGTGCATACGAAAATTTAGAGTTGAATTTACACATGTTAATGATGAAACGTAAGGACCGCCGAAACCGGTATACTCCGAGCTCTCCCCTTCCCCCCTTTTCTTCACGGCACCATCGTGTTACATGTGCCTACCTACCCACCTACCAAGTGCCTATCAATTACTATATACTGCATACGTTAAGGTATGTACCGGCTATAACATCGGATGCTTAACTACCTACTGAAGATCCGAGTTGTAGTTCACTCACACTCCAATCAACGTTCATCTCGGCATGGGGCTCTGTTTGTTCGGAGACCGTTTGTTCGCGCGTTAAAGCCACCGATCTATCACCATCCATAGTTATTATAGCTAGTTGGCACTGCCATTTCAACGAATGGAGTTTTCATCTGTGAGCCTACCCAGCTTACTACCTAGGTAGGTATTGCTTTATCAATCAAATCAATCATCCTGTCCCGATCCCAACCCCCAACCCCCTACTCCCTACCCCATTCCCCCCCCCCCCCCCAAGCCCCCCACAAGATCGCAGATCAGCCGAGATCATCACGTATACTTGCTAAGATAAGGCCCGAGAGGTGGACCGCTTCATCCTCTATTTAGTATATACGTGCAGGCTTATATGCACTATGCTGTGCCTTACCTTGATCATATCATATGACGGTGTCTAGCGGTAAACTACCTATACCTGAGCTATTGGCTATGAGTGAAGGAGGTGCGTAGTTGTGTATCATTAGCATTGGGCCGGAATTGGTCTGCCTATCTTCTGGTCCACTAATCGGATACTACGTACGAGGTAGAGTGGTTTATTTACGATATAATATATTCCTCGTCGCGTACCGCACCCCCGGGTATCATTCGCACGACCTATAGGCCCTCTTTCACCCACACGTTCACCCAAACACGCATACATGAGTACAGCAGTTCTTCATTTAGAAGTAATTAGAGTAGATGATTGATTGGTCGAGCGCCGCTGGAATCATTGAGCCCAGATGTAGATTTACCAGAAAATAAACAAACGAACCAATACAACACCTGCATGGCCTGGTAAACACGTGTAAGCCTCCTAGAGGGTCGAGGTTTATATCGAGTCCATTGCCAATAATAGTCAAGTAGGTGGGCACAGAGCTCACATTAGCAATCTTTGAGACGACCAATCTGGAGGACGTATTTCTGAACTAACGTTTATACTCATTCGCTCGCATATGTAGTAGTCCTATCATAAGCTTTACCCCTATTCTATCAATGTGTATCCTGCTTGCCTACTGGCATGCACATAACATATCGATACCAGCATAGTGACATCACCCAATAACTCGATCCGAATTCCTTCCTGCGTGGCTACACAAATGCAAACGCGCGCACAGCGACTCATGTTCATTGACACCATGCCGACCTATACTCTATGCACACTACTCCCTCATGAGCCCCTATTCTCTATTTGACGCCTCCACCTCCAGCCCTGTCCAGCCGTACTCGAGAGCGACTAAGCTTAGGGGGCACTCTGCCCCGTGTCTCGTGCCGTCAACCCCTATTCGCACCTCTACCTCTACCCAGAGATAGAGATGACAGGTTCTAGTCTAGCTAAACCATTGATGGAATAGAGGTGTAGAGGTGCCTTCAATATATATGGAGCTGGCCAGGGTCTGGACATGGCCAGGAGAGATGGAGGCTGACGCGGGCAAAGAAGCAAGCATGAACCATCAACCATACACCGATGCAGTTCCAGCCCCGGGACGTCAGGGAGGTATCACCTAATTGCCAAGGAATGGATTGAACGGCAGTAGGCGGTTCGTATGTGTACATGCATATAGACCGGCTGTCAGTTTCATTAGAGGGTAGGCATGTAGAAAAGCAGGCGGGAAATCAACCAGCACTAACGCCAACTAAGGGGTGGTCGTATTTCGTAGGAGCCTTGCGTTGTTGATGCTCGATGATTTCGGTACTCCTCTCTTCCCGTGTACGCCCTTTTCTCCCCCCCCCCCCCTCGTTGTGGCTTCATCAAATCGTCTCTCGTAAATCATATGTTGACCTAGAAGTACGTGCGTAATCTAGGCTGGCTGACTGTCTGGCTGTCCTGCTGTGTCTTCCCTTTCGAAGAGAACAGGACAAAGGAGCCAAACCCCGGCTAGTACAATACCTGCCTACCCAGGCATCTATCTATTACCGCGCAGCAGTAGTAGCAGGGGGAGCACCCGGCACACGTGTGCCGAGCTTCCCGGTGGTCAGGAACCCCTTATTGCCCATCTCGCTCCGCCAGCCGATGCCCAGGACGCCGAAGACGACGCGGCCGCCACCGGTGCCGTCCCACTCCTCGGGGATGAGGGTGGCGGCGCCCTCGGCCTCCTCCGCCACCACGAAGCAGCACTGCTCCACCTCGCCGGGGTGCAGGACAGGCTTGTTGTTCATCACCGCCCCATTACCACTTACACCTCCGCCACCAGGGGTAGTAATGGTGCCGGTACTGGCACCACTGCTACCCCAGTAATTGCAGTCGGCGTATCGGAGTCCGGGCTCGAGGTCGAGGCCGACGCGCTCGAGCTGCATGACGTCCTCGCTGCAGTTCTCGAGCTGGGCCTCCATGGCCCAAGATCTGCCAGGTTTCCAACTCGACTTGGGTTTGGATTTCCCCTTGACTCCCTTGCCCTTCTTCCCTTTCTCCGATAGCGATGCCGATGGCGACGAAGACATTAGTAGCGGCAGCGGGAGGGGGCTAATCTTGGTGCGCACGATCAGCGACCCCTTACAGATAAACTGGTACAGCTTGCGGAAGGTGCGGGTGCGGCCCGATGTCTCCGTAGCCTCGTAGTAGCTGACCGTCACGGCGAGCACGTGGTTGCCCTCCTCTTTGAGGTCGAAGTTGACGATGCGCTGGAGCGTCTGGCCGGGGTCGAGGTCCGTTCCGTCTTTGCCGCCGCCGCCGCCACCCTTCTTAGTTTCTCCGTCTCCGCCGCCATCATCATCATCCTGCTCCTCCACATGCTTTCCGCTTGGGAGGGAAAGGGAGGAGGGACCTAGGACTAGCTTCTGTACCGCGCTCCCCGACCCGGGTGTCTTCATCTCTGCCTCGATGCGCACATCGCGGATGAACCTCTTTTTCTGCTGCTGCTGCTGTTGCTGCACTGATAGCTGGGTACTGCTGCCGCCACTAGCGGGCTCGGGTTCGGGAGGGATGTCGTGGTTCGCGCACAGCGTGCAGCTGAACGTCTCTCCGACGTAGGCGGACCCGAACGACGGCGGCAGGTTCAGGATGGGGGCTAGCAAGAAGGGGGCGGAGTTTGTATTGCTGCTGCTGTTCGTGGCTTCGGCGGTGGTGCTACCGTATGCGAGGGATGCGGGCATGAGAGCTGTCGCTTCTGATGTGTCATGATGAGGGCTTTGGGCGGACGAGAGGAAAGGTGACTGGAGGGGATGCTGGGCCACAAGGGATGGTCGGGAGAGTCTATATATATAAAGAGTGACATCAGTCCCATGCTTTGCTCTAGCTCCCTCCTTGGTTCAAAGGGCTCTATTATCCCCGAGGCTACCGACGAGAAAATAGGGGTAGTACATACCGTAGCACCTTGAGAGAGACCGAGTGCGGCTCCTTGACGGGGTCGATGGAGGGATAACGCTGATGGCTCATGGCGAAGAGGCGCGAGGCATCACAAGACAAGGAATAGGTGTGTCGTGTAGCCGTTGCTCAATGTACGTATCGTATGCGCAATCTCCAGTAACGATTGATACGAAATCCCTGGATATCAACAACCTGGAACAGCTACTACTTCTTACTAGGTAGTCTACTACATGCGCCGGTCAGGATCACGATATGTGGAGGTGCTAAGCCAATGTCATACTTCGGACCTTCAATCAGGAATAATTAAGTGAACTTGGTGAACTTTTATTAATTAGGTACTCAAGTAAGTAATAAGTTGCTTTCGTTGGGTCACATTTCGTCAGGTAACAGCCAAGCCAAGCCCACTTGATAGCTTTATCGATAGCGCTTACCATAGCGGCTAATAAAGGAGGGGTTGCAGGACTAAAATCCTTCTCCACAACCCCCCTTTTACCCCGTGTAGATCCTTTTCAGGGGTCCAGGCCAACCTGCCGACAATTGGCAATAAGAACTATTTCATATCTCAATTTTCAAATACTATTGCGAAAGTAGGTAGGATGGCAACAGAGACTGAATGGCATGTATATCTAATATTTATACATATTTGGTACAATTGACACAGTAATATCCCACACAACCGTTTTATGACAGGTAAATTGGTATTATAAATAGCCCGTGATATCACTACCCCTGGCTACCGCTGCCACCATAGCCACCACCGCCACCACTACCACCATAATGACCACCTCCCCCCACCCGCTCCCGCATACGCTGCTTCTCGAGCTTCTTAGCGCCCTTCATGCTCTTCCGGGGCCGCTTGCGCTTCTGCGCGGCCGTCACCTTCGGCTTGTTCAGCATCCAGCCGTTGAGCGGTCGGCGGTAGCCGATGAACTTGCCCTCGGGGCTGTACACGTCGATTATGGGCCAGTTGGGCTCTTGTGGCTCCTGTTCTAGGTTCTGCCATGGGTCCTGGGGCCGGGTCCACTCGGTTGCAAAGTCGAATCCTGATTCGGGTTCTTCCGGAGTCGGCGGGGGAGTTCGCATCGGCGGCGACAGAGGGGTTCGTTGCTGCTTCTTCTTTTTACTCGGATCCTCTGCTAGAGCTTCCAGCCTTTCCAGCGCGGTCATCCCGTCGTCCGGCTCTGGTCGGTATTGAGATTGGTAGGTCTCTTGTGCTTCGGCTAGCGGCGAAGGGGTCTGCTTCATCGTTGGCTGCTTATTCGGATCCTCCGTCAGAGCTCCTAACCTCTCTAACGCCGCAAGCGGTTCCTCGGGCTGCTCTGGTTGGGATTGAGGTTGATCGCTTTCTTCTTCCTCAGGTTGTGACGCATAGGTATCCTCCATCATCTGCTCCTCCTGTTCATTTGCATCATCCGCCGTAGTTTCTGGCTTCTCGAACGCCTTCCCGAACGCCGACAGGGACTCCTCGAATGGCTCTGACTGAGATTGAGGTGGGATTCTCTCTTCCCGACCTTCTCCTTCTCCCTCGGGTTGCGGCGGATTCGCGGCAGCAGCAGCGGCGACCGCGGCCCTGATGGGATCCGCGCTAGGGGCAAGCAGTTGCTTCGTGCGCACCTGCGCGGTGACCTCGACCCAGCCGACGCCGTCGATCAGAATGTCGGCCGAGAGGACGCGGTAGGGAAGCCTCTCAACATCCAGGTGCACCGAGTCCTTTCTCGTGATGGGTCCGGTGCGCTGCTTGGTGACGTCCCACTTCAGCGGGAAGGAGCCGGCGAGCTTGATCTTCTCGCCCGTGCCCGGGACGGCGATGTTCTCGACGTTCACATCGCTCGTCTGCTCCTGGATCCCGATGGCCTTCTCGGTCGCGGTGAGATGCGGCTCGATCGGCGTGAACGCGTACGACAGTACGACAGGCGCTGGATCCCTGGGCGTGATGCGGATGAGACCCCCGATCAGCAACGACTGGCCAGGTTTGATGACCATCTGCTCGGGCACGATCCGGTTTTTCATGATCAGGTGCTTCCGATGCTCTTCCCTTACATAATGCTCGAGCTGTGTACGCTCCAATCCAGGCATGTCGATCAACTCGCCTCGTCCGTTTCCAAACGGTACACGGATAGGCGACGCAGTGGTTCCGGGAAGATCGGAGACCAGAGGCATTTCAGGGTACTGAATCTCCTTCGGAGCAGGAGGAAGTAGTGCGTAGGTATCAAGTACGTCATCCTGAAGTGAGAGATGTCTTTCAGCCCCCCGAATGGACGGGGTTGATGCCATAGTTTCGGGCGATATGGCGTTTTTGTTCTTATTGGGAAACATATCGACGGCAATCTGATGCTCTGATGGGCTCAAGTTCATCCTACCTTTTGGGAATACTGCCTCGAATAGTTGACTCTTGCCGACGTTGACCTTGCCGATCATCCATCCAGCACCACCTCGTTTCCAAATATCCTCCTTCAACTCTTTCGTCCACCAGCTCCTCCTAGCGCTGACACAGCGAATATTTCCTAGCCGAACATTACGGGCACTTCGACCTAGCACGTCTCGCAACACGGCTTGGAGATACGGTAAGAGCCGATCGACCTGGGCTTTGGTAGGAGCTAGCAAGTCGGAGCGAGTGATGATGAAGCTCAGCTCAGTCTTTTGGTCATGGAAGAAGCGACCTACTGTAGATCGACGATTCTTGGTGCGCAAGGGCATGAGGTCTAGGAATTTATGTATTTCGGGGAGAATTGACATTGGGAAATCGGCGGCGTCGATGACGTGGTAAACATGATTGTATTTGTATGGCGACTCCATCAGCGTATCTTTTATGGAGTCGATTGAAGGGTGAAAGATGGACTTCCCAGAGTGCTCATGTAGCAAAAGATGACATCTCTCACACATGGGGGGCTTTGGTGGCTTTGGTTCAGCTAGAGTGTATCAATCAGCATGATGATATATAGGATATGAAGGGACCATACTATGTCTAGGGTTACGTACGTCCTGCATCTGCTACGCTCAGGCCGAGCGCCTCCACATCAACGCCATGTTCCTTCAGGTATTCGGGATCCATGTCCTTGAGGACATCTTCCACGATCTGATCCTCTTTCCGAGTCCTTTTTGTTTGCTGTTCCGCACCTATATACCTCCGGACAGCTTTGCGCTTCAGGTCGTAGTACCCAGGTTGGTCGGGCAGGGAGAATTGCGCGAAAGCGCCACAACCCGTGCATTGCCGTGGAAGCTTATGAACTGCCAGGCTTTCAAGAGCAGACTCTAGGTCTGCATCTGGTGGTGCATCTGGTGCTATATCTGGTGATGATATAGCAGTAGACGGATCTGCTTCTGCTTCTGCATGGAAGCGCCGCCGCTGCTGTGGCCTCCATTGCAGACTGCGAACCCTCGATGTCGATGTCGGCGCAACTGAAGCCAGGCTCCGGCGATGCAAGGAAGACGGCCGGACGGACGGGCAAAGGAAGACCGGTAACTCTACATGAGATGATGGCTTCTCAGTGATCCTGAGGGCATTGTTTAACCATCTCGATATCGGAGCCCGGTGTAGCATCTCCCACAGTGCAGCAGGACCACATGCGCCTCCTTTCTTTTGTTATGCGATGCGAGGATTCGGATGCAGCTTCGAACTTGGAGACATTTCCACTCCAAAATTTGCGATGGTAAAATTTATGCGCCAAGCCAATGACGTTGAAAGGTTGAAAGGTTGAAAGTGGCACTATAACTTTCTTATCGATAAGATTCACAGCTTCGGGGGGAGGTCCAGGGACCTACTGTGTACTAGTTACTTAGTATGTATGTAGTATAATGGGAGTAGAATGGAACACATTAGTTACCTGGTTCAGACAATTAGCGATTACTTACAGGCACCACGTCCACCTGAACAATTGACAACTCACCAGACTCCCCACCAACCAACGCCACCAACACCGCCAGTATTATTTGTTGTTCGAATAAATAACACCACAGATCTCGCGCCAACCACGACCAGGACCAAAACTCGAGCTATTCAAGCCAATTCCAAATCCAAGTCCAAGTCAACCCTCAGCAAAGTTGCCATCCAGAACGAAATGACCGAGTCCGCTCAATCTCCCGAAGACGTCGCTGCGGCTCGCGCCGCCGAGCAGGCCCGTCTACGCAAGGAACGTCGTGAGGCTAAGATCAGGACTGGCGCAGCGTCGCGGCTGAACAAGATCACCGGCTTGGGAGGTGGCATACAACGAGGTTAGTCGCCGTCGGTACACATTTCCATCACGTTTCTGATACTTAACTCACATGCATGTACAGACCCACCACCACCGCAACCCACCGCGACTCCGCCGGCAGCAGCGGCGGCGCAAAACCATGACGATCCCGAGGAAGTCGACATCTCGAACCACTACTACGAGCCTCGTGGCACAGCGCGCCAATCCGCCGGCGCCGTCGACCCCTCCAACCTCTCCGAAGGCCAGCTCCGGCAGATGATGCTCGGCTTCGACAGCCCCTTAGGTGGTGCTGGCGCCGGCCAGCGTCCACAACAAGGACCGCAACCGCCAATCCCCGGAATGGAGGGCATGGAGGATGACCCCATGATGAAGATGCTTTCCCAGATGATGGCCGGGGGCGGTATGCCGGGCGGTCCCGGAGGCCCCGGTGGCCCCGGTGGGGCGAACCCGTTTGCCGGCACGGGTTTGGAGAGCCTCTTCGGGGGTGCCGCCGGAGCTGGGGCCGGGGGACCAGCAGGCCTGGCGGGGATGATGCCACCGATGCAGCAGGCGCAGCAAGCAGCGACGGACAGATCGGCGAACCTGTGGCGAATCCTGCACGCGATCTTCGCAGTGGGGCTGGGCCTGTATGTGGCGCTGACGACGACATTCCGGGGCACGCAGCTGGAGCGGGATGAGGGGGTGGACGAGTATGGAACGGAGATCGAGGGCATCGAGCGCACGCGCGCCTACTTCTTCTACCTTTTCACGTCGGTAGAGGCTGTCCTGCTGACGACGCGCTATTTCCTCGACCAGAGCCGGTCCCCGCCCACCGGCATCCTGTGGTCCGTCAGCGGCTTCCTGCCCCATCCCTTCCAGGCCTACCTCAAGCACGGCCTGCGCTACTTCCAGATCTTCAGCACCGTGCGCAGCGACGCCTTGGTCTGCGTCTTCGTGCTGGGCGTCTGCTGTTGGCTGCGGTCGTGAAAAGATGTTCCCCCTTTCCTATTTTTTGGCGCAGTGCCGTGGTAATGAGTATCATGATGATGCATGTTCTGTCTGTATATCCTTCCGATAGGTCATTAGGATAGGTCGGGGGGCTGAGATGGGATTATGAAATAATTATGACGAGAGTTGTTACTAGCATACGTCTTTGCATACTTACTTGTGTAGGTAACTTTAATACAACAATCCCTAGTTCATCATCCATTTGTGTCTGTCGGTCTGCTCTGGAATTATAGGAGTGCTAGCTAGCATTTATCTCATCACATGAGCATATTCTGTCTGGCAGGATGAAAATAAAGCAAAATCACAAAAAGGGAAAAGAATATAGTCGGCCCAGGAATCGAACCTGGTTCTTCCAGCCCGAACTACCTCGCCCAAGGGAGGCTCCGGATAGGGGAATATATACCACTATCCTGAAACTCAGGTCATCCGTGTATTGGCGAAGAGCTGGCGTGCGTACCAACGACACCTGCCGACCGCATTTGTTTGTTGACGGTTTTGCGTCTTATTATTCCTTAAGTAGTCTCTTCTGGGAAACGGGTAATTAGCACCTACCTGCGTAGCCGTATTAGTCGAACTTGCTAGGTGAATAGGTAATCAAACATTGTACTAGTAGAGCTTTGAGTATATTATTCAAGACGAGCGCCCATACTTTGAGCGTGACGTACACAAGTAGGATACCTTCGCCACACACACGGATCTGGTATATGTCAGACCGCATATATCAATAGTCGATCCAGAGTTCATATTCTGTAGATAGGATCCAGTATAACACCAAGGTTAAAAGGAGAAGTGATTAATGCCGATGTATGCGTAATGACGAAGATAATAATAGCATGGTTCTGCAACACTCGTCGATATGGCATTCGAAATGGATTGACCATCCAAAATCTAAGGTTACTGCTTTAACAACCGTAATATGTAAGAACACCTCACGGCGATCCAGTATATATAGTCTCAACATACATGCCAGGGCACGGTAGTCGTTGGCGTGGAACGTCATGGAGATGAGGATATGGTAGGACTTGTATTGAACAGGCCTGTCTATCGGGCGATACCATGTGTCATTTTAGGCCCTGCTATAAGATATGATATTCTTGGCAGGCATTGCTTCCGGGATAGGGATGGGCACAAACTCCCCCTTATGGGCCCCCCCCTTTTCCTTTGCGGCTTTCCGCCCGTATGTGCTGAGTATTTGCCTGTTTACCTTTCAAGTGGAATTTCCAGGAGGGACCCGAGGATTTAATTCCAGCGTCTTCCTAAAAGCGTCATCTCGTTCATGATTTGGTGTTACTTGAAATTCTATGAAGTTACGTGATGACCGGATAGTCGACCGATGTGTGGGTCCGGTTTGAACCCGGAGCGGGATGGGAATTACCGGTTCGCTCCGGGACTCATTCCGACCATCAAGGGGTCACCACCTTTCCACCTACGTATTCTTTTCCAGGCGGCAAGGCAAATCGTAGTGTTCGCATGAGGAAGAGACCGGAGAGCGTAATAGCGGCTTGCGCTGAAGGGTAAGCATTGTAGATATTAACTTGAGAGTTTCTTGTACATGTTACAATAACTACACCCAGATGATTTGGATTAAAGCTCGCCAACTATATAGCCGTTCTCAGCATTCATCCATAAGCACCTTATCCTAAAGTCCCACAGTAAACCGATATCAGTGATGCCGCTAGGTCAGTTCTTTTGCTGCAAGAAGATTCCCCGGCTCCAGAAAATGCCGCCACCGCCGCCGCCGATCCCTCAAGACCACACAAGATGATGATACAACGCAACACGCAACCAGCGTACAACGTATAAAGTACATGCCAGAAACTAGCAAAAGAAGGAGGAAGGCTTCTTCGAGCCTTCCTCATATTACATATTACATATTACAGATCCCATGATATACAACGGCATGTCATGCCACCCTCCGATTTTTCAACCTTCCAACCAGTGCAATACATCAGGTCAGGTCAGGTCCGGCATCAAGACAAGACCAACTCCAAAATCTTGCCCAGCACGCCGCGCACCCTCCGCGGGTTCTCGCGCGCGCACGTGAGCACGGCAGCGGCGCTCAGCGCGAAGGCCATGGTCTCGCGCCCTTGGAGGCGGCGGGGATAGCGGCGCGGCAGGCGGGTAGCGAGGGCGCGCGGCGCCACGAAGAGCGCCATGTTGGCGGCGCGGCCGGGCTTCTCCAGCAGGATGCTCCAGCCGCAGAGGAGGCAGCCGGCGCCGACGCATATGCCTGAGTCGATGTGCTGTCTTGTCTGTACCTCCTCATCGTGGTCGTCGTCGCGCGAGCCCAAACCGAGGACGCGCGGACCGACCCGCGTTCGCGCCAGGCAGACACCGTAGTAGAAGAGCGCGACGAAGGCGCCGAGGAAGGCGGACGACCGGGCGGCGTTGCGGAGCGCGACGGCGACGGCGCGCAGATCGCGCCGCTTGGTCAGGATCAGCAGGTTAAGCGGCAGGTAGGTGGCCATGGCCCACTGGAAGGTGCGGGCGAAGCGTGAGAGCGCGTGGTACTCGCACGAGGGCCCGCAGCCCATGTGCACCATCTCACAGGGGAAGGGGATGGCCTTGGCCGGGTCGCCCCAGTCGAGCGGCCACCGGTAGTCGGCGCACATGGACTGTAGGAGCTTGTCCTTGCTGCCGCTGCCGCTGCCGCTGCCGCTGTGCCCATATCGGAGCTCGCCGCGGCGGCACCGCTGGAGAGCCTCGATGAGGCGCGGGTCGACGGCCGCTGCGCTGCTGATCCACTTGTGGTACGCGCGGGGGAGCTGCGATGGATGGTAAAACCACGCCCACATGATCAGAGCACTGGATGCGGCGAATATCGCGGGGTCCGTCAGCCTGCCTATAACCGATTCGAGCTTCAACCGGGAACAGTGTCAGTGGACCGTGTGTTTATGTCTGTTTGACGGGAGTGGATTATGATCCATGGGTAGTTACTAGATACATACCCGAGTCCATTTGTTAGCAGCGATCCGGCGTTTCCGTCTCTGTGCCCACAGCTCTCCAACGACGACGTCGACAGCCCTGCATGCCGTGAAGAGGGTCAAGTCCAGAGTTCGACCAGCATATCGAGTAACTACTTTCTCCTTGGGACCAGACTGCGATTCTGGCTCTATGGTGGTTGTCTCGGAATAGCTGTCGTAATCTTTTGACTGCAACAGCCGAAGACTAAACCAAGCAGCGATGAAGCTGGCAAGCCCCCGTGAGATCCTAGAGAAAAGCCAGTAATTGTTAGAGAAGGGGGAAATATGGGGCTATAATTCTGTCTCTAGATAATTACTCTGCGTGTAAAAATGACGTAGATCATGTGCTTAGAGACTTACCGTTTCAGAGCTACATCAGATAGCCGGCCGAGCAGTCGAGGCAAAGCTTTGAGTAGCACATACTAGGTGCCAGACAAGTCAGTTGATCGGTCCTGTTTGTTCTAGCTATTCACATGACATGGTTGGATCTCTGAGGCGAGAACCGCTTGCTTCCAACAATACCAGCTCCGCCACGGCAACGGAGGCGCAGCACGAAGGGATAAGTACACGTCATCCTCACCTCCAGCAGGGTAGTGCCGCCCATGAGGGCGGCGCAAAAGGCCGGGAATCTCCGGAGATCAAAGCCGCATTGCAAGATCCGCCGCAGCGATTGGAGGAAGGGTTTGTGTGGTGCAGCAACAGACACGTTCACATTCGGCTTCGGGTCTCCCCTTTTCTTTCGCCTTGTCGCGACTTGCAGGTGCTGCAAGACCAGCGTGACGACCCGCGGGCCGACGGAGGAAGCGTACCCCAAGACGTAGGCCCTGAAGAGGGGCCTCAGGATCGGAGGTACGGGCTCATCCCATCTCGGTTTCGGCTGGCTATTGTGGGCCCGGCGCAGAGTTGAAGAAGTCATGGGGGGTCGGGGGTCGGGGGTCGGGTTACAACCGAGACGGGGTCCTCCTGTTTAGGGGCAAGGACAGTCTGGCCTATGGCGGCGATGGCGTCCTGGCCGCGTCAACTCTATTCTTTACTAACAAGTTCTTTTATGTTTCCAGGCTATTTTCTATTCGATCCAACCAAAGGGCCTAGCGATAATGAAGGGAGGTGTGAATGATGTGCCCCATCTGTAAAATGTTTCGTGGGTATTATCATGAAGGCGAATTATTTCTCTAGGAGAAGATTGGTGGTGGTGATAGTGATGGCGATGGCGATGGCGATGGCGATCTGCAATCCTAAATGGTCGGCCTAGCCCAGGAACGGCTGGAGAGAAGCCTCGGCAGAAGATCTGACCAACAACCTGTCACCCAGTCACCAGTCTGTCACCGAAAGGAGGGGAGCTGGAGAGCCGAAGATCAGATCTGTATCTGTATCAAGTAGCACGCTTTCCCAGGATTTCAGGCATTGCAGATCAATAATCATGAACGATGGAAGCGCGCATGTCATGTGCCCCGAGGTATGTATGGTGTATATATGTGTGTATGTATATAACTACCTAGCCTATAGGCCTATAGGTATGTAGTATAACATGTATAACATTGGTCGTATGTGTATTTGGATCGGCACGTAGCACAATCGCCCGCGTCCACTGCGGGCGGGGATAGGAGTTGCTTGAAACGGAACAGCTGCTCATCGTCGGCCCGCCCTCGGATTCTACATACCGATGTAGTTTAGGGCATTATAGCAGTCAATCAGAACTGACCAATTTTCTCGTAGCACTGAACGAACACATTCTTATCTGACTGTCTCACTTGTTGTATCTTATTCTTATTCTATATTAAAGATAAAGGACCTACACACGTCGAACATATCGTACTGGACACACATATATTAAGTTCCGGATCTGCCTAAACGTTTCAGCCCGTGATTAGGATCCAGAGATGGAGTTCCCCGCCCAGTAGTTAAGCTCAGGATTACCAGGTAGCTTTGAGCCACCCGCTACGTATAGCTAATGCATACCTTGGTAGGCACCATGTAATTAGTAGAGCACCAGGCACTCCCGTTGATAGTTCAAGAACCTACTTAGTATGTAAGGTGTTTTTCCCGCCCCTCCCACGAGCTCAACAGTCATACTGGCATGAACGGAATCGAAAGAAGGCGCGGTGTTATCTCACTAATGTAAGTAAGTATTGTTACGAGGGAAAACATGCGTTGAGAATAACTCAATCATTCCTTTCTGGGCAACTTGGGCTCATATACTATTCTATGAGTGAACGGAGTCCTGACGTCTGACATGTGATACCCCCAGCGTTAGGGACAGATAGTCTCTGCCTGTCACAAATGACGAAGCAAGTAGGTAGTCGGGTAGTCAGATAGTGGCTGGTCAAAGAGGCGCTGGACCTGATACTGTACAGAGGGAGAAAACGGTTAGCTTGGCGGGTTCATGGAATCTGGTTTTCGGTGACGCTTGTTGATGCATGTCTAGTAGAGCTAGGGGGGCGGATGGTGGGTGGGTGAGAGCCTTTTTAATGGAGTACTAGAACGTGTTGCTCGCTGCTGTAGATTTTGACATGTGATTGAGTCTCGAGCGAGAGTCTAGATCTGAGGGAGCGCAGCTGTCGTAATTATGGATGTATCGTGTGAAGTAGGCACATGCCTGCCGCCACAGGGAAGCTCTCTATATTTGCTTTGCATAATTGGTAGTAGCACGAACGTATGGTAAAATAGGTATCTAAAAAGTGTTGGATGAAGCCAAGGTATCTAGGGTCTCAAGCATCTCAAGCATCTCAAGTTTTAACTGCCCGTATTGTTATAGACTTATAGTATAAATATGTTAATACTAGACTACATAATATCAACGAACGAGCAAAGCTATATGACACTGCGAGGGCATGACACTTACAAGGATATAAAAGCGAAAGAAAAACAACTTCTAACTGCTTCGTTCTCTTCCATTATATACCGTGGGTAGGTACTTAGTATCTATGCACTACCCAAGGCACTAGTTATACAGTACATACATAAGGTCTCTTGCCCCTCTTGTTGGTCTTGTTGGGCCGCAGCTTACCGACCGTATAGTATAGAGGCATGTATGTAGGTGTGTCGAGTCGAGTACGTGTATATGTGAGGCGTTCATTGACTCCCGTCAGCCCGTCTGCACTGGAGGGAGGGGTGAGGAGCTTCGTATCACGGCTGTATAACTACGTCGTAAGGAGCATGTAACTAATGCTTTTTTGCTAGTTACAAAAACCTACCTGACCTCGGTGGTCCTTGACACTGCAACTATCTACCTAGGTATACAATGTATGGAAAGGGGAATGAATGGTTCAGTCATGCCTACCTACCTGCCTACCTACCTAGGTCGTTGGTCAGTCAATTGCGATGAGAAGCAATGAAGAGAGAAACATTTCTTGGACAAAACATGACTTCAAAGCTACCTGCAGCTAGAAACTCCGCGGTCGTCGTCACTTTTCACTCCAGCGGGCCACCCCACCCCACAACCGCTACATACATAGACTGTAGCACAGCTAACTTGTAGCCATTGGGCAAGTACTTTAGAATTGCTGCAGCTTTCGAAGAAGTAGGTATGTACACCTGGGCAGTTTCTACGCTACTGCCCGTCTCTGCATCGCATCACAAAAGGTAGACGGACAAGCTCTCACTGGAGGTCGCTCGCTCGCTCGCTCCTCCTCACTAGAGCGGGCTAGAGGTAGTACCTGTAGGAGGAGCTAGACGGTACTGTACGACCACCAATACCAGCCTCCATTAACCCGGCCGCTCACCAGTCAACATACCGACCTACATGTATGTATGTATGTATGTACGAAGTACCTATCGCACTTCAGAAAGAGCTGAGAAGTCACGAGGGCTGTATCTCATGTTCAGCACTTACTGGGTTCTTAATGAGTTCACTTCGTAATAGCTCTTAACCACTCAACGCTTTCCCACCTGGCATCCCTACACATAGTACATACTTAGTGAAGGAAGAATTACGGATGCTGCTATAGTGCTGGGATATATGTGATTTCCGGGATTTCTGGGCTAGTCCGAACTGTTCGACGATCCGGGCCTACTGAACCTGGGCTGCTACGGCTGCTAAGCTGCTAAGCTGCTAACTGAACTCTAGCCCACCCTGCTAACCCTACAAAGCCTCTAACCCTACCTGTACGAAGTGGGTGTGGAACCTTCGCCGAGTCAATAGCTTCTTCCATACCCGCCCCATACCGGTCCCATACCAGTCCATACCAGTCCATACTTACCCATATGCCATATGCCATATGCTGCCTCTACTTACTCTATACCTATCATATATCATATGCCGCATTACCGTGAAGTCAAGCCTAGCTACTACCCGGGTATACTTGGACCATTCGAGCGGGATAGCATCTTCCTCACAGGCGGTGATATTCTAGTCAGCATTTCTACACGTCTTTGAGCGAGTGCGCAGTCGCCGGCAGCAGTGCTAGTGCTCGACTGCTTGAACACCGACCGAATATTGAACATTGCTGCAACGAGCCAATATCCCGAGTTCAGTCGCCAGCCAGCCAACGCAGTTTAGTCCTTAACAAAGCTGTGTTCAGGCTGCCCTAGGCGCCACTGGGTCTCTCGTGCTACTACAGGATACCTATAGCAGCTAAAGAAGCGACATACTCAACCGGTTGATCGTGGTATCAAGATTGCAGGTGGTGTCGGGAACCTGGACTACCGGCGTGGACTGCGTTTGGCTCGGTTGCTGGAAATGTTGGTCGGCTTGTAGTACTGTGTTTGCACGCAACGCACGAAAATATACGCCTCGCGATCCACAGGCGACATTCCATCCGACCTCGATCTTTCGATATACTCGACCAAGAAGCGCCCATGCTTGTCCTACAACGTCCCAGAATGGGTTCGTCTCAGCCGCCTGACGGCAATTTGCCCTTCGGCTGTACGTCATCCTACCGTATTCTTCGCTAACTCTCGCTACTTTTGCCTTCCTGTTATTCGTTCCTGGGTGTCGAATGTTTCCATGGCTAACGTATTATGCTGGTAGTGCAAGTCCAAGATTCGCAAGACTTCCCCTACTTCGATGCTCCTGCTCCTGACCCCCCTCAGGGCCCCCCTGTACTCAGTAGCGATGATTCGGGGCGGTTAGATGACTTCTTCCAATGTTTCGACTCCAACAATTATAACTTCGCCTTTGGGGAAGGCCTGAATTTCTCCGATGCCTGGTTGAACGACCTTCCGCCGGCTTTCATGGGGTCGGCAACGTCTTTCGGCCAACAGCAATCTCAACTCGATGGTCTGGGCCCCTCACATCCGGGGATGCCAACTGCCCCCTTGCCCGATGCGTTCAGCTACAACCAACCGATGATGCCCCCTTCACAACATAATCCGGCTCAGCAACACCATCGCCATCCTCCGCAAACACACTTGGACACGGCCGCCCAGGCTGATGTGGCCGCTGTTCTAACGGCACTGCAGAGTGGCCACCATAATACCCACCTACCTCGGAATGGCAATGCGACCAACGGAAACAACTTTCTATCACATCCTCTACATACTGGCATGGAAAGCATGAGAACAATCCCTCGATACCCGGTTAAGGCTCAGCGAAGGAGGAGTCCCGTTCGGCCGGATCCGCCAGTAGTCGAGTCTGATAGTACCCACTTCAGAAAACTGATGTTCGGAGACACGGGATCCAGTGGGTCAAATGCGCAGCAGCGAATAAGCGAGACTGGGGACCTTCAATGGGGCTCTGACCCGAGCTTCGCCAGACCACAGGGCTTTGTCCCCCCTTCTCGGAAAGATACACACGAAGCTTTGGAACAGAAGCGCATTAACTACTTACAATGCTTAGAACTCAGTAAAAGTGCTGCCACTACCCGAGCGTCTAGTCCTGTGGCCGTAGGAAATGGAGAGAATATTCCCGCAGATACGCAACGCGGGAGGGCGAATGATCGTAATATAAAGGAGGAATACGCACCCCTGCCTTCGCCCATAAAACGCCGCAAGAGCAGACCGAAGGAAGAACCGGAAGAGGAAGAAGAAGATCGGTTGTCGCCAATACCTCCGAAGCCCCCGGCGAAGAAACGGAAGTCGAAAGCGGACGTGAACGGGTCATCTGAGGGGTCTACGACAACGACGGCTAAAGATGCGGCTGGGAAGCGGCGGAAATCTGCCGCAAATGCGGCGAAGGCGGCGAGAGAGAATCTGTCCGAATCCCAGAAGCGGGAGAACCACATCAAGAGCGAGCAGAAGAGGAGAGGGGCGATCAAGGAAGGCTACCAAGACCTCGGTCAGATCGTCCCAAACCTCAGTTCTAGCGGCTACAGCAAGAGCATGATGTTGACTATGTCGGCCGATTGGTTAGAGGAGTTAATCAAGGGCAACGACGAACTAGCGAGGCGATTGTCTTGATAACACGTCACTCGTCATTGCGTTTCGAACGAACGAACGAACCAATGCTTGCTCTACCAGCCCCAGCGACGAAATAGGGATACGCTCTCTGATGGTTTGGAGCCTGCAAAGTCTATGGATATTTGAGAGGTCAAGGTGGTAGAAGTGGTAGAAGTGGTGGATGTGTGTTGAGTGTGTGGAAAAAAGGGGTTACTGTTGAGTTGTGAGGAAAACTACGGCACAGCTGCTACGTTGATACCTCCAAGGGGGTGCTATATAAGTAGCTATGGGATATGGATCGGTCACGGCCGGCGTGGATAAAGGGTCTATGAGAGGGGTGGCGTATATAGGTTTAGGAAGACACTCGTCCATACGTAAAGTAACGTAGGTGTGCAGAAACAAATACCCCCCATTGCTTTGCATGGGTTTTTTATGCAGTCGTCGTAAGCTATCTATCATGCGTTCGTTGGGCTGCGCCGTCTCATCTGAAAATGGCTCTTATTCCGAAACATCAATTGCAGTTATTTCATAACATGGGTATCTATCTATCCATCGACTGATCTAGTTCAGTCGTAGCTTTCTTCAATAAAAGGGGTATACAATTAACACAACTACCTACCTACTTATGAAGGTAAGTAGTAGGTAGGCAGTCAACTCTTTTTTGCGTCAGTCACCCATAGCATGGAATCGTTCATGCGCGGACATGGCGAAGACCGGTAAGACACATCCGCATAGTGGGCATTTTTGCGCGGTGCTGCTGTCCTCTTCATCGTCGTCGCCGTCGTTCTCCCATATCCCATCATCCGAATCGTTGCTGTCAGCGTAGGTAGTAGCACTATCACCATCACCAGTAACCTCTCTGTCGTTGTTGGTGGCGGTGCCCTTGTTGTGGGCGGTGTCTTCTTCCGCAGGGATGGTAGCACCGTCTACATCCATAGTATGCCCCCCTTCTCGTTCAGGGGCATTGTTAGTGTCATCCTCAAGAACATCGTCGTACTTGTCACCACCATCACTACCACCACCGCCATCATCATTATCATAACTATCGTTGTCGTCATTATACGCAGTCCACTCCCTCAGCTTCTTCCCCTGCGTCCGGAACATCCACGAGATATCCCGAGCCGCCCCCGCCGCAACCTCAGCACCACCGCCATCATCACCACCACTTCCCGCGATCATAACCATATTCGTCACTCCGATATTCAACAGCGCCAAGTTGTACCCTCCCAGTCCCTGTCCCTGTCTCCGCCCCTCCGCGTGGTGCAGGCGCCGGAACAGCGGCAGCAGCGCCTCGCGCACCAGCCTCTCTGCGATCGCGCCACTGTCGAGGCTCAGGTCGAAGACGAAGCGCGGCAGGGCTTGGCTGCGCGTGCTACGCGCGAAATTAGCAGCAGCAGCAGCAGTAGTACTGGCATTGCTGGTGGCTCGCGGATGTGTTTGTGTAGAGAGGCGGAGGGTGCGTGGTTGCGCGAGCCATCGTTTCTGCGGTTGCGTTTGCGTGGGAATAGTGGTGGTGGTGGTGGTAGTAGTAGTAAGATCAGTGCGCATCCTTCTGACGAGTGAAGCGGCGAGAGCCTCCAGCGCGAGCGCCACCTCTGCGGCGCTGTGCAGCGGCCGCGCCATGTACGTGTCCTCGACGCTGATCTGCGCCGGGATGGCTGTGGCGGCGGTGGACGAGGAGCCGCCGACGCCGCCTGAGGGAACAACAGCTTCCGCCCTCTTCACCTCCGACGCATCGATCCCGTGCAACAGACCCCATACCTTGGCCCCGGCGCCGCGCTCTAAGCCCCGCCGGTCGAGAATCCGGCTTAGTACCGCGAGTGTCATCCCGCTCGGGTGCTGGAGGACGTCGCGGACGGTGAGGTTACTGCTGCCGTTGTTGTCGGGGAGAGGTGACGAGGTGTTGGTGTTGGTGTTGATGTTGGTCCGGTTGCTGGCGAGCACGTGCTCTCGGATTAGGCCGCTGATGCGCGAACCGATGCCTGGGATCTGGCGGATCGGGTGCGCGTCGAGGAACTCCTGGACCGTGTCCCGCTGGCATTGGCCTCCTTGAGTCTGGGTCTGGATGATGGGGACAAGCGTCGTCTGGTTCCGCGGCTTGTTTACGCACCCCGCGAGCTTCGCCAGGACCTTGTTCGTCGATATTCCCGCGCTCGACGTGTACCCGAAGTCCGCCTCGAGAACGCGGCGTAGGTGGCCCGCCAGGTGCGAACCGAGCATCAACCGCACGTGCGCGGGGTTTTCGTGATCGAGCACACCACCGGCCGCTACAACAGAAGCAGAATCTTCGACCTCAACGTGACCGTCACCTTCTTTTTCTTCTTCTTTTGGCGGTGGCGGATACACACACCCGCAAAATGCCGTCCCATCGAACGCAAATCCGAGCTCCGGGTCCGCAGGCGATAGGTGGAAGAACGAATCCCGCCGCGCGGCCGCGTTGGGATTCAGCAGCGCCAGGTTGTACGCGACGGCCTCGGTGGCGTCGAGAAAGACCTCGTCGAGCCCGAGGCGCTCGATGCGAACTTTACTGCTACTACCGCTGCCGTGCTCCCACACGCGGGCGCGGTCGTACAGCGCGACCCACAGCCGCCGTGACGCGTCCCGGAACGGGGCTAGGTCCTCACCGTTCCGGAGCACGAGGTCTGGGCATACCCGGCGCGCTTCGGCTACGGGCATCACTACATGGTGGGCAAAGAGGGAAAGAGGGAAGCAACTAGAGTTAGCCAAACTGTTATTGTTTACATTCTTTACGTTATGGACATGATATCGTGACTAAGGTGTGGGACACAGGTTGTGATTTCTCTCCCTGTCCGAACATGTATCTGTGTATAGGTCGGTAGGCAGCTAACTTAGCTCATACAAAGGGGATTGCGGAACAACGGGCACGGGGAACGAGGACCGGGAAACCGGGAATTACTTAGGTCTTAGACTAGGTAGGCTATGGCTTGGGGGAATAGGCTTACGCTTGCGCACGCCGTGGGCGCGGGCGGCGTAGTTGCAGGTCGCGAGGATGCTCTTCTGCTGCACGCCTAGGGGACGGGAACGCAGGGTGGGATCCAGGTTCTCGAACACGCTCGCGTAGAAGCAGTCGTAGTCGAAGTGCAGGATGATGCGGCCATGGCCACCGCTGCTGCTGCTGCTACTGTTGCTCTTAAGCTTCTTGGCTGGTGGCTGCTGCTGATCATGATCGTGACCGTGGTGAGAGTGATAGTGATGGTGCTGGTGAGCGGATGATGATGACGACGTCAGCAGAGCTGCGGTTATGGAGGTTGTTCTCCCTGCGGTTGCTGGTGTCGATGCCGGTGCCGATGTCGTCGTCATCTCGATCCATGTTTAGGTGATGGTGGTTGTGATGGATATAAGCACAGTGAAGGCAGCCATGAGGAACGTAGCCCGGTGTACGAAGTAGCTATAGCCGGGTAGACCTGATCGCCCCCTAAGAAACAGCTAGCTTAGGTAGTTGTATTGTTTTCCTTGGGTATGTATGTACGTGATGACGATACTGTGTCTGTCTTATTGCCACAGTAACAAAAACGCTCTTCGTGAACAATTCATGTTTGATATAAAGATCCGCGCATGCTGTGCATAAGCCTCAGAGGATTCAAGTCCGCGCTATACAGAAACCCACCCGAGGAAGATCGGAAGGTCGGAGCAAGCAGGGATTAAGTTTATTTATATTTATAGGAACAAGAGCATGCGCTAACAACTGACTTTAGACTTAGGGAGTTTCAAGTTATTATCGACATCGCGGGCCCATCAAGACGATGTATATGATGGATCCAGTTGCCTCATTCCACCTACTATTTTCGAATTTCCCGACCTTCTATGCGTCAGTTTCCGATTGTTCGATGTCTGTTGCCATGGTTCTTGTTAGTTTTATCTGGGGTTGGAAGCTGCGTGGTAGGAGTCCATCCATGCAACATAGACTGATTCAGCAGTTGTTCTAGAAACTGTCGCAAACAGAGTCCCCATTTGGAGTCAATGACTTTTGACCATTTCCTTCTCAGCACGTGTAATCCCACGGCTTCTTGCGTACACCCTCTATCAAACGAAAGACCACTGAAGACCTGCTGTATTCCAACTCGTGACTCAAAATTGGAGAGAGTGGCTCAAACAACAGGCAGATTCCGCATTCGTGACAAAGTCGGTCAGCGAAAAGTACCAAGGGCCAGGGTAATACCCGATCATCCACGCAAGAGAACAGACACAGACTCGTTTCGTTCGGGTATCGAGATATATTTATATCCTCTGGAATGTGTGTCGACGGGCCCGACAACGTGGATTACTCCATCCAATGCGTAGTCAATGCGTACATTGCGTAGTCATCCCTGGCTTGCTCAGCGCTCCAGGCTCCTGCTGTTAGTTGCTGTTAGTTGATCAGTCCAACATCACAGCCAGCCAAGTCGCGGCTAATAGCGATTGTCGTTGGATCACCTGCCGTACTTGGGGGCTCACACACATTTCTGCCGAATCGGGTTGCGCCTATTGGAACAGCCCGGTATCCGGATTTCAAAGCTCAACGTTAATTCTTGCCTTTTCACCGTGGAAATCAATATTCTTATTCAGCGACTGACCGACTGACCAACGATATAAGAGGCGAAAGTGAGAATGCCTAATGATTCACCCCGAGTGCGGGGGACTGCTGGGTGTGGCTTGTCTATGTATGACATATTCGAGGGAAATAGACGCCGTACACTTCCCGCCGTATACTTCCTCTGTTCATAGGGCCATCATCTAGCGGCCGCCCGTAAGCTATTGGCTGTGTCGGGTCAGGGTGGGTGTTAGAACCAAGGATTGCTCGGCGCTTGCGCCTGCGACTTACAGCCCCTCCACGGACCCCGGTCCCTTATTATAGCCAACCAACGGCTTACTCCTTCCTTTCTCCCTCTCCTCTTCTGAGTCTTCGCCCTCACCGTCTCGTCTGGCGGGATTTCCCAGAATGTTGTTTTGACCCACGGTGTTATAACTTTCTTGTCTTGACATGTCGCTGTGGGCGGATCCTCTGGGCGTGTTTGGTGCCACCCTGTTCATTCAACCTTTTTCCACCTGTTGCCTTCGCGTCTAACTGCCTAGGTACATAGCAGCTAGAGTCAGTGCTTCATGTTGCCTCTTGCATTAGTCTGATGTGCTTCGGCGCTTGATCTGGGGGGTTCACCTATCCCCTGTCATCCCTACCCTTCATCCCGGGCCATTGGCTTACGGCCAGCTAGATATTATATAGCCGCCCATCTCCCCCCGCCTGTTCTAGGTTTCATCCGAGTCTCCCTTATAACTTTTGTTGCGTTCAGTATACTACTATACTACGGCCGGGTAGATGGTTTGTTTGGGAGTCCTCGTCTGCTTGTAGCACGGCTGAACGGCAGACTTCATACTATTCCAGTCATCTTCATTCAGCCTCATATTCCATTTTGTTGGCTTCTAACATTGGCTCTTTACTCTACTCTATATACCCAAGATCTCCTAGTAAAACTACCGAAGATGATGGCGGGACCAGAGGCGCCGAGGAGACCGAAGCTGTCTCTCCAGATCAAGCCCGCAGTGACTTCTCAAGCCAGGACGAGGAAGTCCGCATTGGCACATGCAAACCCAAGGTCTCCCACGACCTTCAATACTTTGTCTAACGTCTACGTGACTGCCATTGAGAGGTCTACGCCAGTCCAGTCGACGCCCATCACCGCGATCAACACACAACAGCAACAACCTCTCAGGCTTCAAACCGACTTGTCGGCGTTCAAGGACCACCAGCATCGAGCCCAGTCGCCATTTGCAGCATCATACCCCGATACACCACTCAGTGCTAACCCCATCTCTCCGGCTCAATCAATGGACATCGTTTTCCCCAGCCAACAGATGACGGCGACGCCGCCGCTGTCTGCCGGTCCCACCGAGCCCGCAGGGCCGAAGCCATTCAGCTTCGCCAACGCTGATGCTACGACCAACACGATCAGCGTGCCACAGTCCCCGGCCCAAGCCCGCCGCCGGGCCATCTACGGCGCCTTCGGGTCAATGGCCAAAGCTGCTGCTCCGTACAGCCACAACCGGGCTCTGCATAGCATACTGCGGAACTCACCCCTGCCGCCCTCCAGCGCCACCGCAGTGTCTCCCTTGTCTCCGAGGCGGCAATCGCGCCGGCTCCAGGAGAAGGCGGCCCGCCGGGTGGGCTACGAGAGCCCGCTGACGCAGACCATTATTACAGAGAAGTACACGCATTCGCACATCGAGCTGCTCGCTGCTACCGATGATGACGAGACATCATCGCCGTACACGCCGTCGCCGGTGGCGGCCGGGGTTGAAGATTCCGAGATGATGCTGGACTTCGTCATGATGTCGTACCCGGGCGACGGCACCGAGAATACCCGCGACGGCGGCCAGACGCCGGGGCCCTTCGAGGAGATGCGGCGCCGCATGACGACGCTGGGTACAGGCGTGATTGGGAGTGATCAAAAGAGGGAAGCGGCGCTCTCGCCGAGGTCTGACGGCGGCGTGCGTAAGAATAGGCACCAGCGGAGGCGCAAGGAGAAAAAACGTAAATGGGTCTGGACTATTGGCAACCAGGGGGATGACATAGACAACAGCAAGGACGACGAGGAAGAGGGGGAAGAGGGGGAAGAGAGCGGATCCATCCGCGCCATCAGAGAGGCGACTGCATCTACATCCACATCTATACCTATAGCTGCGGAACAAGGAAATGCACGAGCGGTGCCGTTGCTGCCACCCCCGCTGCCACCATCGCGGCGCCGATCTGTCGGCGACGGCGGCAATAGCCAAGATGGTAACAGCAACAGAAACAGCAATAGCAGGAAGGCGGAAACTCCGGAGCCCGTCACGGCTATCCTCCGGACTAGTGTCGAGCAACACCGTCACCTCCTGGAGCCCCCTTCTAAGTCTTCGGACGCGACCGCAGCAGACCACCACCATGACCAAGACATGGACGTCGATATGTCGGATGATGCTGCGGGTAGCAACGATGGGGATGAAGATGGTGATAGAATTGGAAATGGAAAGGACAGTAGTCGCACGGCGGCAACTACGCCCTATAGCATGGACGTCGACCCCAACCCCGACATCCATATGATGAAGACGCCCATAGCGACGGAACGGGCTGCGGCGGCGACGCCCACAAAACCACCCGTACTTGTGGTGAAGACGGAAGACCGGCTGGGGTTGGGGTCTCTAGCCTCAGACCAAGATACGGGGAGCAGAAGGAGGGACACGCCGATTCCTCCGGACTTGGTGACAGGCGAATGAATGAGAGAAGGTTGATGGGTGATGGATGGAGTGAGAGGTAAACTGTACATCAGGCGATACCAGCGATTGATTGATTGTATTTCTGTTTTCACGTGTGTTCTTCTCCTGCATTTATTGTTTTCTTCTGGAAGGTTATCAATGCATGGCGAGCAAGGAAATGTGCATTTTGTTTTATAGCCTACTTACGATGCTCATGATGAATATGAAATACGAATGGATGGAACTCTGCCAAAAAAATGAATTGCGACTGTAGGCGCTGCGCTGCGTCTACTCTCTCTTGTGCTTTATGTTTCGACCGCTTGCCGTTTTCTGCCCTTTCTGGTTGAGTATAGCAGATAGTCTACGACTCGACAAATTCAACAGCCTGCCGGTCTAGGTGGACCACTTCATCAATCATGGCATATGAGCCTAATGAAAGCATGGCCTAGCCGTGATTATTTGTTGCGGTCGTGTATGATCTATCTAAGCCAGAAAGGCGAAGCTTTATAATTGGTAATGGAAACCGGCATGAAAATAGAAACATGGTGGCAGCGAAGAGGGGGCCTGTGTAGGCCATCCTCGCTACCGCCTACCCATGTCAGCCCATGCCTGGCCCGAGATCGCCAGCCTACGAGTCTAGATCGATCCGATCAGCAAGATAAGCGACCTGGCCTAAAGCGACCGGCTGGTTCCTTACCATCGCAAGAGATTGGGTAGGATCGTGGTGTCACGCTATCGAGTATAGCCATGCTGCTTTGGCAGTAGCATCAGGGGGTATGAACAAAGAAGCTCCTGTAAGTCAATTACTTGTAAGTGTAAGTGTAAGTGTAAGTGTATTGTACAGCGACAACATGTGGCAGTGGGGCCGAATGGGGGGAGCGGGCCAGGCGGGCTGGAGGGCTGGCGGGGCACTTTGATAGTGTCGCATTTCCAGATCAGATCGGCTATGAGCTAGGTAATGACGTAAAGCAGCATTCCGACCTTCGCTTGTATGTAACTACACAGTATGTGACTAGGTTGTAGTTAGGTTGCAGCTGGATCGGGTATCTTATACCAAAAACTTGGAGATACATAACTCCAGTACGCTCTTCTTCTTCTTTTCCATCTACTTTCGAAAAAGGTTAGGGCGAGGCTTGCAGTTGCTTCAGCTGATAAGAGGAAGAGGAAGAGGGCAGGAAAACTTGAATCCTATAAACGACCAATGCGACGTGCCGTTTCTGTCCTTGGATTTGGCGGCTGGACGCATCTATTTTATTAGCTTGTCTGGCTGTCTGGCTTTCGGTTCGTCATGGATTCAGGACCTACAGTAGCACCAGAAGCTGCATGACACGACACACAAAGCTACCAATATTGTCAAGAGAACAACGCCTGGAGACATCGAGTATTTCTAGGAGCCTGCAATCGCTATTGCCTATTATTTGTTCTTGAATGCTCGCGGCAATGGATACTGACTTATGGATACCTAATGATTGAGAACATTGAAGCAGGGAAGCAATCCCGCCCACCTGGTTTATAGAACAGTGGAGCAATGCATGGCGGGGTCGGACAAGCTTGATGATCCCTGCCCCTATGATCCCTGCTCCCGGCTGCCATAAAGCGCCTTGAGAGCTGGAAGGCTTGAAGCTCTTATAAGTTGGAATCACACCTACGTCATACACGTAAACCACCGTCTCTTTCTTGCACAACCAATGCCCGGCTCTCTTGGCTCTACATGGCAATGCTACACCAAAGACGTGCCACAACCTGAATCAAGCGAAACCAGCAGAGACAGGACATGTCAAGCAAGTCAAGTAATACTAGGTAGCCTGGTAGCTCACGACTAGAGCATCAGAGCACTAGAGCTTTTAGTACCAATTAAGTCGAATAAGGAGAGCGGGATGATGTAAGGACTTGGTAACATGCAGGATTGTCAAGAAATATTACCTATACCTCTGAACATACTACCTACTACCTATGAGCCCTGACGAGTGGTAGGCATGGGAACATTCCCTACATACATACACACCTACGCATACACACTTCTCTCGACTTGCCTAGGTCGCCATATTAAAAGCCTACACAACTCCCACCTCCCACTTCCTTTACCAAGCTTTACCAAGGTACTTGGTGCTTCCCTCTCCCAAATCTTCCTACCTAATACTACGTAATCTCCCACGTTGCGACGTCGATCATCTTTCTCTTCCATTGTCCTATCCCATTTACCGTAGTTGGCATCGGTAGTAAATAACCGGCTGGGACGTTGTCAAAGGATTGATCGTCTCCTCGGGAGAACGTCACTTACCTATGTGATTCTTTGTCGCCTCCTCCCTCATTAACCAATACACATATCGCTACACATCTCGAGTCTCTTGTTCTGCAATTGATCTAGCCAACATGGCATCTTCAGAACAGCACAAGCCGGGGCATTATTCTGGCCACAACCGGATCCCGAACATCAAGGAATTCGCCGCGTCTCTCGATAAAGACAAGAAGGCCCGCGACGCCAAGATTGACGAAGAAACTAAGGGGAAGCGTCCAAAAGGCGTCACAGCCCACAAAGATGCCCCCAAAAAGAAGGGTCGTGGCCGGATGGTTACAGACCCCGTAACAGGCAACGAGGTGGAAATCGAAGACGTTGACCCCAACTCCATGGACGCCGTAGACAACCCTCAGGTGAGTGCTTATACGAACTACCACAGCGTCTCCCCAATTCGCTACTCCTGTTACATGTACTTACTTTACGACTGCGCGCCTCTAGCTCGTCGTGCCAAATGCAAACCTAGGGAAAGAGGCGGCAGTAAAGACGGAGGCGCATCAATCGGGCGAAGAATATAGACAAAAACAAGATGTGACAGCACCACCGGACCCTGTCGCTAGCGGAGCGACCTCGGACGTGCCAATCCGCGGCGAGAAGACGAATATCTTGTTCCACCCGACGCCTTCTGTCAGTTACGAACCTATGTTTGGCATCATTGAACAGCGCGCCACCTTCCTCTGTATCGGCGTCTTCTTCGCCATTATATTCATGGGCAAGTTCTTCGGCGGGAGGTTGCTCGGTTTGATCCCGCTGGCTATGTGCATCTCGTCAGGTATTTTCCTGTGGATGAAAGATGTCATCAGACAGGGCCGGGATATCGAATGGTCTGGAGAACAGAAGCGTGGCGAAACGGCCACGGCGAATCTGATCCCCGAATCTGTCGAGTGGATGAACACGCTTCTCTCCGTTGTCTGGGGTCTTCTAAACCCCGAGTTGTTCGCCTCTGTTGCGGATACGCTTGAGGTATGGAAGCTTATCAAGCCTTGATTTTCCAAATCACTAACATGCTATAACAGGATGTCATGCAAGCTTCAGTCCCTGGAGTCATCGAGAATGTCAAGGTGGCCGACATCAGCCAGGGAAACAATCCGATCCGAATCCTGAGCCTTAGGGCCTTGCCTGACGTTCACATGCAAGATGTCAAGGATGAGATGCACAAAGAGAACGAGAAAGTGAAGGACCCGCAGGAACTTCGAGCGGATGAGGAGGGTGGCGATTATTACAACCTCGAGGTGTCGTTCGCCTACCACGCCAAGCCGAGCGAAAAGTCCATGTCTGCGAAAGCTGCGAATATGGGAATGCAGATGATCTTCTACCTGGGAATCAAGGGATTGTTCGGCGTCCCTCTACCGATCTGGGTTGAATTGATTGGTTTGGTCGGGACAGCGCGAATCAGACTCCAGATGTCACCAGAGCCGCCGTTTCTCAAAGCCGTCACGTTCACCTTAATGGGTGTCCCAAGTGTCCAGGCCGGATGTACGCCAATGCTCGAGCGTGGCGTCAATATCTTGAATCTCCCGGTTATATCGAACTTTGTGAACTGGGCTATTAAGACTGCCACTTCCATGTATGTTGCTCCCAAATCCATGACAATCGACTTGGGCAAGATACTCTCCGGCGACGACATCGAAAAGGAGACGGCTGCGCTGGGCGTGTTATTCGTTCGCATTCACAAGGCGACCGGACTTTCAAAGCAGGATCGGAGGGGATCCCAAGGCGGTGGCTCCGATCCTTATATCACTGTCAGCTATTCTAAGTTCGGCAAGCCGATGTACTGTACCCGCGTTATCCAGGATGATCTGAACCCCGTATTCGAAGAGAGTTGCGGACTGCTTGTCACACCCGATCTTCTCAAAGTTGACGAGCAGTTATCCATGGAGCTTTGGGACAGCGATCGCTCGAGCGCCGATGACGTTGTAGGCAAGGTCGAGCTTTCCCTGCAGAAGCTCATCCAACATCCGGGGCAGATGTTCCAGCAGGTCTCGAAACTTAGGGGTCTCAAGGCCGAAAGCAGTATGCCGGGAGAACTACACTGGGAGGTCGGCTTCTTCGGCAAGACCCAATTCCGGAAGGCATTGCGGACCGATGGTAAAGATATTAATCTACCCAAGGAGCTTCGCGACAAGAAGGAGTTGCAAGATGACAAAGGAGCCATCCAGAGTGGCGAAGAGGATGCCGTGACCCATACTCCACCTGATCCTCTCTGGCCTTCTGGTGTCCTTAGTATTATAGTTCACCAGATCGTCAGTCTCGAGCTGGAGGATGTTTACGGATCCGAAGGTGGAAAGCGCACAGGCGGCCGAGAGTACGAACCTGCGCGGGATGCTGGCGAGATCAAGGAAGAGGCAAGCAAGAAAGTGCCCAGCTCGTACTGCACCATCCTGCTCAACGATGAATTGGTACGTTAAAGTGTTGGTGTTTTTCAACTTGACGAGGACTAACGGGATGATTAGGTCTACAAAACTCGAACCAAGGTCGTTTCTTCCAAGCCAATATTCAATGCAGGGACTGAGCGTTTCGTTCGGGATTGGAGGTCTGCGATTGTCACAGTCGCTGTCCGGGACTCCCGAAACCGACAGCACGATCCGATTATCGGTGTTGTTCCGTTGAAGGTCTCCGATCTATTGCAAACGTCCAGCCAGGTAAGTCCAGAAAAGGTTCCCGTATGCTAGTACATAAGCTTATAGTCCATTCGCAGGTGTCTCGCTGGTACCCTCTAGATGGCGGTATCGGCTTCGGTCGCATTCGAATCTCGGTATTGTTCAGGTCAGTTGACCTGAAGTTGCCACCAGCGCAGCTCGGCTGGGATGTTGGCACGTTCGAGTTCCTCTCGGACAAAATGTCTTCGACCTTTGCCCCTGGCTCCAGCGGCAAGGTGAAGATCAAGTTGAGAACCGGTGGTAGTTCTGCGGTAGTCAAAAAAGAGCAGTGTACCCGAGAAGGTGATAATGTTGAGTGGGATATTAGCGGCATCACCAACAACCCGAGACCACGCCTACCAGTCCGCTACCGCTACAGGTCACCGGTGTTCATCGAGTTCATCGCCAGCGGCCACCGTAACGCACAACACTTCGCTGCGATCTGGCTGCAGGAGCTGGTCGACATGGAAGAGAAGGATTTCGACATCCCGATATGGAAATGTGACAACAGCATGCGCCTGTCGCAGAACTTCGTCACCGCGGCGAACTTCCAGACGATACCTGACATCGACATCCAGGAGGTCGGGCGGCTGCGGTTCCGGGGCCGGTTCAAGCCGGGCACGGACCGCGACCACTTCCGGTTCGTGAGCGACAACGACTCGCGCGAAACCATCGAGACGTGGGAGGCGTGCTTCGCCGAGGGCGTCCGCGAGGAAGAAGTCAAGAAGGAGGTTCCGCCCACGGTGCAGCGCCTGCACGAGGCCTCGCTGACCCACGGCCGCGACGTTCTCGCCATGGCTTCCGACGAGGACAAGCGTAAGTGGCTGTCCCGCGACGGCACCGACTGGTCCGGTGCCTTCGGCATGGACCCCGCCGAGCTGATGCGCAGCCGAAAGTCCCGCGTCGGCTTCAACCCCGAGGATCAGTACGAGCCAGACGACGACGACGAGTCGGATGACGGCAGCAGCAGTAATCCATCATCTCCGCGCGCTTCGAAGCATACCCGCCAGTCATCGTCCGCGTCTACGGACCTTGGCATCTCGGACGCGACTTCTTCGTCACAGGCAGGTCGGAACTCATCTTCCCACAACAACAATGAGGACAACGAAGACGGGTACGTGCTCTCGAGCGCGCCGACGAACGGCAGCGCATCCTACGCGCCCGGCGGCAACTCCTCACACTCGCGCTCGCCTTCATCGTCGTCGGCGTCGGTCGTGAGCGGCGGCAGTGGCAGCAGCAAGAACCCTATCAAGGCCTACAAGGACTACCGGTCGCGCAGCCGCGACCTACACCGCCAGCAGCGCGGCCTGATGCAGTGGCGCCCCTTGCGCAACGCGCAGTTCGCCAAGGACGAGGCCAAGTTCGCCGTCCGCCGCGTCACCAAGATGGGCTCGCTCGGCGGCCGGCAGCCAGACGTCGAGACGGAGATCTCGTGATCGAGGATTCATCATGGTGGTCTCTGATCTGACTCGATGTGGTAACTTGCTTGTCCTCGTATATACCCGTCGGTACACACACGAGCTACCACTACTCCTAGTGTCTCTGCTTAATGTCTTGTGTTATTGTATAGCCGTTTTTCTTTTGTCACGATAACATGTATTACGGTACGGATGGAAAGGGGAATGCTTGGCAGGAAATGTTCCATCGGATGCGGACGCCGGAGAGGCAAACTGCTCGAGACGGGAAAGGTAAACGAATTGATGAAATTAGGTATGCTGGATATGAATTGTGTGCCCTCTGCTTGTTTCTCGTGTTGGGGAGGGGACGGGGGAGAAAATTTTGAGAAAAGGGGAGGAGTGTGCCGCAATGAGGGCAACGGTTCATGATACTGGATTGTTACGCACGGGACAGCTGTCACCACCGCCTTTCTTGTTTTGCTAGTAGTTGCGTACGTCCTGCATGCATAGGTAGTTAGGATCAACAACAACTTAAAAGTCAAGCTTGATATCCGAGAATCCAACTACCTATTGGCTCTATTATGAGGAGCTTGTTTCCAAGCTATTCTTCACACTATATGCCACTTCTCGTCAGTGCTAGGGGATCAGCATGATTGGATTCACATGCTTGTGCGCAGGGCCAGGCCAGGTACAAGAGGCAATGGGATTCCTCTTAGGGCGGCCAAATGCCTTGCCTTCATATGCTTTTCATTTCTTACCTATATACATATATATATTGCGTTCCACTGCCGTATATTGGCATTGAAATGGCGGCGCACATACGTATCAGATGTCATCTTATCGTGTCCGGGTATCAAGGAATTGTGTAGGCTAAGAAAGATGTGGAGAACCCCCCTATATGTAATAAACTCGGGGTTTATGCGGCTCAATGTTGGGGCGCACCTGCACAAGATTATAGACTAAAGTAAGTGGCAATTTTCCATCCTCAAATGGGCTCGTGGTTTAGTGGTATAATTCTCCCTTAGCAACTCTAACTAAGTTGGGAGCGGTCCGGGGTTCGATTCCCCGCGAGTCCATCTTTTTGTCTTTGTGATAATACTTCAACATCTTTTCTTTTTCTCCTTTCCTCTCTCGATTCTTACATTCGTTCTTTTTTTCTTCTTCTTCTTTTTTATTGCTCCATCTTGCCATTTACCGTGTTTCGTGCTGTGTTGCATCAGCATTTCAGATCCTCTATTAGCTTTCTCCGTTTCCCGATTTTCGTAAAAGGAGCAAAGCACAATTAAGTTTAATGTCCCAGTTAAATATCATATCATGATATTGATCATGAGCTTGATTCTGCCGCTGACTTTCAAACTTGAGCTTGGATTGGCAAGGGTGTTACAACCTATTGGTTTGGCACTGGTCATATTGCCTAATATTCACCCCGCCCCCTTTTTATCACCCTTTCGGTTACCCGATTGAGTGATTAACCGCCAGCGTATGCATGTTGGTTGAGAATTGACATGGAATTAAGCAAAGCAGCAACACCAACAACACCAACAGCATGTGGATAGCGTACACCAATCAAGCTTGCCTCAGGCATTCCTGGCTAGATACCAATACTAAAACCCTTCCACCCCTATTGATCAGAGTCTAGTATGTATAGAGCAATCCAGCTTGATGCTCCTTTCACCAACTAACTATCACGAGCTATGATGGTGTTCAATATCAATGTTCTTGTTCCATACATCGCTTCTACGATTGCATTCTATGTAAGTATAGTATATCATCTTCATTAACAGTCTCTTACTCAATGGATCTCAGTACCTTCTCGTGTTTAGCTATCGCCTTGTACTGCACCCCCTCCGGAAATATCCTGGGCCGTTTGCAGCGAAACTATCAGATGCATACGGTGGCTTCTTTGCCCTTAGGAAATGTCTTCACTTGGAGTCTTACAAAAACCACTTGAAATATGGTACGTATGAATGGCATTATAAGTTCACATAGACTCGTCTCGTAAGGCTATATCATTGATACTTCTGTTCATAGGCTCCGTGGTGAGACAGGGCCCTGATCGGCTGGTGTTCAATACCGTGGCGGCACATCGAGGTAGACGATCCTTCAAGAAGCACCGCAAGTCAAGTTCAATGCCGGCTCATCAGCGCCTCTAGAAATTTACCAAAGTGATAAGATCGCCAAGTCTTACGTCTATGCCTTGGCACAACCTGACCAGCGCAACATCTTCACAACCATAAGCAAAAGTGAACACCGTCCCAAGAGGAAGCTTGTCGGTCAGCTTCTTTCGGATCAGTCTATGAGGGCCTTTGAACCGACCATCAGAAACCAAATCACCGTATTTCTAACACAGCTCTTGGAGTCGAAGGGAAGCTCTGTCAATATGGCCCCTAACTGTCGGCATCTTGGTCTCGACATTGTTGGTCTCCTCGGCTTTGGCTACAACCTCCATCTCCAGACAGACGCCGCACAAAGGTACCTCACTGATGCGATTAACTTCGGCAATTATCGCGTCAATACGTGCTTACAGTTCCCGCCATTGGCGAAGCTGAAACCTGGCTTGATAATGGACCTTTTCCCTAATAGCCTGCGAGCTAAACTCATGGCCACCATCCAAATGATGATAACAACCCGTCTTGCGCAGCCCTCGGACGCTAGACATGATCTCCTATCTGTTTTTACAGAACACTCGGATGTCGATACCAATAACCTCAGGCAAGGGCAGCTTTGGACAGAGGCTGTCTTCTTTTTCGCCGCAGGTGTGTTTCCTCCCCCCCCCCCCCCCCCCCCCCCCCCGGCCCCTTTCTATATCCGGGGTAGTATCTACCGAGTTTCAAGTGTGACTGGAAGTAAACCATTTTACCAGGTGGCGAGACAATCGCATCCACCCTTGCGGCAACCTTTTTCTACCTATCGCAGAACCCGCAATGCTACCAGAAGCTTGCCGCCGAGATCCGGTCCACCTTCAACACCGGCTCCGAGATTCGGGGAGGCCCGCACCTCTCTGGCTGCCGGTACCTTCGCGCATGCATCGACGAGTCTCTGCGGATGTCGCCCCCCGTTCCCGGAATTCTATGGCGCGAAGCAGCAGTGCCGGCGACGGGGGATCAGCAGCAGCGCGAGCCCCTCATCATAGACGGACAGGTCATCCCACATGGCACTCAAATCGGCGTGAGCATCTACAGCCTACACCACAATGAGGCATACTTCCCGGATCCATTTCGCTTCCAGCCGGAACGCTGGCTCGAGGGCCGAGAGACGGCAAAAAGACTCGCAACCCACGATGCCTTGGCCGCCTTCTCGATCGGTTCGCGCGGATGTGCAGGGAAGGCAATGGCGTACCTCGAGACGAGCCTCGTGCTAGCTATGACGCTGTGGTACTTTGATTTCGAGATGGCCCAGGATAAGTCCGAGAAGCGGAGAAATGGGAAGATTACCGGTGTAAGGTACGATGAGGATGAGCCAGGAAGAGAGTTTCCGATATATGACCTCTTTGTCGCCGCCCATGATGGCCCTGTGCTTGTCTTTCGCCCGCGTGGTAATCTGTACGAAGAACTTTCTCAGGGATAAACCTCGTGGGCGATGTTATGGCAGACATTTTACTCGGCAGAGTAGATGGACGTTAAGACAAATGGGAATTGGTAGTTGTTTGGTATGTGAGCCTCCCAAGAAAACAAATCCGTGGTTTTGTGTTTCTTGGTCAGGGAGGGAAGGAGGGTTGGTGGGTTTCCGTCCCCACCCCCCTTTCTTTCTAGGTTCTCATGGGCCATGTTCCAGTCTAGGCGTAACCACTGAACTATTGGGTCGTCAAGACTCTTATAATGGAAGATGTATTGAATGCACAATTGCATATTTCATTCAATAGGTATAGCAACTTCTTCATGAGATATTGGTAAGTAGCATTCCAGGTTTCTATATAGTAGATGCCCCAATAGGGGTATTGAGTATGAAGCCGGGGATACTTATATGTGGTGTTCGTAATTTTGCTCAACGCGCCAGGTAGTATCTGACAGCAAGACTATAAAAGGGGGCAGGAGATATAGGTTCACACTCAGTGATAGGTAGCCGACTAACTTCTCCCCCTGCCCTTCCCTCTTCTCATTAGTTACGCTCAAACCGCTCTACTTCGTAGCCAAGAGGATATAGGCCTCGAACCTAATACCTCCAAACTGCTCTACCTCTTCTTTCACAGCCTGGCTAACAGACGGAGCCCACCTGGCTTCTTCTTCTTCTGTGTACCCCTCGCGCGCCTTGGCCATCATGGGGCCTGACATAAGCTGAGTAAGCCCAGCTATATTCTCGTCGTCGTTGACGACCAACACCTTATCGACCACGGTTATGTTGTCCTTAGCGAACCCGCCCTCCTCGACCACCTTTTGCAGCACGCCTTCTTCACAGAACTGTGGATTGGGCGTAAGCATTAGCGGTAAGTCGGGACGGATCTTCTTCTGCGCGGCGTGCACGATGAACACGGGCGCGAAGCGGCGCCAACAGGTCACGACGGCGAGGCCGCCCGGGCGGAGGGTGCGGTACGTCTCGCGCACAGCAGCAGCGGGACGGGGAAAGGTGAAGATGCTGAAGTTGTTAATCGAGTGGGTGAAGTGGTTGTCAGGCACGGCCGCCGACGATAGGTCCTGCGAGTCGAGCTCCTTGCACTCGACGTGGGGAAGCGGGGAGGCAGAGAGGGATTCGCGCGCGGTCGACACCATCGTCGCGACATTGTCCGAGACCAGCAGCTCTTTGGGCAGCTGGTCCTTGGGAAGGCTGGCTATGAGCGCTGCGGCACCTATGCCGGGCCCCGCGGCCGTGTCGTGGACGACCGAGTCTGGGCCGACGGGATGGGCGGAGGTCTGGACATGTTCGGTGATGACGTCGGTAAGGATGTTGAGCGTCGAGTGACCCGTCTGGCGAACGTAAACCTTGGCGAGCTGGGGGAAGTAGTCGGGCAGGGGGAGGTGGGGGTGCTGGGTTTGCGAAGCCATCTTGAAGACCAGGGCCTGGTAACTTAACCGTGGAATGAATTAAGGAGGCGGGGTGATAATAGGGGGAGATTCGTGCTAAAGATAAGAACAAGATCGATACTAAGATGAAATGTCAGAGATCGTGGATATAAAGCTTTCAGGGGAGATTTGTTGACTGCTTTATAGAAAAGGGGGGTTGTCGAAGGGAGACCGGAGAACCAATTCTCGAAAAATGTCTACCTTATACCTATATCTCAAGGAATCGACATTCCCCCAAAACTGCGCCTCAGACTAAACAACGAGCCATTCTAGATTCCAAAAAGATCACACGCTAAAGTCTGCCGCGGCCTGCAGCTAGCCATGGCTGCATGACTATGCCCTATTTATATGTCAGATTTAGGATATAGTCTCCATTTTTGGCCTCCAAAACCTCAGCTATCAGCGCTACCTATGCCACCTCCCTAACGTTTCGATGAGAAGGCGGTGCTACATCTGCCTAGTCCAACAGCTCCTTACATTTCCTTGGTATAGTTATTGAGCAGGCACACTGTACTACAATTCACCTCTCCATATGAGAAAGTATCCGAAGAGGTGTGTGTAGCATTGAAACATTATGTCAAGGGCTTTGTGCCCGGAATGATAGAACAGCTTCTAGGTAATCAGGGGAGAGGAAGCAGAACGATTCTCGACCTGTGGAAGCTATGGGGAAGGAACGGCTCCTTATACGACTGTAGAGCATTCTACTAGTAAATAGAATGGGATCTATGTGGATCTCCACAGCCCCTTACGACACTAACTATCCCATGACACATTGTTTCTAGCTCCTGTACCATCCAGTCCTGGAGCCTTTCATGTAGCATAGGTCTCAGCTGCTCCTAAGTCCTTACTTATATACCACTATCCCTTGATAGAATATCAAGTGTCATATTATTATCAATAAGCAACCACATATTGTAAGCTGCCATTCATGAAAGAAACTAGGCAATGGTAAGTATGTTATGTTGTTGCCTTACGGTAGCATAGTGGCAAGGGCTTTGTTGTTTGTGCAATAATCTGCTCATCCATCTGCCACCTAGCTGCCACCACATATCCTGCCTGAGGCACCACCCGAGGCCCAGCTGGAAATCGGGGTGCTGCCTGACTCTCTATATTGCTTTTAAAATCAACAACTACCATAACGAGGTGGAGAAGAGCTGGGATGCAGGTAAAGACTTCAGCAACACTCGGCAGCACCTGCAGCACCTACCGCACCTACAGCGCCATCTACACCACACCATCCGTGTTCGATTCCATATAGCTTCATCTGTAGAGGGTGTTCAAGTCCATTCTGGAACTGTTTGGCATGATCACGGAAGGCCACATTAGCCATAGTACAAGGCGAATCGTTGTGTGAATAGTTGACAAGGCACCATGACTATAGGGTCGTATGAACGACAGGCACGTTATAATAACAAAAACGAGACATCATGGAAGTGAACTTCATGTACACCTGAACACATCAGATTCCCATAGGCTATGCTATCAAAACGTCTGTAGTTATAGGGCGGGTGCAGCCTACCTAGTACATTCCAATTTAGGGACTGGCAGGGGGAAGCTGCTCTCAAGTTGCTGTTCCCGCTGTCAACACTGGTGTTGACCGGGCATCAACTCTGCCTTCCTCTGGCATATGGTATCACTACCTACAAAGAAAATAAGCTAGGTATCGTCAGGGCGTCACCTGCCATCATCTTCTGTGGAGCTTGAGCACTGTTATTGCACATACGTACGTACCCGGTGGGGGTTCAAGAACCTGCAAGCTGTGTCTAAGAAAGAAAGTTGCAGCCCCTTCCCCTCAAGTCCTCCCTCAGACACGTCTGCCCCAAACACGTTTACATCACACAGGCATATTAGGACCAACCCTTGCTTAGAACAACATCCAAGTCACCACAGACAGACAAGCAACTTCCAGAAGTCCATGCTACCTCTTAGGGCACCTTCCCCTATTTACCCTTTCAACAACTGTGGCACAACCTGCTTCCATCTTCTTCTCTACAGCAACACTTGCCATCAATACATGGGCATTACTTCCCATCACAACAACATCCATCACTACGTGTCCAGTACCACCACGCACACGCACACATACATCACATATCATTAAACTATCCTTACTACCTCAATCAAGAGCAAGCTCACGATCCATACCACAATGGTCAGCAAGAAGATTACGGCTGAGACTGCCGCCCTCACGACTCGGGACCTTGAGCTTATTGCCAAGGCTTGGACCTGCTTGATGAATCCTCAGGTAAGTATATACTGCATTGCTCTACTCGATTCATCTCGTGATATGCTTCAAGTCAAGAACCAGTCCTATAGTCCTCGATTGTCTCTCTATCTACCGAGTCCCCTCTTTTGAGACACTTGTCAATGGCTGTGTCATCATGTTTCCATCAAGTTATTTGGGTAGCCTTTGTGGGATCAAGTCAAGTACTCCCAAAAATAAGGCAAACCAGAGTATTCTGTGTCATCTTGAGATGTCTGAACAATACCTGCTCTCTTCCACTATAAACCTTCCCATATGATGTATCAGTCTCGATATATATACACACACAGACAGCTAATGCCACTCTCACACACCCTCCCGCCCCTCTATTATTTGTCAAGAACCATCAAGCCGTCATCTCCCCGTTGACTCGCCTGCTAACGCGAACAACAACAAACATTAGATCGATATGGCCAAGTTCGCTGAGATCACCAACTACAAGAACAAGGCCACGGCCAGCGCCTGCTGGAGCGTCGTCCGCGCCAAATTGGCTTTCCACGATGCTGCCGGTTGTGCTGGCATTTCAGCTGACACTGCCGCTACCACCTCCGGTGTTCCGGGTTCTGCCACCAAGCGCAAGGCCAATGGCGGCGGCGGTGGTCGTGTCAAGGGCGCCGCTGTCAACGCCACCAATGGCAATGGCGAGGACGACTCCGAGACCAACACAGGCCCCCCCAAGAAGAAGCAGCGCATTCGCAAGGGCGGCACTACCGCTTCTACCCCTTCGCCCCCCATCGACGGAGAGGGCCCTGCCGGCAAGGGCAAGGCGCCTGCTCCTCAGGCCGGTTCTTCCCTCAAGACCAAGTTCCACTTTGAAGAGGATCAGGACGCCGATCAAGGATACGAGTCCTTTGAAGGTTTCGACTTCGACAACATCCTCGGCTCAACTCTTTGGCGCCCGACCTGAGAATATGGAAACATACATGCGTGGACAATGGATAGTTCGTTAGCTGGATATTTCCCTCACCAGGTTTTTGTTTCCTCCTACTACTTGGTCCTTTCCTACAGTTGATGGTTTCCTTGCCCTGCTACTTTGCTATAATACGAGGCCCTGCATCTGCGTGTAGCAAACGCAGTTACACGCATATTTCGACGACACCACTGGAAGGTTTCACTGCATTCTGTCTCTTCTCCTAGGCGTTATGAGGGTCTCGGAATTCACATCTAGCTAGATAGGCATGTAGCCGCACACACAATCAAGTTCATGAACCAATGGCTCCTGTGTACTTGAACATGACGATGATGACAACCATGGTGATGCTTTTAGTAATGAAGTTAGTGGCGAGACTTGAGACTGTCAGCGTTTCGGCTGTACATATGGCATATTGCGGGTGATAACAAAACTCGATCGCGCTGTCGCGAAGGCCCGAGGGGATTATTTTTCGCGCGGATAGTTCCGAACTTCTGGTGCTTGAAGCAGTGCGCTGCTTACTGAACCACAGGGAAGGAATCCAACTCGATGCCTCATGCCATGGTACTTGAACCACGTATTAGCACGACTATATGCAGATACATCTCGGATAATTTAGGTAAGCATCTGGTATGTGACGACAGGAAATAAGGAGATCACATGAAGATCACGCTGGATAGGCTGGCTGACAATTTCATTCATACATAACCATAATTACCTAAATAACCTTAAACTCCATGATTACTTCGTACCAATCAGCGCTACAGTGGCCAATCAAATCGTTAGGCGGCATGACAAGGGTCAGAAACGGACCTCTGCATATTAGCTCCACTATATCCACTGTATCCACCATAGCTTCTTGGCCCTGGAAATTTCAACGTCATATCAACTCGCCATTGGAGAGCTGCAATCGACCAAACAATCCACGCCGAACTAATCCATACCAACGCCATACTCCATAACTACTACTTGTAACTTATCCAGGTACCTGAAGCTTGAACCAAGTACATCAGGAAACCACCCAGTCCATTCATCATAGCCACAACCCTCCCGACATGTCCTCCCGATTCAACGCGGCGCGCCCAAAGCGCGCCGGCGAGAGCTATGCTCGAATACATCACGGCGCCGCCGAGCCCGACAGCAAGAAGGTCAAATTCGACGTCCGGAATCCGTCCGCGCTAGCCCCCGATGCCGCCGACGACGACGAAGAGGAAGCGCCAGACGTGTTCCTCGAAGCCGACGCCGACGTCATCCGCGGGGGAGCCGCGACGAAGCGCGGCGCCGTGAACATCGATGGCTACGACTCCGACTCCGACCAGGAAGAAATGGGGACGCTGCGCAACAACAACGACCTGCTGATGAAAGGGAAGACGGCGACGAAGGACGAGGAAGATCTAGACGACATGTTCGCCGAGGAGGAGGAAGACGGCGACGGGAAGGACGACACAGTGGACAATACCACCAAGAAGAAGAGCAAGGAAGTCAAGTTCCTCGACGCCGCCGACATCGAGGGGCAGGAGGGCAAGTCGCGGTCGGGCGGGCAGATCCGGCTGGATGATGAGTTGTCGTCGGATGACGACGAAGAGGCGATTGCGCTGGCTATCGAGGAGGAAGACATAGACGCGGAGGTGGGGCTGGGCGGGCTGAAGCGGCACGCGCCCAAGGTGGAGGCGTTCAACCTGCGGGCGGAGCAGGAGGAAGGGCGGTTCGACGAGTCGGGCAACTTCGTGCGCAAGGCGGTCGACCCGGACGCCGTGCACGACCGCTGGCTCGAGGGCGTCAGCAAGAAGGACATGAAGCGGGCGGCGGAGGCTCACGAGAAGCGCGAGGCCGAGCGCCGCCGCAAGCGCCGCGAGGACGACGCCGTCCTGACCGCCGATCTGCTGCGCGCCCTCATCCTGCAGCTCGAGCGCTGCGAGACGGCCGAGGACGCCCTGCGCCGCCTCGGCAGGCGCCAGCAGCAGGTCAAGAAGAACAAGAAGGCCGTGCCCAAGTGGAAGCAGAAGAAGCAGCAGCAGCAACAGAAAGGGACGGCGGATACTATGGAGGTAGACACGGCGGCGCCGGCGCCGGCGGAAGACCCCGAGCAGGTCCGCATCCGCGAGGCGATAGACGCCATCACCGACGCCGCTAGCAAGCTGCTCGAGCGCGACCGCCCAGACATCTACGACCGCGAGCGCGAGCGCTTGATCCGGGAGTACGCGCGCGAGGCCGACGAGCCGTGGGTCGAGCCGGCGTCGAAGGAGGGAGACACCGAGGAAGCAGCAGCAGCAGTGCCAGTGTCGGCGGCATCTGCCGCCACCGCGAATAAGATGTGGGAGTACCGCTGGACGGACGGGCGCGACGACGCCGCCAAGCAGGGCCCGTTCGACGGCCCCACCATGAAGGCTTGGCAGGACGCCGGCTACTTCGGGGAGGGCGTCGAGTTCAGGGAGGTGGACGGTGCTGATCCGGGCTGGAGCCGGGCTGCTGCGTTTATATGAACGATCTCGAGCTTAGTTCCTACTTCGGGATTTACGCTTCTTCAATGTACATCTAATACGCGTTACTGATGAGGCCTTGAAGCAAAGCATCTTGCTAGATTTCGTACTATTACTGAAAGCCGGTGACAGTTTTTTGAAGGACAGTCGACTTAGCAAGCCCTCATCGAAACATCCTAGCTCTCTACTTTAGCTTCGATAGCTACGTATTGCTAGTCGCCAGCTAGCCAATGATATAGTAAATAATGATCATCGGCTGGGGCCATTCAGCGGCCTTACAATATATTGAGTCGGACTCAGCCTTACGTTGCGTCGTGACCCGAAGATGCAGGTACGCATTCGTGCACCGTATCATGTTAGACAAGGAGACGGGGTGGGCCACGCGTTTCGTTGCATAAACCGTCCTTTTCATTGGCACAAGGGGCTGAAAATGCGATCCTAGCTTCAGCTGGGTACTATCCGTGAAATGAACTTCGCCTATCTACTACCTGCATGTAGGGGCATGCTGATCGTATCCAATATCTTATGCGGTTGTTAGGTATCGAGTCAGGCGCAGGACCGCAAAAGATGTCGGCCAGGTTCAAGCGCCGGGGGGAAAATATGAATAAATACCTATCCGTTCGCGATTTCCAGCTTGGGTACTCACGCCGAGCAACTACCTAGCTCATCTGCAATGAAAATAACACTAGACCTCCTGGACTGGGTCTGATATATCCCAAATGCTTCGGGGTCGTCAAATACCATCCACTGACCAATCTTCAGAACGGTACTGTGCTCGTCCGTTCTCTCATCGAACTTCGACAACCTTTGAGTAACCAATCTCTCAACATGGCGACGAACCCGCGCCCGATGTATACCGCCACGCCGCTGGCGGTGCTACACACACCCAAATTTGAGACGGGCGAGGTTAGCAAGCATGCGACAGCCTCCAATCCCTCGGTTGTAGTATTCTAGCATACCCTTCACAACAGGCAGACCCTTTCACGCTCGAGGTGTCGAAAATGACGATAAGCCACAACGCCTTCATCCGAGGCTTCAACAGCATTTACCAGCAGGCTTTGTGCCTGCCGCCAGCAGACGAAGCTCAACTTTGTAGACTACTGCATCGCATAGCATGACTGCGTTTATGCGCAACACCGCTACAAGGAGGTCGAGTTCGTCCTCGGCGTCAACAGAACGACTGACAGGACAGATCTTATGACTGTCGTGTTCTTGGACCGCGGTATGATTAACTACCTGATCCCGACCGGAGTCTGGGCATGCCGTGAGTAAAAGTAAAAATAGCGCTGAGCCCCCAGACTCTTACGACGTTCGTCCAGCTGGGTATCATGACGATCTGGAGAGGTCCAAGTCCTACCTGCTGGAAGAAGACGCTGGCTCCTCGCCGAGCAAACTCATCGCCGTCATGGACTCGCTCAAGGACCTTCCACACTCGCCCCTCAACGCCGAGCCGGTGGCGGTTTGCTAACTGCACCCCCGAAGGAAGATACAAGCAGCTAGCCGTATGGCTGGGATTTACCTGGAAAGAACAGTAGACGAGAGCTTCATTATTCTAGGCCGAATGGTCTTTCAAGTCTCGGGCGGTCTCTGATTGAGCCTTTGGTACGAGATGAAGTAGCCATGGGATTAATCACGATACGATCCTCTAAGAATCCCGTGTCCTTAAAGGAGGGCACGATTCCTTGTTGCCATCAGTTTTGGACCTAGTCCATCATAGTAGGATAGGCTGAAGTGGCTAAGGCTGCCAGATTCTGGTCTTTGATGCAATGCGTTGGGATGAGTTATCGTAAGTTGGGGTAGACGGTGGTATATATGTAATCCACCACCCTTCGGCACATGACATCAGTTATTAACGCTATATCTCGCTACATCGCGACGAGAGCATCGGCATCGTGCGGCCTATGCAAGATCACATTGATAGCATGACTTAGCCGTGATTGCCGCGTACCAGCCGAAAGTTCGGCGTCTTCCTGGGACGGGCCTAGGTAAAGCTTTGCGGTCTATAGCATCCAGCCGACCTCAAGGACCACAAGGTAACCGCGTCGGAATGGGCCGCCGCCCGACAGCGAATCACGAAAGATCCGATATAAGACCCGAGTGACTGGACCCAGTTGTTCCTGGGCTAGACCGCTTGCATCCTAACTGCGTAGTCGGGTAGAATCGTAGAAGCTACCCGTACCATGTTCTACGACCCGTTAGATCTTCCGCCGCATTCTCGTAGCCATGGTAAACAAGGCTTCGTTCGGGTTGTCACCATGGTACTTTGAAGATACCAAGTCCTAATGCATGGGGACACCTCCAATTCGCTTCGTGAAGCCTTTCAGCTGTGCTTGTTTTTCCAAAGCAGACAATTGTGATGGTTTAAAACCCCTCAAGACTGGTTGGTTATCTGAGTGAGTTATTTTTTTCTTTTTCTTTATGTAGATAAACGATGGGGCAGGCTGTATGAGACAACGGCCTGGACCGGAGCTGACAGAGCTCGAACATCGCACTGTATTTGAAACGGGATTGGGTTGGAAGACCTTTGCGAGATACAAGGCTAAGCCAAGTGGGATGCCCGTAGCTCAGCGGCTGGTCTCAGCAGAGCTCGACGTGGGGAAGGGACTGCAGCAGCTGTCAAGGGCTGTTGTAAGGCTGAATTCCAAATTGTTGGAAGTACCTGCGAGGTAGACGCTAACAGGAGTGTACAGTGGGAACTTTAGGAGTGTGTCCCTTCAACCCCTCCAAGAGGGGCAGGGGGGCAGAGGGGCTGGTTGAGGGGGGACAAGAACAAGACTCACACCCGCACATGCAAGATTCTCACAAGACGGACTGGAGCGATGAGAAAGCTCGAACGAGCACGGGGGGGCACAGTCAACACCCCACTCACAGCTTTTTTTTTCTGTGCTAGAGCTTAGAGCTGCTGGATTTTGCTTGGCTCCCAACCATTTACCTAGCTCAGATGCCATCATCAATTTCCCATATGACCCCTCCAAGCAAGTCCAGCCGTTGCGGTGCCGGCAGCGGCAGCAACAGCAGCAGCAGGCCAGACGGAGAAGCTGCAGTCAAGCTGCCCGGTCATCCAATGAGCCTAATACTATGAGTACATACATACGTACCTACTACCTACGTTGTCAGCCAGTAAAGCCCAAGATTGTCTCCCCGTGGCTGCTGTGCTAGTAATCTGTCAATGCCAATGCCCGTGCCAATGCCAAATTGATCTGCCAATCCGACAACCGTGAAACCTGCCAATCCCCGGCCCTCAACACCTCCTGCCAGCCCGCCCGACACACCTACATACTGCCTTTTTTAAGTACCTAGTAGTTACTCGTCAGGGCTCCAAACGCCTTCTGACCCACATTTTGCCCGCTTCGCGGATGTGGTCAGGTATTTTCATTTTGTCACGAACCTTTATTTTGTAAAGTTATCTACATAATTCCCCATACAAATTAGGTGCAACCTTATGTACTCCACTATTTGCCAATACAGCCGCATACATCAATATAGGGCACTTGCATACAAGCCTTTTGCAACAAATTATTGAATAAAACAATACGAATTTTCAATACTTACAATTATTAATACCTGCAATTAGCCCCCCTAACCGCTGCAATTAGCACTCCCTAATCGCTGCAATTAGCACCCTCCAATCGCTGCAATTAGCATCTCCGAGCCTTACAATTATCGTATATCGCAGGTTATTCCGGAAGGCAGCAATTGCTTATAAGCATTGTCAAAATTTTCGTCGGGGCCGGTCCGGCTTCATCTTGATGCATCTATGCGGAACATTGCAATACGGTGCGCTACATACTTTTTAGGTGGGAACGCATACAAATTGTATGTACTGATTAATGTGACAAAATGAAGGTTCGTGACAAAGTAAAAGTCCCTGACTACATCCGCGAAGCGGGCAAAATGTGGGTCAGAAGGCGTTTGGAGCCCTGACGAGTACGTAGTATCAGACCTAGCAACCCGCCTAGCAGCTCAGATAGGTGGGTAGGTAGTACATAAGCTAGCACTTCTGCCACCCGCCACCCTCTTCTCTCCCCTCTCACTTGTTTGAACCTTCACTCACCAACAACTTCCATCATCCAGACATTCCTCACCTCCTATACAATTGACTCCAGCAGAACATATACATTCCATGTAAGTATTCACAGTCCATCGTGGGATAACAGCCCGTGAAAACAACCCATTTCCCGGGCAGCTCCTTGTTGTCAGGTGCTGCTCTGTCACCACTCTATCATTGCCCCGCCGTTACATCAGACCCTGGCGTCTCTACCCCGCTACTGCCCGCGACTCCCAGTGATCAATGATGTATGATGCTCAGCGAAGAGGATACGACCGTGACAACGTACGATATTTGTCGGCCTCTCCGCGAACATCAGATATTTGAAATCCCATTCATTCCTTCACATTATCTACACCTTCCAGACCATCACATAATCATCATTCGCATTACACATCGCTCCATCAAGGTGCTGCCATTCATAAGCTGTGGATCACGTTGTCCATTTTCACATCTTGTTTGTAACGGAAAAAGGCCCGAATCTTCCTATTCTCGGCCTTTCCTTGCCTTACCTAAGGGCCTACCAACTAGCCATCACCCTCCCAGCCTTTCCCCTTTGCCACCTGGCCTTGCCTTCTTCACTAGCTGGTCCTATTCCCTACATCAAGCCAAATAGCTTTATATATACCACCTTGACCCGACCTGTATAGCTAATTTCAATATTCCAAACCTAGAACCAAACACACATCAACACACAAAATGGGTATCAAGGTTGGCATCAACGGATTCGGCCGTATCGGTCGTATCGTCTTCCGCAATGCTGTCGAGCACGACGACATCGACATTGTTGCCGTGAACGACCCCTTCATTGAGGTCCACTACGCCGAGTACATGCTCAAGTACGACTCTACCCACGGCAAGTTCAAGGGCACCGTCGCCGTCGAGGGCAAGAACCTCGTCGTCAACGGCAAGACCGTCACCTTCTACACCGAGCGGGACCCCGCCAACATTCCCTGGAAGGAGACCGGCGTCGAGTACGTCGTCGAGGCCACCGGTGTCTTCACCACCACCGAGAAGGCCAAGGCCCACTTGGTCGGTGGCGCCAAGAAGGTCGTCATCTCCGCCCCCTCGGCCGATGCCCCCATGTACGTGATGGGCGTCAACGAGAAGACCTACGACGGCAAGGCCGACGTCATCTCCAACGCCTCGTGCACCACTAACTGCCTGGCCCCTCTGGCCAAGGTCGTCCACGACAAGTTCACCATCATCGAGGGTCTGATGACCACCATCCACTCCTACACTGCTACCCAGAAGACCGTTGACGGACCCTCTGCCAAGGACTGGCGAGGTGGCCGTACCGCGGCCCAGAACATCATCCCCAGCAGCACTGGTGCTGCCAAGGCTGTCGGCAAGGTCATCCCCGACCTGAACGGCAAGCTGACGGGCATGTCCATGCGTGTCCCTACCTCCAACGTCTCCGTTGTCGACCTGACTGTCCGTCTCGAGAAGGCTGCTTCTTACGACGAGATCAAGGCGGCCATCAAGGAGGCCGCCGACGGTCCCCTCAAGGGTAAGTTTGACTATGTCCCTACATGTCTTATCATGATTCCACCACAATAAACCCTGGCGTTACACGAACCCGCTAACTGATACACTCTCCGAACAGGAATACTCGCTTACACCGAGGACGATGTCGTCTCCACGGATTTGAACGGTGACACCAACTCCTCCATCTTCGACGCCAAGGCCGGTATCTCGCTCAACAAGAACTTCGTCAAGCTTGTCAGCTGGTACGACAACGAGTGGGGCTACAGCCGACGTGTCCTGGACCTCCTGGCGTACATCGCCAAGGTCGACGCCGGAAAGTGACTTTCCAAATTGTAATGAGAAGCGTCACGCGTGAATAGCGCGTGGGAAAGCTTAGATGGTTCCCCTACCCCTCCCCGGATAGATGGGCTGGGCTACCTAACCTACCTACCTTCTACTATTTTCCTAATAACCTGCTTGTCTGCGCCAGCTTAGCGCAGAGATAGAGACGACCGACTTGAACCAGCTTGGCTATTCGGTGCGCTTTTGTTCTATGTTATTCAACGGATGAGGGCGAGGACGGAAACTCGGCAAAGTGGAAGAAGGGTAACGGAAAGGCAGAGGAACTGGAAACGTGTAATAAAGAATAAAAAAACAACATAAACAGACAAGTCCGTATGAATGATATCAATGGTAAATGATCAACTGCCTTGCCTGGATGATGCTAGTAGTACATGCCGATTATATGAATATGGCCGTCTATTCCATTGAGAGACTGTAGTCCTGTTGTGTTCTTGTGCGTGGCTTTCGACAGAATGCCAAATCGAGGTTGCGTGGGATCGTCACCGCTGACTACTTATCCTAAGACAGAAAGCCACCAGTATGTCCTCCTCGCCTTCTCAATAGATTCGACGGGTTAGGAATACTAAACCAGCCAGCTCTGAAATTTGAAAAACATGCCCTGGTTTTGTTGTTGGTATTGCAACCCATCTATGCCAACTACCTATGCGGTATATACCTAAGGTAGTATAATATTACTCCCAGACGGCTCGCCCTGTCTCAGATATCTAGATAGTTTTTTCCCTGTTTAACATCTGGTAGTAAACCACTATAGGTGGGTAGGTAGGAATCGAGAGCAGCAAGCGTTCGGCACCACCAGCAGCCGCGGTCGTCGACAAGAATATACCACGGCTACCATCATCACCTAGATAGTTCCTTTCTTCTCTTGAGAGTGTGACGTGACTGTTTGTGTATAAAAACAACCCCTCCGTCCATGGAACGCCTGAAATTCTCTGCCATCGATTAAAATAAAAATGCCAAGTCGTACGTATCACTCTTCCCCCGCCCTTTTTTCTTTTCCTTCCCCTTTCCCCTAACTGATCTCCATCGCATCACCGCCGCCGGCGCCGCCACTATTACTGCTGCTCTGCTGGGCGTCCCCGTTCGTGGAGACGGCAAAGCTGACGGCGCCATCATTGCCGATGAGGCGCTTCTCGGACTCGGTGACGAAGCGGACGCTGCGGGCGGGGTCGTAGAAGAGGCGGAAGCTGCGCTGGACGTCGTCGACGGCGACCTGGCGGGCGCGGCGCTTGGCGGCGACGAGCTGCGACGTGGTGAGCAGGTTGCTAGCGTAGCGGAGCCCGGCCTCGCGGCCGATCTTGGTGAGAAGGGCGAGGGCGTCGGGGCTCGCGTCGACCTCCTCCTCCTGGGCGCGGATGGCCAGGATCTGCTGGATCTCGTCGCCGCCGTAGGGCTGCGTCTGGATGATGACGACGCGGTCGAGGAAGTCGAGCGGCAGGCCGTGCGGGCTCCGGTAGTCGGTGCCCCGGATCTTGGAGTGGCCCCGGTTGCTGGCCATGATGACCACGGGCGCCAGGTCGACCTCGAGCGCGCGGTTGATGTAGCTGAAGCACTCGATGTCGAGCATGTGCACCTCGTCGATGAAGAGCACGCCGGGCACGATCTCGGCCTTGCCCTCCTCCTTCCACTCGCCCACCTTGGTGTCGATCTGGTCGCGGATCTCGCTGCGGATCTCGCCCGTGTCGCCGCTGAAGAGGGCGAGGAAGCCCTGGGTGCGCGAGTTGATGACGTCGATCTCGTGCAGGGTGACGGTGTGGACGACCTCGCGGCGCTTCTGCAGCTCGCCGTCCGGGCACTGCAGGAACTTGGTGTCGGCGCCCATGGCGTCGTAGTCGCGGCTGCGGGCGTAGGACCGGCCGAGCTTGGCGATCTTGCCGCTGCTCTTGTCGATGGTGACGATGTCGCCGGCGACGACGCGCTCGCGCGTCATGGCGTCGATCATCTTGGCGCCCATGTCGTAGACGGCCTCCATGTCGGTCGTCTTGATGGTCAGCTTGCCCTGCTTCGCCCCGCCCGTCACGCTCCGGTCGATCTGGATCTCCACCACCTCGCCCTCCATCACCTCGGACTCCTCCTTGATCCGCACCCCGATCGACTTCCGGAACGCCTGCGTCAGCGCCTCCGTCTTGGACATCTCGAGCGAGAAGATCTCCGACGACGCGAGCGACGTGAACGGCACGTCGGGCCCGAGCGATTGCGCCATGCCCATCGCTATGGCCGTCTTTCCGGTACTGCACGGCAACAACACAAGCGGGTCAGCAATGCGATGCTCCGCCCGCACTTCGGGATGTATTGTAGTAACTCGTTTTTTCACTTACCTCGGAGGCCCAGCAATCAGGACCGCCCGGCCGGCGATCTTGCCCACCTTAATCATCTCGAGTATGACGGCGGCCGCCTTCCTCGCCTTCTCCTGGCCGACCAGCCCCTGCGAGGCGGCGCGCGGTTCTAACGTGTCTGGGTCGACGCCGAGGCCTCGGATGTGCGAGTGGGCTGCGATTAGGTTGAGACCTCGCAGCTCCTTGCTTTCGGAGACGGTCATCACGGGCTAGATGGACAGAATGCGCCAGCGCAGCTTCGTCAGTTTACTCTTCTTCTAACTGCTTCTTCATCTACATGTTTGTTTCCTTTCTGTAAAAAAAGGGGGGGAGAAGCTCATTCGGCGGGATGCTGTGAGCACTTACGGCAGCCATGGTGACTGAGTCTGGGGAAGGAAGGGTTCGTGAAGCAGGTCGGCGAAAGTCGACTCTTGTTTTTTTCTCTTATCGCTAGTGTGGCTGGCGGTCGGTGTTCAAGCTTCGATTGATCAATGCGGAATCTTTTCTTCGGTCAGAAATCTATTGGGCGTGATGCTGTTCTCACATACGGTACTGGTACTGTCTGTAGGTAGGTAGAATTGTCAACAAGGCAGGGCGGGAGCGGAAGGCTTCAAGGTTGCTACATGGAATTTTGATTCGTCCAGGTCTACAAAGTATTGACAAAGTAGGGAATTTTGATGGAGCTCTCCAGATGTCGCGCTACCTTAGCGTTCGTTCAAGCTCCAAGTCCAAAGCTCCAGGAAGAGCAGCTAGCAGCATCCATGATTGGACCTCATTGGGCCTGCTACCAAAGGCCTTGGCACCTGCCACCAAGACCAACCAACACGAACATTGAGGCGCGTCGGACACATGTATAAAGTAGGTACCGGCATTGTGGCTGAATGTGTGGCAGAATAGTTATGTGGCTGTGACTTCGAGTCTTACAGGTACGAGGCGTAAAACATGTTGGCGAGCTGGGCGAGACAAACCAAATCTGACCACTGCGGGATCTTAACCTCGTTGGCCAATGGCAACAAATCGCAAACTTCAACCAGTGAACTTGGTATCTCCTCTATACTTCATACTCCTATGTCGGCTACAACTACCCATATGAATTCTTCGATGTGGAATCATGACGGATCATCGAATAGATCAGCTTTCCACTTCGATATACAGCCTAGCCCAATGGAGTCAGTATGCTTCTTGTGCTGTTGATACTGTACAACACTCCGTACTTCATGAACATATTTGTACCTACTGATAGTCCCTTGCTTCACCGCTGCGTTCTCAACTCGATGTTTTCACCGCTCGAGGACCTCATTGCATTCTAGTCATTCTAGTCTCCCTAGTGTCCCGCGTCTCCACGAAACACGAAGGGGGAGGAAGGGTTCGTTCGTACGTTGCACGATATGGGAATACCACCTACTACGTAGTAAAGCAGCTATGCACACATCGTGAAGGCACCCTTCCGAAGATTGGCGGCAATCTCGCATCCGGGAACCGGGGTGCCCCAGGTGTGAACTTATTGATTCCATGCATTGCCTACTCGAGTAGGCATCTCCATACACGCAACTCGTTGTCAAGTCGGCGTTAATATGATCCATCCTACGTAGGATCCTGGGATGTTTTCATCCCTTCATTGATCGACCAGTTGGATCGCTGCCCGCACTTTGCTTCTTCTTGACCATTCACTTATCAAATCATACGTTCGTTGTCGGATGAACCAGGGCCACGAGATGTATGGGTGCTTAATATACGCGATACGAACTCATGTATAAATAGCTGTTTCCTTCGTCATCCATGACACATGCCCGTCTCCTTGATGTCTTCCTCCTTACATCTTCCTGTGCCCAAGTTCTCCGCAAGACAGAGTATATATATCTGAGCACCATGGAAACGCCATGAACTGGTGTCCTGGTTGTAACGAGTGATCTGCCTACGTTAATTCTTGGTCTAGGTATTCAACAGAATCAACAGGGGCGTTTTAGGGCTTGCATGGGCCTACATTTATATATTTTTCTTCCTAGTCTTCCACTCCTTCCTCATGCGTTGCCCCGTCTACCGCTATACCACAACAAGCTAGCGTTTGATGTTTAGCGTCGATGCTGGCCAACGACGGCATCGGCAGTGGGTGGAACCTGAGGGGACATTGGAAGATCCCTTTCCAGCGCACTTCGACTGGGGGGCTACGGCGGTTATCAGGTACCAACAAGTCCAACACCCGGACACCAAGTACAACCTTGAACTACAAAGTACGGCAGTAAACCATTATTTAAAGCAGCACTTAAGGTTGTTATCGTCTAATCACCCGAGCATTTCCAGTTCGCGAACACGCTATCGCTCGTCGACTTTACATAATAATACAAACAACTGCTGGCACCTCGTACATCACTTTCCTTGCTCATCCTTCTTTTCTATTTACATATATTCGAGGTCTTGCCCTCAGTACATACATAGAATTCGAGGTTTGATTTGGGTCGAGAATCGTCACATCCATCCCTTGCTGCGACTGGCACCGTCACTACCACTTCCGAAGTTCCGCGACGACTATCACTACTCGACTGAACGCCACCTGAACGCCACCCTTCACGCACGCCACTGACGCATATGCATATAGGCGCACGTGGCCTTGGATATCTCCGGTCTCCCACAAGCTATACCTGATTCTTGCGCTATACGGCAATACGCACGCCTGGCCGAACAGGAGCTCATCTAAGGGCTCTAATTGCGGACTGCCTCCGCGTTACCTGAAGGTTCCGTGAAGGTTCCCTAAGGAATTCCTTGAGGGCTCCTTCTTCTCTACCTAGGCAGTACTTGCCTCAACCAGATCTCTAGATAGGTAGGCAACTAGGCAGCTGTGTAGGTGGTCTCTAAGCAGACGCGGAAGGTGCCTGCGTGCTTCATTATATAATTGAACATGCAGGCGCGAGACACTTGGCGTTGCTGTTGTCCGGTTTTAAAGCTAAGAAGTGGGTTTGACTCTGCTATATTAACCGCCTTATCATAATGTCCTACTCGAGTCACTGGCCGCCTCCAAATTTCGGCAGCCACAGGGACCCCAGAGATTCCAGGGATTCCAGGGATTCCTACCATTCCAAATCTTACGACTCTATGAGAGGTAGAGATAGAGAGCGGGAACGGGAACGGGAACAGGAACGAGATCGAGATCGAGATCGGAATACAAGTCGTGATAGAGGTCGGGATTCTGATAGAGGGTTCTCGCGACGTGATTCAAGAGAATCCCGGGATAGAGACAACCGAGATTTGTTCGAATCGAGACGTCCAGCTGGAAGAGATCTGCCTCCAGTAGACACGAGAGGCATTCCTACCGGTCCTCGACCCAAAGACTCGCCAATGAGCGCCCGAGGTGCACCTCTGAGTGCCAAGACGCCGCAAGAACCTTGTCAGTATAGTCAATTGTTCGTGTCATGGTAAAGGTATTTGCTAATATGTGGAATAGTCTCGGATCGACGAAGCAACACGATCATGTCCAACGCGAGTCCTACAACGGCCCCAGCTTCTCCAACCATTTCCGGGGCTGGGGCACGATCCTTCCAACCTGTGCCTCAACATCGAACCAAGGACCCAAAACTTCAGCATGCATTTGAGGCAGTATGGGTCTTGGGCGAGGTCGCTCAGAGACGTTCCCACTACAGGTTCCGAAGGGATAAAATCAAGAGAGACTCCATGAATCAACAACGTTTAGTAGACAAGCAATCGGAGAGGGATGATGATTTTGTAGGACTTCCCGATTACCAAAATCTATTCCTGAAAAGTCTCAGTAAAGAGTTGGAGGAACTAAACAAGCGGGTCAGCGAGAGCGACAAGCAATACCACTCCGAGCTTGAACGCGTTGCCGCATTGTTTTACAAGGACAAGAGCTCTGGTTCAACACAGCAGGCGCCAACTCCTACAGCCAAGGATTCACCAAGCAGTGCGTTTGAAAAGGAGCTTGCCGAATTTAAGAAGCAGATATCGTCGCAAGTCTCAGCGCAACAAAAGCAAATTGACGAACAAGCGCAGCAGATTCGATCTCTGTTAGACGAGAAAAAGCAAAATTCAGTGCAACAGAAACAGGCTACCGAGCAGCCAGAGAACATCCAAGCCCTCCAAGATGGGAGAAAGCAGCTCTCTGTACAGCAAAAGCAAGTTGCTGAACATGCGCAACAACTTCAGAATCTTCGTAATGAGAAGAGCTTGTTGGTTAAAAATATTGATGCATTGAGAACTCAGCTAGATGCTTCCAAATCCGCAACTGACTCCCTGAAATCACGGGTGCAAGACTTAGAGGCAAATGTCACTAAAGTTGGCCAAGATGTACAAGGCGTAAAGAAGCAGGAGCAAAAGAGTCCAAACGCCGATTCGAGCCTCTCGAGCTTAATCGCTACCAAGGCGAATTCCACAGATTTAAGCAGGCTTAATTTATCGATCAACAAGGCGCTGAACAAATTGGAAGATCACTGCAAAAGACAGGATGTTACGCTTGAGGAGCTACGGTCCGAGGTGGACCTCCTTACTGCCCAGAAAACCACAGCCAATACTGTTAACGGTGCTGAGCAGGAAAATTCAGAGCTGAAAGGAAAGCTCGAAGATCTTACTAGCAAGATCGCGACCTTGGATCTGATAAAAGAGGATGTGGATAGCTTGAAGCAGACGATGGACCATCTTCCCAATCCTGATGAACTAGACAAGGTCATGGACTATTTCTCGGAGAATGATATCGCGAGAAGTCTCAAGTCGCCGGAGGATATCGTTGAAAACACCCAACGAGAACTAAAAGCTCTCCACGATGCAGTAGCAGAGATAAGACGCACGTTAGTGCCAGCGTCAGCATCTACACCAGCACCAGCACCAGCACCAGCAACGGCAACGGCAACGGCAACGGCAACGGCCCTCGCCCCAGCCCACACTACTCTTTCGGAAGATGATAGAGCCTACATAGCAGGACAAGATGCTGTGGTCATGGAATCCATCAAAAGGCTTTTGCAACGCCAGGAGGGAGAGCTCGGCGACATGGTTGATGAGGTTACAAGCCGTGTCGAGAAGCTCGAGAATGCTACTGATCCTTCCGTTAATACGATTCAACTCTCCATGAGGATCAAGGCTATTGAGGACCAGAGGCTTTCCGAGAAGTGCAACGAATTAGCAGCCATGGCAGGGCAGTTACAGGCAAAGCTGCAAAAATCTGGCATCGATCTCGATTTATACAACAAGGACGGAGTCAAGGCAGATATCGACGAAATCAAGGAGAAGATTGAAGCCATTGAGCTATGCAACAGATCTTTGGACTCTCAATGGTCCAACCTGCAGACCAGGGGGATGGCTGATCTCATTCTGCATCAACTCAACCCATACGGCCAGAGACACGATGCCACCATTCAGCAATTGGTACAGGACTACAAGCATGTAAGCGCCGAAGTCAAAGAGCTTGCATCTCTACTCAGCAGCCTCGTGAATGGTCAGAAGAAGAGGACAGCCTCACCAGCCAACGGAGCCATGCCCAACCCGATGAAACGGCCCAGAGTCGAAATGAACGGGCAGCAGCAACAGCAGAGACCATCGCCGTCCTCTCGACACAGTAGTGTTGGGCGGGAGAGTCTCCAACCACGAACAAATCAATGAACTATGCATATAGAGTTATGTGGGGTTCATCGGAAAAGGTTCTGGGTAGATGCAGGTGATTTTCTGTTTGGTTGATCGGCCCTCGTCTAACGCTGCAAGCCGAGAGCAGCATGGAGGACCACCGGTCACATCGTGGAGAGGAGCCAGCACGGCGTTATGCAAACATTCCGAAAAAGGGACTGCTCGGACTTTCCGGGCTTTGCGTGTTAGAGTCACTATTGCATTTTGCGTGTGTTGTTCAACTTCCTGTTTATTGGTTTTTACTGTTACTATACCCTCTTAGTTTTTAGGTCGAGCTCGTCGTCGAGTCTGGGCGGGTCTACGTATGGGTGCTAGAGCACATGGGGGAGACCAGGGAAGCTAGCCGAGGAAGACAGGAGAGCAAATGATGGGACAGGGGGGGAGAGGAAGGGGGAGGGCGACGGACGCGCTGGTCAAATGCTTGCCATCGTTGGCCGGTGCTAGCTTCAGACTTTGCCCTATCTACAAAAGTAGATGATGCCTTGGGAAAGGGGGTACGGACAAGGGAGCCTGATCACATCACTTGCACGCTGGGTCGATCAGTTCTCAGTCAGACAGCCAGCCAGATTAGACAGATATCTATCTGGGCTTGCCAGTAGAGGGCATTAATAAACAGTAAAATTGCTGCGTTCTGCAGTTTCCGACAATGTCCCTTTCTTCTTTGCGTTGCTTCCCTTCATGTGTCCAATGATGATATGTGTCACTGGTAATTTAGTCTTCGTCATTTTGCTTCGTTCTCGTCATCCAACGCCGTAACCAGAAGAGAACGCCCTCCTTGTCTATATGTGCGTACGTAGTATGTATAGTTCCCACCCGGGTTTCCTATGGATTTCCTCTATGCCGTTCTACCTTTCCTGTTTTTTATTCAATTCGCCTTACCCAGGTTTGTTTGGCCCTTCATGCGGTCATGCATATATGCACGGGAATCTAATCGTCCTCGAGAAATCTCTCACTCTCTCTCCCTTCATTGTAAAGACCCTCCAGCAAGCCCATCCCTCTCGCCCCTTTTACAACAGCTTTAAACCCCCGGTAACCTGATCGACCAAACTCCGCGGCGCCGGCCCCACCCCCAGCACCGTCCGGCTGCCCGATTCGATCTGCGTGCGCCCCGCGTCCTGGATGACCTCGGCCGTCAGCCCGAGGCTGCGCGCCCGCCCCATCAGCGTCAGCAGCTCGTCTTCCGACTTGGCCTGCAGCGCGATCTTGGCCTGGCCGCCGTGCTCCCAGCGCCGCAGGATCCGGGCGGCGGGCGAAGAGGGGGCTGCGCGGGAGATGGTCTTGTAGCAGGCTAGGGTTGCGTGGGAGCACTGCGCTGCTATTTTGCCTGTTTTTTGGGGGAGAGGGGCGTTAGTTTAATTTTTGGGGAAGTAAGAGTGGGTAAGTAAAGCTGTGCAGGGGAGATGAGGGGAGCATAGGGGGGATAACGCACCTTTCGTCATGCCTAGATCCGTCCGCACGACTAGGACGAGCTTGCACTCCTCATTGTCATGAGAACCACCACCGCCGACATTGACATCCACCAACGGCGTGCTGCTATTGCTCGCCTCTTCCGCCGCCGCCGCCGCCGCCGCCGCCGCGTTCTTCTTGCCACCCTTTTTCTTCTTCTTGCCCCCGAGTTCGGCAGTATCGTCATTCTGGTTCTGTACGCGCAGGCGCAGGCCGTCGCGGCTGTCGGCCTCGAAGCCGTTGGCCCAGTTGGGGGCGTGGTCCAGCAGGGTGTCGTCCTCGTCGACGTCGCTCTCGTCGCTCTCGACGGGGTCGTACAGGTTGCGGCGGCGCTCCTCGGCCAGCTCCGGCGACGCGAACAGGTACCCCCGGATCGCGTACACGCCCATCACGAAGCCGGACAGGAAGGTCACGATCGACGTCACGACCAGGACGGTGCCGTCGCCGGTCTTGAGGGCGTCCATTTCGAATAGTGGTGTAGAGAAATCGTGTTGCAATGTCCGAGGTTGGGGGGAGCGGGAGCGGGAGATGTTCGGATTGTGAGATTCGAGTATAGGTATAAGCTGCTTATTGCAGCTACTTGTGATTCGCTTAGTGCAGGTGGTTACAGGTACAGGAGAAAAGAAGAACCTTAGGTGAGAAGTTGGAAACACTTTAGAGAAAAGTGGCTCCTGGGGTTTGAGACAAGGCAGGCACAGGGAACGAAGCTTCGATTGTCCTTGTCGATAAACGATAAAACACGTCATACCTACAGCAGCTTCCGGCCGAGACTTACCTGCCTAGGTTCCTTTTATTTAAAATCTATCAGCCTTGCAGAGATAGATGAATACATCCAAGATACCTAAGGGCAGTACATCTATAAATGACATGTGTGAAGTAGATAACCTGGCTGGCTGTTCGAGATACCCTGGCAGTCCGGATAACACACACCCACACCCACCCACCCTTACCTGTTGATACCCGCTGATAACCAGTTAGCCTCACTACACCTAGATCTATAGTCCGGTTATTAGTTATTACGAATGCCCGATTGATGGGCGTTGCGGCGGTGTGCTGCGAGTGCTGGTGATGTACGAGGCATGTAGTTAGGTATGGTTCCATGCTCCTCATTTTAACCTCATCCCACATCTTACCTACCTACAGCACGTTCTTACCTCCCGATGGCGGAGAGTTGGCGGAGATTATGGATGTGGCTCATGTGATGTGACGGTTGAGGACGTACGTCCCGGCATCATGGCCTGGGACAGCAGGCCCTGTCCATTCAGAGGTAAGATGTCGGGGGCGAACTACCAAGAGGCACCCAACTATATACCTAGGTAGGTAGTAGTTACACACTTGCACTGGTATGATGGCACGATGGCACGATCTGGGGTAGATACGCGTGTATGTATGTACAGTATAATACCTTAGAAAAAGGTAACTAGAGTCACGTTGGGTTCAAGAAAGAATACATCATTGTAGGTATCGCAGGTGTTGTATACTGCATTGCACCTCACCCCGTGCCCCGTGGATGATGTCGTTCCCATGCCTGTTCAGGTGTGCATCCTGGATGCATGTAGTCCCAGGTAGGTAAACACTTACCTACATGCAGGTATGCACCCATCGTGTATGGGACACTTACACAATGACACAGGGACAGGCAGAACCTACGGACCTACGAACCTACGAACCTACGTACCTACCGATCAACCAAAACCGTCGCCTCTCCCTGCTTTCTCTGCCCGAACTGGCAGTCTGGCAATCCACGTAGCCAACTGCTATACTTACCAGTCCCGAACCGAAAGCAACGTGAAAGACTAGAAGCGTTAGGACATCCCAATCGGCAGAAACATTGAATCAACTTGGGTGACCGTCTACCCTGTAGGTTGTACCCCTAGATAGTTATACTTTGTACCCTAAACTACCCTAAATTCTCGTAACTTCATATGCAACCATAGACCAAAAGCCAATTCCCATGTCGTACTATTCCATTCCTGCTCCCCTCTTTGCCTGCGAGTGCGAGTGGAAGAGCGGGATAAGATCACTACCTACTACATACGTAGGTACTACCAAGTTTCCTGGATGCACTCCAGTTGTATGCGCTCACGCTCAGCGACCGGCCGATCTTCGCAAGGATCCATCATCACCACCACCCACCACCCATCACCCGTCGCCCGTCACCCGTCAGTGGGCCGTCGTCCATCACCGGCCTAGACTGCTAACTACCTACATACATACCTAAGACTAGCGACTACCCAGTTAGACCGACCAGGTATGTAGTTTTAGCCTTTAGAGACTCTAGTTTTAGTTACCTCCAAAGTTACCTCCAAAGTTACCTCCTTGCTGGAAGCTTTCCTGGAGTGCTGGACGCCAGGAGGCTTAACTCGACAGGACCCCGGCTGCCCAAGACCCAAGTTCCAAAACCCAAGACGGACAAATCGAGACGAGACAAACACGCTGCAGTGCCTGCACAGCTCCGATTGATTGGAGAGCGGAGCAACATCAACAATACTGTATACACCACGACCGACCAGCCATAGGTGATAGCAGTGAGGCGCTATCACACCAGCTAAGTTTCAAGGTTACAGTGCTGTATGTACATACAACTGTACTACTTACCATCAGGCAAGTCGGACAGCCCAATCTCTTGTATTCAAACCCGCCATGCTCCCGCTGTACAGCCTGTACAACACAAAGTAGGGCCTACAGAGTATTATCCTTACCTACCTAGTAGCATTAGCATTATCACCGTCCACCGTCCACCTGCACCGTCGTCATCTTCTCCATCCATCATCTCAGATCTCAGCTCCATACCATTTTATTACCTGTTCGGATTATCCAAGTATCTGTTTGTACCAAAACCATGTAGTCTCTTATTATTGCAGTTTCTACCCGTTCCCTCGCCCAGATTACGCACCCCGAGCCTAGTCTGATAGTCTGATAGTCTGATAGTCTGATACCCGACACCCATTCGATGCTGCTACGGAGTCATCGTATCCATTGTTGATACTGCTGATGCTCAGACCACTAATGACCCTTCACCTCTATTAGGTCATTTTCCTGCCTGGGCCGCAAGAGGGAGCAACGATCTCGTTGCACTTCTGTATCACGCACACGCGCACGCCCACACTCACACCCACACTCACACCACGCAACGCCCTTTCCTGTGTCCTCCCACAAATACGTACACCACACTCGTTACCTTCCAAGTTGCTATCTCCATTGATTCACCCGCACCCCCCTTTCGCATAGGCTCGCCCGACGACGACGGCGACGACGACAATAACAGGGACAACGGCTAAGCGCGAATGCCCATTCAGCCCAGGTCCCACCGCTCCTTTCATGACAAAGAACAAGATACGCGCGCAACATTCCGGAGTTGCACCAGACAAAGAAAACGAAGACCATGGAGGAGGCAGCCAAGTCGATTGAGAGTCTAACGAAACACATCTTGCCCGTAAAACCTCACTGCCTGTCCATATCCGCCACGCGACGGTATCGAGTGCACCCGGACGACAAGCGATTGGAAGAACAAGACCACAGACCTCTACAGTACAGCACCTTCGTTAGCGATGCAGATCGCGGCGTCACACTGACGCGCGCTTACTTCGACATACGCGAAGAGCCTGTAAACCCCCACAATGCGACATCGAACGCTCCCACCCCACGATCCGACCCCACGAAACCCATCACCAAACTTTCCCTGAAGGATTACAAGAACAGGGCCAAGGCACCCGACGGGGAGTCTACCCCCAAGTCGCGAGCCCCACCCAGCAATCCCGTCGCGCCCAAGACCAAACCGCCACCGCCTCACTCCAAGCATGCGCCAGGGGCCATCGCGAAAGATATGGAGAGCCTAGCCGAGGCTAAGAAGGGGACGCCGAATTCCAAGACGGAAACAAATCGGCGACACAGTCCTTCGCCCGAGACGAAGAAGCGTGCTCCCACGCGCGAAGAAGACACCAGGCCAGCGAAGCGCATAAAAGGGGAAGATGCCAGGCCAAACGCGCCTAGTGCGCGTCTGCAAAAGGGAGATCCTCGAGATCCTCGAGATCCTCGAGATCCTCCCAACAAACTAGAGCGCAAGATTTCGCACGAGAAGAAGCCATCTAAAGACTTGAAGTCATTACCGGCCGTGACGACCAATGGACGATCCGCATTGGGTAGCATGGGCAACCGGAGCGCTTCGCCAAAATCTATTGCTCGCGTCAATGGGTCGCAGAAGTCCATAACGAGCAACGGCACTCCTAAGAAGACCGAAAGCAATTCCCACTCCCAGACTTCCAGTGTTCCCCCATTGCTGTCCCCCTTGCGAATCGCTGGGTTGGATCCAAAGTCGGAAGACCTCGAAACCATCCGTGCCAGCCCCAAGAAGAAGACGGAGGAGAGTAACAGTACAAAACCTGCAAAGAAGTCACGCGACGATCGCGAACCATCGCCCAGCCCTAAGAAACGCAAGGTGCCTCTCAAGATCCCCCCACTCTTATCACCCACACTTCCAGCTATCGTTATGGAAGAACTAGCCAAGATAAAGAAAACTCCGTCATCAAAAGAACCAAGCCAGAAGAGTCTTCAAGCAGCAGGGTCTCCACAACCACCCGCACAGAAGACGGTAAAGTCATCGAAGAGAGAAGAAACAATACACGTGGAGAGCAAGAAAGAACTCGAGAACAAGAAAGAAGTTGTTTTCAAGAAGGAAGAGCCGGAGAGTTTCATCGTGACTCTGAAGTACAAGAAGCGCATCGCTAAGACGGTGGAGCGACTACTCGTTCTACCTCCGGGAGGGAAGAGGAAAGCTGATGGGTTGAAGCGAGAGGAACGCTCAGCTAGGGAACGGTCCGACAGTATAGAACCCGGTGCTGCGCGCAAGCGTCCTCGAACAGGAACGGAGATCCACCCCACCGAAGCAGCCAAACGGCCACGCACCTCAGAAGTCCCCCAACCGTCGACACCGCTACCGAAACAGGCGTCAGCCATGGCGCGGGTTGCGTCCAGCAGTTCCTTAGCTGGCACCCCTGGTGCAGCGAATGACCTCACCCCTTCTACTCAACAAGCCCCCGAAGCAAAGCGTGTGCCAGTCGATCTTGAGCAAGTCAGGAAGCTACAGTTGAAGGTTCAGTCTTTCCGCGAACTTGGCACGAGACTCAAGCATGAGCGAGACCGAATCATGCGAAACGCAGGGCCGATCCCGGACGAGAAACACCATACGGCAATGGGTGCTGGCACGCAATCTCTGCTTGCTTACATGCTAAGCTTCAAGCTAGAGGCTGACTGCCGTGACCTTGAACAGAAGGCTCGCTTTCCCAAGCCATGGAAAGATATGATACCACTAATCCGAGCTATCAAAAGCGACTGTCGGAGCAACGGCCAAATGACTGCACTGCTGGTTCGTATCCAAGGCATCTGTCTAGTTTACCTAGCGCGAGCCTTATGGTCATATCCCAATCAGCCCGAAGCCGCCAAAGATCTTTTACAGAACTCGAAAGACCAGCAGGAAACCTGGCGATTAGCTGAGAAGACCAGAAGAGGCCTCGGTGTGTACGATGGTAGCAGCAATGCGAACGATGGTGGTCCAGTGGGAAAGCTTATGGACCGGCTCGGCCCGTGGTCGAGTCCAGAGGAAGCCATTCCGGTCGCCATCGAGATCCTCCGCAAGACGATACGAGTTAGCAGCCAGTGGAAGCCCGCGGATGAGCTGGTCGAGTGCGGGCACACTTTGACTAACGGCGCTCCCAACTAATCATCACGCTCCACTGGATCCGATATGGACAGACCGAATCATGTACTAAGACGACAAACACTCTGCACGCAGATGCTTTGTGGCACCCCTTTCTAGCAACCTGTACATTACGAACCATGATTTTGACGAAATGATACCAATGTCGATTTGATCTCTTTGTTTTTTGGCCCGTCTTCATTGCAGGCGTTCCGCGAAGGCGCGGTGTTTTTCCGACCATCTATCTTGGCAAAAGGGGTTTATCTTGTCACGGCCGAAGCTACAAGCAGATAGGCAGGGGAAGAGGAGTGGGGAGCTTTGACGGTATTTTCTTTTAGTGGAACTACAGTTTCCAAATATATTACTTCCCCATGACTTTCCATAACCGGCAGACAGGGTAGCTAGAAAGGTGGCCATGCTGTGGTTCAGAGCCAGCGAATACGCGGGTGATAGTGAAAGAAATCTAAATAAATAATCATCGTTTGAACAACCATGGCCGGGGAACGAACCGAGCCGAAAATCCAGACCTCTTTCCTCTGTTGGTTTTGTCCTTTGTGTGGAAGCATGTGTACGAACTGCCGAAGGGAGACGGTAAGGAGGCAGTAGACAGGCAGGTAGGCAAGAAGGTGTCAGGGGAGGAGTCAGCCGGGGCGGAGCGGAATACACGCCAGCCACGTTTAACAAGATGGGATAGGGGCAGGGGAGGGGGTACAGTTACACCGAATATCTAGAAGACGGTGGCATATGCGTGTGTGGATTGGTCGGGGTGGTTTGGTCTCGTCCGATCTGGTCTGATCTGGTTGCGAGGCTGTTGCGAGGCTGTTGCTTGCTGCTTGCTTTTGGTAGTTCGAGCAGCCCGGTCGCGAGTTGCGCTGGAGTTGATGCGATGCTACGTATGTTTCCTACGTTAAGTGCTTAGATACGTAAGTTGCTTGGTCTAGTTGCTTCCTCCTTGATTGATATCCCCACGGATTGGCCGAGCAAATGCAAATGCAAAGAAATAATGTTATATGTTCTATTCTGCTTGCTATGAGACTGTCATGTGCTAACTGTGTTTCTGTTCGTGTCTGTCTGATGTGCTACTTGTTCTCCGGACGGAGTCCTTTATGTCCCTCGGTGAAGTAAACGGTATTTCAACTAGCAATAAGTCTTCTTTCGACGGTAAGCTGTAGCTATATCGTGATTATACTGCGAGGCCCAGCTATTAATAGGAGGTATCATGATATCTATCATGTGGGCGGTCAAAGCAAATTCGAACGTTCAAAGCAGGGTCGTTTTCTCAGCGTTACGGCCTATTTATTAATGGTGCCTTATTCAAGGGGTTCGGGAATTCGCTAAGTACCCCCCCTGGGTAGCTCCATGGTTATTCACATACCTTCTATAAAAGCTACATGAATTATGCCAATACTATGCCATGTGCTGTGATGCCGAGAACTATAGAGCAGCTGATAGGTAAGAGAGAGTTAGAAAGAAAACAGAAGAAAGGGACGATTCTCGAGCGTATGGAAGCTATAGGGGTGGAAACCGCCCCTTTTATAGCCGTGGAAGCTCCTACGTGCATACAGGGGATGCATGTGGATCCTTATATTCCGCCCCCTATTACATTATCCCATTATATATTGATGTTTCCATATACATAGTATTCGTCTTTTGGCATTGGAACATATATCTACAAGTTATGCATATTGTAGTCTCTAGAAATTAGGATGTAGTAATAGCAACATGATATATCTCGAATTTACAGGTTATGTTCCTTCAGCAACATTGCAGAACAAAATGATATGATGGCACATATCAAAGAAACGCCTAGATAGCCCAGTAGGTAGTGCGTTAGTCACAATCTAATAGTGCATTGGGGAAGGGTAGAACAGAAAAGGCTGTGTGGGAGTGGAGGTTGCCTGCATACCATGGCTATACTCAAGACCGTCGATATAGGACTCCACCACTGCTTTTGCAACCCGTGGAGGTGCCTCGTCGAGATATTCCACACGTGCTACAGCGTTTCTGATGACCTGTTGAAGAGAATTTTTGTCAGAAAATACGGAGAAGACGGACATCGTGTCGATAATCGATATATACTGGGATCATGCCTACCTCTTTGACCTGCGAACCATTGAGGCCAAGCTCAAAGAGCCTCGGCGCTAGAGTCCGTCGCAGTACACTGAGCGTAGCTGCACTCGTTAGAGCCATGCCGAGGATGGTCCCAATGGGCATCGTCAGGAACAGCCCTGAAGCAGCAACAGCCTTGTCGGCTGGATCGATGGACGCTTGGAGGGCGATAAATACAGCGCTCATGGCGATTCCCGTCCCGAAACCGCTTCGAGGTATATGTTAGCGAAGACCTAGTCATTGCGTTATTACGTTATAGAAGACAGTTTGGTACTCACCCAGGGACGATGTACAGCGATTCCGCCCAGTTCGTGTGCCCATTCCACCGGAGAATCAGGAGAGTGTAGCTTAGCATGGCGCTACAGCCGGCAAACATCAGCAAGGTCTTGTATCGGCCAGTCCTGGGATTCGTATGTTAGCCTTTTCCCCCATTCCTCATCTGACCCAGACGATGACACGAGAGACCAGCCGCCGTAATCCACGTACCTTCGTATCCAGATCCCCGACAGGATCCCACCAGCAGCGTTCCCGACAACGGCTGGGAATAGATGCGCGCCGGCCACCGCGTTCGATGACCTGCTCGTCACCTGGAAGTACAGCGGGACGGAGAACATCATCTACAATACCAATATGATATGATGACACGTTAGAACTCCAAACACAAGAAAGGGAAATCAAACTTGATCATGCGTCGCCCCCAGACTCGAATCGATAGACTCACCGAAAGCTGGGCGGCCCCCTGAAAGCAGCTGACGAGGTAGCAGAGGACGACGTTCCGGTTCCGCAGCAGCCGCAGCGGGAAGATCGGTTCTCTCGCCACGTAGACCTCGACGACGGCGAAGAGTAGGAGCAGCACGGCGCCGACGGCGAGTAGGGCGAAGATCAGGGGGTGCGTCCAGGCTACCTTTTGGCCCCCTATTTCGATGGGCAGGAGCAGCGCCAGAAGCCCGGTGCCCAGCAGCAGGGCGCCGAGGAAGTCGACCCTGGCGAGCCGGCTACGGCTACTACTGCTGCTAGCGTTCTTATCGCGGCTGTTGTTGGCGGTCAGCGGCGGGAGGACGATGTAACACAGGAGCATGGCTGCGGCGAAGATGGGCGTCTGTCCGAGGAAAGACCTGGTATTTCTCACGTGTCAGTCATGCTATGCCACATCAACTGTCTCTTCAGGGGTAAACCTGATTTACGCATTTAACATACCATCTCCAGCCGACTGTGTCTGCCAGCCAACCGCCGATCGGGCCCCCTAGGCTCCTGCCGAGGGTGGATATGACATTCAAGTAGCTTTGCCACGAAGCCACTTCTCTAAGCGGTGCCAGGTCTGTAAAGACGGAAATGCCACGGTCAGTCAGTCAGTCAGTCATAGACATGCTTTATTGTAAAATTATCGGAGGTAAATCCTAGAATAACCTACCGGTGATAATCAAAGCGCAGAGGATACTCAGGCCCGACCCCCCGGATCCCGATATCGCGCGACCAAGGATGACTTGCCATAGAGACTGGCCAATACCTCTTTGTCGAATTTGTAAGCATACGACGCGAATATGGTTCTAGGTGATGGGGTTATAAACTTACATCAATCCACTGATTCGTTTGTGTGTTAGTCAGCGGGTAGTTGCATCAGGGGTGTAAATATGGGGGTGTAAAGGGGCATGGCAACGTACCAACCCGTGGCAAACAGACTGAAGCATATCAACAGGATGACCTTTCGGCCGTAGATATCGCTGAGTTTTCCGTACTAAGGGGGCCACAAACGCCAAACATTAGCCAAAAGAGCCATACCTCGCCTTTCCCGTGGCCCTCGGCACCGCACCAGTAACCTACGATAGATTGAGTAGCGACAGCGGCCAGCATGAAAGAGATGAGGAGCCAACTCGAGTCTTCGAGATCGTCGAACTCAGACGCAATCACGGGATGCGTGGCCATGACCAGCGAGCCGTCGGCGTTGGAAGTGAACACCCCTATGAGGAGCGAAATGACGACTCTCGCGATGTAGACATGGCTGTACTGCTGCTCCGAAGGCTTATGGGCTGCAGCCTTCTTGGGCTTATTCGCCTCTTCATCGGACGATAGGGGGGCACAGGCCCCGTACCCTTTTGGCTGTCCATGATGAAAGTCTCCCTCTTCTTCCAAGCTGGAGGTGCTGGAAAAGATGAGACTCGAGGTCGCGCTCGAATCGCTGGGACTACGATTGCGAGTTGGGAGGAGCCTCGCCGTCTCGGTGCTAGCTATTGCGGAAGTCTTGGGTATCGCCATTGTGTTGTTTGTTACTAGTTTGTTACCTGGGGGCTGCACAGACAAGCCCTCGCTCATTCATTGACCGTTGCTAGGGAATATTATCAGCGAACTCATATTGTCATGACACCATCTTCATTCAAATTATGCCATTATTTAATTTGACAAAACCAGATGCGAATTTTCCAGGTGTGGCAACATTCCCCGAAGACCGTGACGTGACTGAAGGGAGCGGCCCTGCGGATCTAGAAGCCTCTGATATGTCCGGGCCTAATAAAGGCGTCATTATCAGCCCGATCACGACATTGCTATCCACCCACTCGGGTCCTGTCGAGAGACGATAAAGAGAAAGGCGCCTTACCTAGGTTTTCGAATAGGAATCAATTCATCTCCTATGCAGCGTTCGAGTCCTTATTCAGCCGCATACCTGGCCATTTCCGATTGGCTGGGTATGATGCAGTGTTCTGTTGAAGAGAAACAGAGTGTCAAGATGTTTCTCAGACATTCTTATCCTATTACTCGACCAGCAATTCGAAGTTTGGGTCTCACACATTTGGTGCTACTTGATCCTACATGATCAAAGGCCCGAGTGTTTTCGGGAATAAAACCAAATCGATTATAACACCATTTGGCGGTATGTACACCGAGTGATGGTACAGACAGGCGGATAGGGGTTCTATATGATATTTACATAGCTACCGCAATATGCCTAATAAACCAGCACCGCATTCCCAATGCTGGTCTTTCGCATGAAGAACATGTCACATTTCGCAGCAAATTAATCCACGATGTAAGAACAACAGACATAGACCTATCTACACCACGAACAGAGGCGATGGCTTTGAATATCAGGAGTGCTTAGTAAGTATGACCTCTCACTTCCTCCCAGATACGAAAGACAATATTTGTGACGGAATGCTACACGGTACAACTATTAATTTGGGAACTCGTTAGTTCCGTCTCACCGCAATCTGAAGGTTAGGCATCGTTCAAAAAGATAGAGGATTCCGCCTATCTGGGGTAGCAAGCGGCACAGCCAAGCAATAGTTGAACCCGTCCGACGAATCCATCGAGTCCAGGCGCATACACAGTCTACATGCACCACTCTACTGACGATGCGCAGGTTTGGGTCTATTCAAACCTAGCTATCTAGAGACGGACGGTGTTTCGCTGACCTCATCACTAGGCAAAGTGATGATGTTCGCTCATCAGATCTATGCATTCACGGGCCAAACATTGCTGTCGAGCTTAATTAATTTGTAGTTATCGAACCTACCAGGGGGGCGGAGTCATCCGTTGAACTGTCCAATGCCATGGCGGGATTGAACCATGGCGTGCTGGTGTGGGCTCGTTGCATCAGCCCTACCGGATCTGCACAGATCAGCGCTCGCCTCGCCTCGCTTGACCATGCGACGACGGCATCGATCTCTTAGATGGCATATCATCAAATGTGCTTGAAAGGAATGCCATATATTGTTTGCTCCAGGGTTTTGTCAAGGTATCACGTGATGGAACGAATGTGGTTTAGAAATGACAACGACATACCCGCTCGCGGGTATGCTACCCCTTACGATCTCTCCGCTGTTGGGCGTAGCAGGGGCGGATAGGACGTAAAAATCGCGAGTCGACCTAGTGCCGTCGAGACTGAGCATCACAGCCCCGGTTTTGTTGCAGGAGATAGAGGCCGGCCGCCTCTTCGTGGCGCCGTACGGGCTTCCCTTCGGCAGGAGGGTGATGGCGATGTCGCCCTGGTGGCCTACGAAGGTGCCATGAACCCGCTCCGGGGCCACGGGCATGGTCACCATAAGATCCTGGATAGCCGCTACCGGCACCTCCGCGAGGTTGGTCGGGCGGCCACCTGCTGCCGGATCCGCCACGAGTTCGGGATCGTGCCGGGCGGGAGGGCGGCCCTAGTGGGAGCTATACGCCCCGGCAAGTCGACTTGCGCTCCTTCGGCGGTGACGAGAGCCGGAGGTGGATATTGTAACTAGTATATCTTCCAAGGTAAGTAGATAGTTCGGGAAGGTGTCTTTTATTCCGGGCGTACACAAGTGCCCGAACAGATGATTTATATAGCTGGCCGAGGTGGAAAGAGATCGTTATCGAGACGGGTGCTGTGCTGTTTGAATGGCACAGTCGGATATATCTCGCCATCGGGCAAGTACAGATAGATCCAAGCCCCTGTAACTCTCCTATCCGGTCGCCATGCGTCGGACCTCCACGAGATCGACGGCCAGAGCGGGTCTGTGCTATGACGCCTGGGCGGGCTGAAATTGGACCTCGCCCTGGTGAACTGGGTCCGGCCAAGTCACCGAGTACAGCGCCAACGGCACTGTCATCTTCCACGCGTTATTTGACAGCGAGGGGGGGAGGTGGCGGGCGCGCAGAACTGCCGGGCTATTCGTCCGATACGGCGGCGGTGGTTGCCGAGCAGGATGGACATGGGGTGACGACTGTCTGGGTGAGTTGGAATAGTGATACCCAGACGGTGTATCGGCTGTTCAGGTGGGATAGTATCGTAATGTCTGGCCACGCACTTGATGCCCCTGGTAATAGTTTGTAAGTTGTTCGTAACAGGTTCGAAATTAAGGCGACCCTCCTATGATTACAATTAAGTTATCGTCGAAGCAGTTGGCGGCGCCGGAACGTTCTGACCAGGACTGATGCCATTGGTGTCAACTAGGAATTAGATTTTAGTCAAAGTGCAGTTACTGGACAACGCCTACTTCCGGCCTCTGGACGTAGCAAAGATGATGATGCGTGGACCGAACTGTGATGGCAGTATACAAAACTTATTCGAACGATGCATGAGTAAAAGTATTTCTCTCTCCCCCTTCCCACATATAATGTAATTGTCTCGTACTACGCTATGTATGTAATGTCGTTGCTGTTCATGCTCTCCTACAATGTGGCAGTAAGTTGTTGAAGATGAATACTAGTAAGGGCTGTGACTTGTTCTCTATCCTCCTCTTCTCTCCTCTCTCCTTTTGTGTTCTTCCAACATTAAGGTATAACACTTTTCTTAACGAGGAAGGGGGCGACTGAATTTGAAGTGATATGGAATTAATAAACTAATCTAGCCTACACCATAACTTGATATAAGAAAAATTTTAATTGTGTTTGTACCAAAACAATAAACATGGTCATTATTGAAAACTTTTAGTTGAAGGATTCTGGTCATAGATAATCACAGCTTCCATAATACGAAATACGCAAATTGGTTAATGTTTCTAATCGTATTTCTTAACGGCTTATTAGTGAGGCCCCGCCACCGGTCGGTGTGAGGGCAAGTGGGGGTTTGCACTGTATTTTAAGCGCACTCGAAGAGGAAGTAGCCAAAGGGATATTCTGTTTATGGACTCTGACCTTATTGGAAAAGGTTAGTAACATCGGGTTTTGTCATTGCTTCACTGCTTTTTTTGTTCCTTCGAAGGGGTTAATAGCCAAAGATGGAATGCCCCCCATTGAAAAAGATTACTAATATCAGGTTTTGTCACAAGCTCAATTTCACTGCATTTTTAGCCCCCTCTGAAGGGGTTGATTGAGAAAAATGGAACTCCGCCATTGGCATTGCTTCGCTGCATTTTTGACCCCAACGAAGGTCATTGCACATAGTTGAGCGATAGGGCACCCTTTGACTATAATGCGCCATTATATGTGTATATCTATTAACCAATCAATGAACTGTTTAATCATACGACCCTTGCTTGATTTACTTATTTCTGTACTTCGTGTTCAAGTACCTGGTTACTTAAGCTTGCTCACCACTTACCATCCCCCCCTTTCCCTCTTATAGGAGGACTATGAAAAGCAAACTGGATAAGTGATCAACGGCACATCCGTTACCTTTTTCTACAATACGGGCGTCAAGAACAACAAATAAACAACCACCACATAAACAACCACCACCGTATAAATCGTGCTACTGTCTGTGTTTCTAGATATGGTGTGGTTAGGTGGGTGATTTCTGACAACCAAAATTGACAACATCCTTCCTCTCCCCCTTCCCCTTTTCCTGCTTTCCTTCTCTTCTCTACATTTCCACGCGGAGAATCAACTAGAAAATTTATAATTAACTGCACACGTGAGTTGACATGGCTAGATAGACAAGGTAGAAGTAGCCGACAGACAACTAGCCATGTAGCCATCTAACAAAACAGCCAAGTAAATGCGAGTTAGGCAGGCAAGAGGTAGATAAGCAGGTAGCTATCCTGGTGGCATGAGTTCATATTTTTATTCCATCCATCCATCCGTCTATCTACCTACTTTCCCCTCTCTTATCATTTTAAGCCAGACAGCCACCCCTTTACTCATAGCATGGCACGGCAGAATTATAAGGTCGCGTGTCGTAAACGTCAATCACTCAGCATGTTTATCATGATCTCCTTTGTCTAAGTAGTCAAAAAATAGCTAAGTAGGTCCACAGAGAGAAACTCTTAGTTCGTAACCTTGCTCATCTGGACAAGGCGCTTGACACCGACCTACAAGAGAAATATTATTAGCGTCATGTTCATTGGTCAAATTTCAGCTTTCGTATGATAGAACAGTCCGTGTTCCTATAGTGAGAGGGGAAGGGGGGCGCTGAAAACTTACCATCCAATTGCCACACTCATCCGTCCTGTCGCGCTGGATCTCGACCTGCAGCCGCTGAGCCTCGGGGTAGTTCTTGGCCTCGAGGGCGGCGGCGAGCTCGGTGAGCTGGGCGACCGTGTCGGGCTGGACGAGCTCCTCGTTGTTGAGGTGGTCGAACAGCAGGCCGAGCCGCTTCTGTGTGTCCTTGACCTGCGGGGCGAACGAGGCGGGCGCCTTGGCCGCCACGCGCTGCATGTCGCGGCTGAACACGTCGACGAGCTGTTGCGCCGCGGGCGGGATGTGGGACCGGTCACCGGGCGGGTGCTTGGCCTTCGGAGGGGGCGCCGCTTGCTGCTGTGGGGGAGGTGCCGGGGACATTCCTGCGAGAGGAGGCCCGTTGGCTGGTGGGGGACCTCCGGCCAGTGGAGGGCCCTGCTGCTGCGGAGGCGGAGCTGCGTAGGGCGATGGGGCATACTGGCTCTGGGGCGGTGTGGCAGTGGTCGCTGGGGCGTAAGGGTTTGGCGGGGGTGGTCGACCAGCGGCAGGGGGCGGCACCATTCCCGGATGCTGAGGGGGCTGGCTACCTGGTGCCGGGACTGCGGCTGGGGCAGGGGTATACCTGCTAGTAGGCGGGGTTCCAGCCGGGGGTTGATTGTAGGGGGAAGCTGTCCTGGGAACCATATTGCTCATGGGTGGCGGCGGAGGCAGACCTGGACTACCTACAGCGGGCTGGGTGACTTGAGGTGGCGCGTAAACGTTCGCCACAGATGAAGGCCGAGGAGGCGGCTGCATCTGACCGGGTTGCGGGGGGCCACCGAGGGGAGACATCACTCTGGGAGGTGCCGGCCCCTTGGGAGGAGGGGGAGGTGGCGTTGCCCGCTGGGAGCCATAAGGGCTCTGAGGTGGCGGCATGGACGGATTGGCCTGGTTAAACGGCGAAGTTATAGCAGCCATACTCGGCGTATTTCTCCTGGGAGGCGGTCTCGAAACTACCATGGGCACGTCGTTCCAATTACTAGCTTCGGAGGATCTGGGTGGGGGAGGCCTCGATGATGGCGGTGCATTGCTGGGAGGAGCCCCAATTGATGACGGCGGCGGTCCATAGCCAGAGGTGAATTGTCCAGGCTGGGGCTGCGGAGGCTGGTAACCTTGGGGTGCGTAGGGAGAGCTCGATGTAGAGGGCGCATATGGGTTTGGAATAGGGGGCTGAACTGCACCTGCTGCTGCTGGGGGCGCGTACGGGTTTAGAGCAGGTTGCACCGGCGGCTGGGTGACGGCGGGCCCATACGGAGTAGGGCTAATACCAGTTGGCACCTGAGGTGGCTGGTAGCCGGGCTGCGGCCGAGACGCAACACGCGGGTTGACAGCAGGGCGTCCGGCGGGCTGTTGTCTTGCGGCCACCTGAGGAGCCGGCTTCTGTGTCGCCAGTCTAATGCGTTCTCGTGCAACATCGGCCGTGGAGTACTTGGCCGGGAGGAGATTTAGATACTTCTGCGCAATACCTAGCTGACCATGAGCTGATACGATGTCAGCGTACTCGATATATTTGTCGTATAGCGCAGTCAGTTTCCAGCCCGAAGGAAGAGTGATCTCGCCGTCCTGGAACTTAGTCACGTGGCGGAAGACCTCAACCTTCTCAATGAAAGACAGCAGCGACCTCGCATGAATGGAGAATGCCGAGTCGGCACCCTCCGACATGCCTGTCTTCTCGGCCTCCTCAAGCTCGGCAACCCAAATATCCACCACCTTTTCGAGCTTTGAGCCGACCAAGTAACAGAAGGAGGCGTCCTTTCTGGAGCCGGTCTCGAGGATGCGATCGCCGAGAGCTTCACAAAGATCGGGGAACTCGGCTGGGTCTGCGAATGTGCAGAGCGTCACCATAGTCTCCTTCCAATCAGCCAGATCGGCATTGTAGACAACATCCCATAGGTTCTTGACAATAACGGAACCAAGAAGCCGCAGGTAATTAGGCATGCCGGTCTTCTGAGACAAGTAAGCCGATTGAACCCTGTCAACTAGTTCCTTTCCACCAGAGTTAGCGATGACGAAGGCGTCAGCCATGAGGCCTTCCTTCAAGCAGATCTCTGTGGCCTTCTCGAAGTTTCCTAGAATCAGCGCCTTCGTGATCTGCTTCTCGGCCGCACTGTCGCTTTCACCAAATAAGTTGAAGGGGTTGTCGGTCTTGGCCCCCTTGGTAGCGGAGAGGTTAGCCAAGAAATCATCACCATCGTCTGGTCCGTCGGCGAAGAAAGTCGACATGCTTTTCTTGTGTCCCTTTTTCCCTCCTTTGGGCTTCTCTGGCTTAGATTCAGCCTTCTGAGGAGAAGCGGGTTCCTCGGCAACGCCGTTGGTGGGCTCCTCCTCCTCCTTCAAACCTAGGTACTCGACAATCTGCTGTCGAGGATTCTCCGCCAACAGGGTCTCCAGAACACGCCATTCGGCCTTCTCTTCGTCCGTCTTCGCTTCTTCCACATGAGACTCACAGATGCCGGCGACATCTCCTGACTTCAAGGCCTCCTCGAACTTTTCAGTAGCTGAGCCGATTTCGGAATCAACAGAGAACTGAGAGATCTCGATCTTAGAGGAGCGCTTCTGACCGGGCTGTGTTGGAAGCTCCTTGAAGAGCACCACCTTCCCGCCGAAGCCGAAAGTGGCTCCAATAGGCCTCTCAAACCACTTAGGTGCCTTCGCTAGAGAAAATGCAGCGCCCTGGGGTTGTGTTTGAGCCTGTGTAAAGAAGTCCTCGCCGTCCAAGTTGCTTTGCGTAGTGCTTTGGACAGCAGAGGGGTTTGTGTTCTGGAGAGTCTGAATTGTAATCTTTCCGTCAAAGGAAGCGGTTGCCGAGAGGTTTGGGTTATCGGGGTTGAATCTCGTCAGGAATGTCCAGTTGGTAACCTCAGGGAACTCTCCAAACCGATCGCCTGTTTGCGGGTTCCAGACGATGGTCCTGTTGTCCTTACCGCTCGAAATCATGAGATCTGCATCTTGCTGGCACCAAGACACTGATAAGATGCCTTGATCATGGCCCTGGAGCACTCTTTCGGGCGCATTCGAGTTCCGCAAGTTCCAGATGAGGAGAGCAGGGGCGGTGTCATCAGGCGTTGCAGTTACCAGCTTGGTCGAGCTGTTGGGATCCCACGCAATAGAACTGACGGCTTTACGGTTGTTGTTGAGCGTCAACGAAGCCTTCTTCGTCTTCAGGTCCCAGACAGTGACGAATCCGCCGGTACCACCGGTAGCCAGGATGTGAGCTACCTTCAAGTTCCACGCCACACATTCTAGGTCGTCGGAGCGAGCTGCAGCAGTGCCCAAGCGGAAAGCATTCTCTGGGTCGTTGACATCGTATACGAAGAGTTCTCCCTTGGCGCCAGCAGTAGCTAAGATCTGAGGCCTCGACGGGTTGAATTGTAGGGACTTGATAGGTCCAGTATGCTTCGTCGTTCGGGATATCAGGGCATCGGAATCGCCGTTGGCAAGCTTCTCAGCGTCCCAGAGGTCGAGGGAACCGTTCTCGAGGGCACCGGCGATGATGCCCCGGGGGTAGTCTTCTGAAGGTTGACCCCAAGCGATGTCAAAGAACCTGTGAGCTGTCGGTTAGCGGGCTTTGATTGCATTCGTCAGAACCTAATTGTAATGTCGGTATGGGTGTCTACCTAGAGTCCGTGACAATGCTGGCGAGAGGACTTTGGAGTTCGAGTCCCTGGTCCTGGTTGTCGAGGCTGATATCCCACAACTCTAGCTTCGTCTCGTCCGAAAAGTCGGCGTCGACAGCGCCAGCCCTAGTTCCCGTGACCAAAAGGGGTTTCGCGGATCCCGGGGACCAGGCAAAGGCGGCCGTTCGCGAGATCTCTCGCAACCTGACCATGCTGACTGGGTTGGTTGCGGCGGTGGAAAGGTAAGCAGCGCAGTATGCAGTCGAGCTCGGATCAAAGGGGCGGGCGCGGAGACGATGTCCCAAGGTCCAGAGGAGGTCAGGTCAAAGGCGGGATGGATATCAAGGGCGAAGAAACGTTGCAAACCGGATTGTACTGATGACCAACTGGCATTGAGCTGTCTAGACCAGCTAGGGGATAGGAAATTATTTCTGGCAAGGACAACGAAGGGTTACGGGGTTGATTGGATTAGTTGTGGTTGTCTACTGGCTGCTTCTGGGTTATTATTAGGAGGCCGAAACATGCCAGATCTTGTTCATGTTGCCAGATAATGGGAATGTCGAGACGGCAGCTGGAGAGAAAGCAGGCTAACGACCAAGTAACCGGGCTAGACCAAGAAAGTCATTGGACGAATTAGTTACGTTTGGCAGCTAGTAGTTAACCTCTGGCCCTGTGCCCTGCCCTCTCTCTGCCTCTGACCCGACCCTCCCCCGTCAGGAAACTACATAACATATGTACCTAGGTGAGCTTGCTGGCTCACCACTGGTCCAATGGAAGCCTGGAAGGCTGCAAAGTCCCGCTCTGGACTCTGGAAGTAACCCCTAAATATCTACCTAAAATCCCCAAATCCCATAGCAGATAGATCGGAGCTTGGTTGCCAAGGTTGCTGCATACATAACTCGTTACCTCGTATAGTTACCCGTTCCTTCAAGACCAAGTTGCTACGTACAAGACAAGATAAGTGGAGAATCGAAATGCTTGAAGGCTCGTGAATCGTGGGAATTGGGGATTTGCATGTGTGGCAGCACAGACCACTGGACATCTCCCCCACGTGATGATGACTTCTTTTCGCAGTCGGATGCTCAAGCTCATAGATTCCATTTACTAGAGCTGCCTACGTAACTACATATCCACGTGCGTGCATGGGTTGCATGCTTCAAACAGCACATAACAAGCCTTGGTTATATCGACTTTCAAGCTTAATTATTTATTTATTTACCTGTTTATCCGGACTCGGAAGGGAAGGCTTTCTTTCACCTAGAGCCCCTTATACCTATACCTATAACACTCCCACTCCACATCACCACACCACCAAATCCATAAAAAGAAAGTCATGACCGACGCGGCGCGCTGGAAAGCCACGGTGTACGTGGGCGGCCTGGCCTCAATGGTGACCAAGGGCAGCCTGGAAGACGCCTTCGTGCCCTTCGGCGAGATCGCCGACGTGTCGCTGCCCAAGAACGACAAGCCGAACAGGGACAAGGACCAGGACCCGGCCGCCGCCGAGTCCCAGCACCGGGGCTTCGCCTACGTCGAGTACGAGGACGCCGACGACGCCCAGGAGGCCATCGACAACATGGACCAGGCCGAGTTCTACGGCCGCGTCCTCAGAGTCTCGGCGGCCAAGCCGCCTAAGAGCGCCGAGGAGGGCCTGGGTAGCAAGACGGCTGTGTGGGAGCAGGTACGTTCTGTCTCTGTTATTTTTGGGGGGGTTTCTCTCTTCTTTAAGGCTTTCGGTTCCATTCCATATGTTCCGGGGCTATGCGTCTCAAGTTCTCAGATTTACTAACGGCACCAACTAGGAGGGCTGGCTGGCGGAGAATGCCGTCAGTGAAGAGGACAAGATGGCGGCAGACACAGCCAGAGCCGGAGAGCAGGACAGGCCGGACGACCCCATGCAAGGGCTGGAGGGATTGGACGTCGCTGGGCCAAAGCCGGAGTGACATCTCGAAGCACGAAGGACAAAAGTGGGAAGTGGGATTTCCTTTCTCTTTTCTTCTGCATAGCGTAGGCGTTGGCTTAAGCCCTCTAGCTAGGAGGGCCCTTTATTTTTCTCATTTCACGAAAAGGCACTTGTACATGTATGTTACCAGGTGGGAGGAATTCGGGCTGCTCTTGCGAGTTTCTAGATCTATACCCGCACACACAACTGTGGGTAGGCTTGATGAAGCTGGATTCTCTTTTGAATTGATGATATCCCCTTTCCTGTAATCTCCTCGTCTACCATATACAAATGCCGCGAGTGATAACCTCATCCTCATGGAATGAAACCACCTCGCCCGCCTAGAGTACCATCCCTATGCCGCCGCAGCCGCAGCCACCGTTGTGCGCTATTGCCCTCGTTCCAATGCATATTCTTCCCCACCCCCTTAGTGGTGCTCAGCTTCGTCTCCGTGCTCCGCGGTGCCGCGGTTCTGGCGAGCGAGCCGGAGGTTCTTGTCGACGGTAAACTTGCGGAGGCACGAGTAGCCGGCAGCGAAGACGGCGAACCCAACGACGATGCCTAATAGTTTTGCTTTTTTGTTAGTACATCCCATCCCGTGTCTTATCTCGATCTGCTTTTTCATCCCTATCTTTCTTTCTTTCTCCCGGAATCCTCCTTTTCTCGTAGCATGCTTGCTATCCATGTGTGGGCTCAACGTTACTGACCGAGGGGGACCAATTCGGCGGGGATCTTTCGAAGCTTGCGGAGTCGCTGCGATACAGTGTGCGCTGGTAAATAGATATCATCCGTCAATATCGGTCGACCCCACGTAGTTCAAAACGCGAGCCTCCCGCCTCGCATAGGCTCATGGCCCAATCGCTCGTGCTCAGGGCGTGAACATACCGCTCTGGTCCTCCTTCTGTGTTGATGTGATGGGTTAGCGACGTCATAGCAGCGAGATTCACTGAGCCCGGGTTCTATTCTCTTCTTTTCACACGTACGGGAACAGGACGCATCATGCGCGCCGAGGGCATCATCCGGAGGATCGGAGAAGAGTACATCTTGCTCGATGGGGTTTTTATTGACTTAGGGGGGAGGGGGGATGTTTCTGGCTGGCTGACTTGACGTCGTCGGGTTGCTTGCTACGTTATGAACTCCAGGTGAACTAGTAACAGGTGAAAGAGCTCAGTCAGTCAAGCAAACCCAGGCAGGGCAGAGCAGAGCAAGTCCAATTGGTAGGTGGAGCAATGGGCGACATTCAATTGGACCTCAAGGCTCATAGCGGGCAGCAGGCTAGCTCGGACCGGATGAGCCAGTAACAAAATCAGAATTGATGGTTTAGTGGGGCGCTATGTCAGCGATTCTACAATCTTCAGGTCATCGATCGACTGATGGAATTCCACTGAAGACGCTCAAGTGCTGCGGAGTAACGGTACCTACGGGACGGTACCTTCCACTTGAGGGCGCTGGGGCTTGGGGGGTTGCAGACTGGCAGACTGGCAGACTGGGCACTGGGCAGTCGACCACTGAACTTGCACTGAATGGAAGCTCCGCTCAGACCACCTGCCACCAAAATCCCTCGTCTGATTCGGCGAGCGGAGCGAACGAACGAACGTCAGGAAGCTTTCCCGTTCCCGAACCTTTCGATATCACCTGCACCTGCATCATCAATACCTGCTCTTAATCAACCACCAACACCAAGTTGCCGCCATTGAGCACCACCGTAGAAAATCTCCCCTCCAAGACCACATTCCCAAGTACAACCGCCAAGATGTCCGACGACGATGAGCGCGTTACCAAGCCTTTCAAGTTCGTCACTGGTTAGTCAAAACCCTGGACCCCCCATAACCGAAATGCCGACGCTTGTGCTGCTGCGTTGCATCTGGGTTCACGATGATCAATTTGACTGACTGGCTGGCTAACTGTGCTTCTAGCTGGTATGACCGTCCCCCCTTTTCTTCTTACGATACCTACAGCTTTCGTGCGACCGACCACCCATTGAAGCGATGCGACATCATGACTTTACCCTGCATCGGATCCCGAGACTACAAAAGACTGGGCTTCGGTAATCTAAACTGACTTGCACGCCCGCCGTCACAGGTGTCGATGCTCGGTTCCCGAACATGAACCAGACCAAGCACTGCTGGCAGAACTACGTCGACTACCACAAGTGCATCAACGCCAAGGGCGAGGACTTTGCTCCGTGCCGCCAGGTAATTCTACTCGGTCAACATGGCCCGGTCCCGTAGAACCAGCCCAACTAACCGTTGTCTCCTAGTTCCTCCTCGCCTACCGATCCCTTTGCCCCAGCGGATGGTACCAGCGATGGGATGAGCAGCGAGGTCAGCATTTCCCTTTCCTCGTCGTATCTCGCCCCTTTTCTGAAACTAACCCCTATCTCAGAGGCGGGCAACTTCCCTGCTAAGTTGGATGCGTAAACGCTACGATTCCGGATGGCGAGGGAGTCGATGGATAGGATAGACTTTGAGTGGAAACGGTGTATCATAAGGAGTCAAGTCAATCCATTGCATGAAAACGTGTCGTGAAGCTTGCTCGCCCTGCTGCCTTTTGTCAAAGCCATTCTGTGATCTCTGAGTGAAATGGGGTTTATGAGTTGCGGGGTCTTAACATTTGATGTGACTTGTCGACTTTCGTAAAAAGATGCTCCGTAGTAAACTGTTTTATGTTTCCGGCGCATCAGTATATCCTGGCGTATGTACTGCAAATGAACCCCTTTTCGCTTCGACTATACTAGTACCCGTGAGGCTATAAGCCATGCATACATTCTGTAAGAATTCTTATCTAGGCTAGTAAGTGATAAATCAAGATGAAGTAAGTTATTGATGTTCAGAACATCGAGCCCGGTATAATTAGGGTTAGCATTATGAAAGTGAGAATAAAATTACATGAGCATCAACGGCGTATTCATTCTGTGAATATCGGCAACTAGTAGTGTTGTCCTAACAGACTGTTTCCGGACGACCATTTTCCTCTTGTGTCCGGCGCCAAAGCATACAAATAAATAAGACTACCTACGTATCCCGTAGGTGGGTATCCTCTGTGCCCATGAGATACTGAAAAATCCCAATAGCATGTTGTGTTAAAAAGCATTCCTGTTCATTATCGCTGCTCCCATGTCATGCATATCGCTCGCTCATTTGCCGCTCTCCTCTTCCTCGTCCGAATCGCTCATAAACTCGTCATCCTCATCGAACCCTGCAAAGGCTCTTGTCGGCGGTGGCGCCTTCTTAGATGATGACGCCGCCTTTGGTGGTGTCGGCCCCTTCGAGCTGCTGCTGCTGCCACTAGCCTCCTCTGACTCGTCTTCCTCCCCTTCACTACTACTATCCTCATCCTCCTCCATCAGGTCCGGCTCCGCCTCCTCCGCCGAAGTCGAAGACCCCTGCGACGTGCCCAGCAGCAGGTTATCCTTGTAATTGCCCGCCTTGATCGCCGCGAGCACGGCCTCGCGCGTGCGCTCGCCAGCCTCCTCCTTGTCCTCGACCCAGCGGCCGTCGAGCTTGCCCTTGGAGTTGCTCTTGAGGTCGCGCTCGCGCTGCTCGGCCGCGTCGACGATCAGCTGCCAGCGCTCCCGGCGGCGCTCCTTCTCGCGCTGCTCCATGCCGGGCTTGATGGCCAGGTACTCGGCCAGGGCTTTTGCCTCCGTCACCGTCCGCAGCCGCCGGCCGTCCAGGTTCCGGCTCGATGCGTTCTCGTCCCCGCGGTTCGCCTTCTTCTTCTTCGACGACATCCGACCTCCCGCCGCTCGCAGCTGCGATCCGAAACCGCCCTTGCCACCGCATAGCGGGAGAGACAAGCGCAGGGATAGAAAGTCAGCGGCATCGAAATCATCGCTGTTGCCCGCTCTGCTTCCGCATAGACTCGAGATGGGCGTTGTTGACTTGGGGAGGAGTTGTTTGTTGGATGTCGTTGTCAAGATGTATCTTGCGTCGGGTTGTGGTAGCCGCTCCTCGATGTGCTCGTGAAGATCTGAGATTGCTGTCGCTCGAGGAAGAGGGAACGAAAGTGTGGGAGGGAGGCCTAGGCCGGAGAAAGTCGTCACGAAGACGTTTATGTCACTGGATGCCATGATCGCGACGATGATATAGCACCCGATTGAATGTGATCTTTTGGTTTCTCCTTTCCTGTTTCCGGTTTCCCTTTCGCTTTTGCTGCAAATATATGTATTCTCGTTATACAGTTGGCTTCCGCTGAAGTGAGCGCATGGAAATGATGGTGGAACTCGATTTCTCAGCGTTGGGGAATGATGGTGGTTATGTTGATGGTGATGGCGACAATGGTTGTGACGATCAATTAATTAAAGAGGTTCCAAGCCTCGTTCTGTTTGTTAATAAGGCGACCGAGCGACGGAGATAGGCAGGTACCTACGTACCTCGTATCTTATCTAAGGTTTTTTTTTAGTCTAGATCCCTGCTACCTCCCAAAACCCAAAACACAGTTTAAAAGCATAAATCCTTTTTGTCGGGTAATCTGGCAATCAAGACCACCAGCCACAGCACTGGCACTAGTCTTGCACTACGACCACAGCCGCCACATCAAAATCGGTAAGCCACCCCACTGATAGGGTTTTCGGCTGCCCACCAAAAATTTCGAGAAGGGCCAATTCCACTATCCACTCCATCAGTCAATCAATCGACCTTGGACCAAACCTCAAGCCGGAAGTGCAACTTCATAAATCACCCACGCCCACGCCCACGCCCACCACAGCTTCCGGATACCCATCCAACGTCTTGTCGCAGCCAGACCTGATAAACCGCCAAGATGTTGATTCCCAAGGCCGACCGCAAGGCGATCCACGAGGTTAGCAGAATCCCATCCGCGAAGAGAGAATACAGCCAGCCCGCCTGCTTGCCCCGCGATAGCATAGACCATGCCGCAGAAGTCACAGAAAGAACAATCATCACCAATTGCCACCGTATTACACACGTATCATGACTTCGGTAGACACGCTAGAACAGGCAGGCGCGGGCACATGAGCTGGAAGGAAAACAAGGGAAATGACGATCGGACTTGGAAATGGGCTAACGATTTGTTCTCATCTTACAGTACCTCTTCCGCGAGGGCGTGTTGGTCGCCAAGAAGGACTACAACCTTCCCAAGCACCCCGATATCGACACCAAGAACCTGTTCGTCGTCAAGGCCCTCCAGTCGCTGACCTCGCGCGGCTACGTCAAGACCCAGTTCTCGTGGCAATACTACTACTACACCCTCACCCCCGAGGGTCTCGACTACCTCCGCGAGTGGCTGCACCTTCCCGCCGAGATCGTCCCCGCTACCCACATCAAGCAGCAGCGGTCGCACGCCCCGCCCCGTGGAATGATGGGCGAGGGTGAGCGCGAGAGACGGCCCTTCGGCCGTGGCCGTGGTGGCGACCGTGAAGGTCGCGGTGACCGTGAGGGCGGATACCGAAGACGGGACGCTGGCGAGGGCAAGGAGGGCGGTGCCCCTGGTGAATTTGCTCCCCAATTGTAAGATTCCCCTACCACTCTCCCCTGCTACACAGCAGGAATATATGGCAGGAAGCATTCGCGACCAGAATGAGCATCAGCTAACACGGATACAACAGCCGTGGTGGATTCGGCCGTGGCCGTGGCGCTCCCCCGTCGTAAAGGGACCGTAGCCCTTTTTAATCCTCTCTGTTCCTCTACGACCTCAGGACGGAGAAAACTTGGTCTCGACGCAACATATGATAGCCGGCATGGATATGTATGTATGTATGTACTCTACAGGGGAAAACGGAGACAAAAACTGCAGCATAGTCGCGCTTTTCTAGTTCGCGTGGGAATCGCAAAAGCATCACAACACACACTCGTGGGGGTGAAAAACCACACCTCGGATTTGCACCGGTGGGAGTTATTAGGAGGGGCCACATCCTTCGGAAACCGTCTACGATGATCTGGGTTCATGATTTTGCCGTCATAAGAAAAACAAGATTCTTCCAGCAAACCAGCCGTGTTTAGTGTGTGTGTGTTGTGTGTATGTGTGCGTGATCGTGATGCAAGTCTCTATCAACAAGGTGTGCTCCGGCTGTTGCAGTTTCCCCGTCTGCAAACACGCTCTCGACCATGGTGCCATGGGAACCAGGGTTATCCAGGGCCTTTGTAGTCGAAGATCCGAGTAAGGTAGTGGTCCAAGATAGACTGCAGACTGTTATTAATTAGACCTCACGGCATGCCACTGGTCGAAGTCGTTCTGGCGCTCTTGCCCACGACCTAGACCAAATTATATTCTCCCGTCCACTAGAAATACATTTATCCTCTGCAGTCACTCTACTGTCACCCACTCCTGTACGTGCTATGTAGGGGATATTGCGGCTACGTATATAGAACGTAACGCCGAGGACGGAACTCGGATCGGTCTGTCGGACCCTGCAGCGTGGAGATCCCTTACACCTATAGGCCGACGGGTATATTGAAGATACTTCCATGGTAGGAGGTAGTATGGACTTCTTATGGTGGTGATAGTACCTACCTACCAAGGCCAGCTAGTCAGTTTCTGAATTCTGGAAGGTCAACTGAGTGGTCCAGCGCCAATGGGCTCCAACTCCAACTCCGGCAGCCCCGTCCCGGGTTTATCGAAGCGGGGAGGACCGGGGACCCTCTTTAAATAGCATGACCCTGAACAATCGGTGAAGGAAGAAAAGCCTTTTTCCTTCGTGCTGGAAGAGAAACGGTTTCCCACTGCGAGGTTGCCTACCTCATCGTGCATACAACCATATGCAAGTAGATCGTGACCGATAGCTGTAGGTACCTACCTACCTTACCCATCCATACCTAAGTACGTACAACACCAGTGGACGTAAACTGATTGTCCAGAAGCCGATGTTTTCCACCACCGTGGGACCATGGTGTGGAAATGACATACGTATAGCTTCCATGGAGAATGATTACAGCTCTTATGTTAATCGCCAGATAGGATATACCGAAGGGGATATGTACCTTTTTGTAATAAAGCTGCGGTTGGTCCTTAACATACAACTTGGTTCGATGCAATATTACAAGAGAGACCCTGTGAGAACAGCCCGATGGATTGATTTCCCGAGTTTAATATCCCTGGCCTCAAGAGCTCATACCCAGACACCTCGAGGTACCCCTTGTCGCAATATAAAACCCGGCGGGTCTATCTCTATCTATCTATCCGACCATCTGGTGCTCTTGAAAGCTAGGCTTACCATGTGCAAACGATGCGATGCTACCTTGTATCCCACGCCATGTCGTGGCATGCCGCGCCGCACCGGGACAAGCCATTCGATAAATGGGTGATGTCACGCTATTCAAATCTTCTTCAGGGGAGCTTAGCAGGTCAGCGACGTGATGCTCGGCGCTGAAGCTTAGTTCAGGTAAAGGTTTCACTCAAACATGAAGAAGGAGATTAGAACCGGGGGTTTCTTATGATAATGTGGAATGGATACCTACCTAACCTCATCTATTTCAATTACCCGATTCCGGCACCCCCATCCCGTCCGTACTTCCGTATCCGACGCGGGATGAGGGAAATTATTATTTGTTCACATCTCCTAACTACGGTATACGACGTGACCAATTGTAAGAGGTACTTGGCACCTAAGCCAAGAGCCCCGCGGTTTTCCTCAACTCAACAGAATTTGGGTCAAGCGTTAACCGATAGCAATTTACTCAGCAAACCGCGGGGTTGAGGCGATATTATGCAGGTGCAGCAGGTGCTGTGATTACGGGCAACATGATTGCATACCTAGTAAGGACCTGCCAAGCTGATCTCACGTAGGTATTCATCTAAATTCTGGGCACTTTAATGGTAGGTACCTATATCCATATAGGCAACTTTGCCTGCGTGTGTAATGTGACGTGAAGATGGGCGCGTCGCACAGCAGGGTCTTCTCAGCACATATAGGGAGTTGATTACCCCTTTCGTTGATATAAGCATCAAACCTACCAATTCACAGAGGTTATTACCCAAGTCAGTTATCTGCCTTGCCGCTTACACACACATACGCAGAACGATATTATCTGTCAGCCAGTTCCAGAAAACCCGAACTGAGACAACAGGGGTTTGGGTATTGTAGCTACCATGTTGGTCTGTCTGGCTGCAGTCAACTCAGGGGAGCGTATCCGTAGGTCATCTGCCCACATTTATGACAACTTCCAGCTAACCTCCACAACCTGGGGAACAAGACTAAGGCAAACTGTTCACTGGTAGTGGTAAGACTGTTGATGTACAGTTATACCTTGCATACCATAGTGATATTGGGTGAGATTTTCCCGTGGAGCTGCTCCAGTTGTCAGATTCATTGCAGTCCAGTTGTCCATCGAGGCTTGACTTGATACAGTTGCAAAGGGTTGTGATCATGCCTGTGAAATCTGCAAAGTGAACGCATTCATTCCTGTCTCGGTCCCTCTACTTCGTAGGTGGACTGTCAGACTGTACATAATACATACAAGCCCAAGCCCTGGACCCCACCACATACCATTCCCAGCGCAACCTATGCCCGAGCAGGCTAGCTGGGCTGGGCTGGGCTGGGTTGACCGGCAGGCAAGGGCCCTAGGTTCAGTAGCCCCGTCGGTCGGTCCCACAGCGGGGGAGCCGAATCGAGCTCGCAAGTCCCAATCGCGCCCGCCCAATTGCGTATGCCCCTGCACTTGCCCCTCTGCCCCTCCACCCCTCCCCCCTCCCTCCGACCCAGCAGCGCGATGGAAAGCTCGCGAATGCTCTCTTCCAATTCCAAAGGAAAGAAAGAAGAACAAAAGTGGGATCAGAGGAATGCAATGGCATGGGCAACTTCGGTATTTTTCTGGAGCTTCTGGGGTCTTGGAGCGTCTCCTATTGGAAAGAGGGTCGAGGTGCTGGGGACAAACCAGCTAAAGAGGCAATGCAATGTATCGTTCCCCTCCCCCTCCACGCTTTCATATGCGGATACAGTACACACACATACATGGGCTTGCATGATATGGATGGCTTGCTGAAGTTCCATTGCTTGCTTGCTTGCTGTGTTGTGTTGTGCTGTGGGAAACGCGGGCGTGGGTGGGCTTGGACTTGGATGCCAGGATGCCAGGGTGGCTGGCTGACAGACTGAATGACTGACTGGCAGAATTTTAGCTCTCCTGTCTCGGTCTCCCCCTCGCTCACTCGTATCTTTGAACTTCGTGTATAAATAGCTCAAGCTCTCCAGCCTGCCTGCTTTTGTCTTAGACTTCCCGTATTTTGCTCTTCATTCACACCTTGCTCCCCCTCCTATCCAGCGCTTGTTCTCTTGCAGATTCGTAGTCAATTATCATCATCCTAATATCAAATAAACTTCAGTCACAATGCCTTACGTTGAGAACCTACCAAAGTCCATGAAGGCTCTCAGGTACGACCTACCTCTGTCCTCTTAAACCTTCGCCCACTTGGGAGCTGTTGCCATCATGTTCCCAAATGACATCCCCGAGTGCTCACGAAGGCGCGTCGAGTTGTTCTAACTGACAACGTTGTGAACGTATAGATATGAGAAGCCAGAGGTTTGGGGCATCGTCGAAGTTCCTCTGCCCACCCTCAGACCTGGTGACGTCCTTATCAAGGTCAAGGCAAGTCACCCCATGAGACACCGTCGCCTGTAGTCCGATTATATAATAACATAGGGGTATCTGGATATAGTCTTGCGGTGTCTGTGGTACCGATCTGCATATCCACGAGGGAGAGTTCATTGCCGAGTTCCCCCTGATTCCCGGCCACGAGACGACTGGTGTTGTTGTTGGTAAGGCAAAGCCCCTCATCCAGCTATAGATAGCTCTATCATCTTTGTAGATATCCGCATCCAGTATAGCTAACGTGGGCTATTAGGCTTTGCCGACGATGTCAAGGGCTTCGAGATCGGCGACCGTGTAACTGCTGACAACTCGGAGCTTTGCGGCCACTGGTATGTTATAGCTAGCTTCCCACTAACAAGCCGATGGATATCGTGACTGACTCGCGCTTGTCACTAGCTTCTACTGCCGAAAAGGCCAGGAGCTTCTCTGTGAGAACTTCAAGGCCCATGGTGTCTTGGGTCTCGATGGTGGTTTCGCCGAATACGTAGGCATACCCTTTCCCCCTCCTTCTTTGAGGTGTTTGTATGGCGACCGGCCACTAACGCGACGCTGCTGCAGTGCTCGTACACCCAGGGCCGTCTCTTCAAGATCAAGAACATTAGCGACGTCGATGCCACCCTCATCGAGCCGGCCTCGTGCGCCATGCACGGTCTGGAGAAGATCGCTCCCAAGGCTGGTTCCCACGCCCTCCTGATCGGTGCCGGCCCCACCGGTCTCATGATGGCCCAATTCCTGTATGAACAATAGCCCATCACCGCTCATGGGGCGTAATTGATGACTGACCAATTTCAACAGACGACACAGCGGTGTTTCGCAATTGACCATTGCGGCGCCGGAGGGTGCGAAGATGGACTTGGCCAAGAGCCTCGACGCCGCCGACTTTTATGTGCCTCTTTCGCGAGCCAACTCCACCCCCCAGTGGGAACAGATCAAGAAGGATAACCCGTACGGTTTCGACATCGGTACGTTGTAACAGATCGTTCCCTCGAAAGAGCCTCCGTGCTAACGATTCGTGCGTAGTTGTCGAGGCTAGCGGTAGCGCCAAGGTGCTCGAGGATGCTATCAACTATGTCCGCCGAGGTGGCAAGCTCGTCTGCTACGGCGTCTACCCCAACTCAGCCCGCGTCTCCTGGCCACCAGCTAAGATCTTCGGTGATGGTAAGTGCAGTGCCCCGACCGTTGACGTTTTCGGCATGGAGTAGGTCAATTGGCTGACTGACAACTTTCACAGAAATCACTATCATTGGCTCCTTCTCCGAGACATACATGTTCCCGTCCACGGTCGACTACCTCGACAGCGGCAAGATCAAGACCAAGGGCATTGTCAACAAGACCTTCAAGCTAGAGCAGTGGGGCGAGGCCCTCGAGAGCATCCGGAACAAGAGCGCCATTAAGGCTGCCATCATCTTCGACTAGAAGAAGATTTCCGCTGCCGCCATGACCATGACCATCACCACCACCAATAAAAGACGCCGTGTAGACATCCATACCCCCCGAAGCCGGGGGTAGTAAAACTCTAGAGAAAATAGAGAAAAGAAAAATATCATGAGCGGACGGGGCTGGCTACTCACACTGGTGATATAGACGGGGCCTCAAGAAGACATGACACATATACATATGATATATAGACAGTGATGGTGGCATCTTGGATAGGTATGATCGCTCACTTGTAGCACAAAATGAATGAAAAAAATGTTCACCCACTTTCGGATATATTTCACTCGTCGGATGTAGGCCCTCCAGCTACACATAAGTAATCACTTGATTACCCGAGGAGTAGGGATCCAGGCATAGTTGTTGCCCTTGGGCGACCAAACGACCAATGAATCCTATAAGAATCCAAGAAGAGGGGGAAATGAAAGCATATAGGTACTTTAGTCGGCAAGCCAGGAACATAGATGCGCGTTTGGGTCGTTGAATAGCCGCACACGTAGCTCCAGCCGACATGAACTACCAGAAAATACATGAAACGGAGCATATAGGAAATGATCGATTGCGATAAAAAACAAACTAGGTCCGGGTTCGACTTGATTTATATGTTCACAGGACCAGCGAGCCGCCCCGCGCAGAACAGAGCAGAGCAGAGCACGTACGTATGACCTTGATGGCCATCTGGGCCGCCGCCATCGAATCTAGGCCACAATTGCGTAAGATGTAACGCTATGAGGGGTCAAATTAGGGGCCTAAGGTCTAAGTAATTAATAATAATTAACCTAACCCAACTCACCCAATCCACACACCCCTGACTTCACACCTCGCAGCTTCCATGTATTACCGAAAACTAGGTATGTAGAAAAATACGTCGGGTATGTGTGTGTTGCGTTGCATCACATCAGTCAGTCAGTGATGCCTCGCTTCGTAGGGTCGGCCAAATAGTTGTCAAGTCTGTGGGGTTGCCTACTAACTATCAGCTAAGCTAAGCTAGTAAAGCAGGTGGATAGCTCCCGAGGAAGTCATTTGTAGATCAGTCGGGTTAGAAAGATGATTCTATCAGGAGTATACCCTGAGTGCGATGACGTAGGGGATGGAGTGCCCTGATAAAAGCATTCACGGGCTACCCCTATTCGTTATCGCGGAGTGTCAACCCAAGAACGAGAGAACTAAGACGTATACCAAAACTTCCGGGCAAGCCAACGCTAGATTGTCGATGGCTACTCCATAAGTCATCAACTAACTACGTTCAAAGAAGCCTCGTAGACCTCGACATTGGTTCCTATGAAGAAGTCTTGGAAAAAAGGAACAGGCATGGAACCTTCAGACGAAATCATATTGAGCGAAATTTTTAGTCCCCTGATCGAGTTACCGTTCCTTGACTCTTGCTATGTAACCACCTTGTTCTTACTGTTTCACCATTCCGTGCTATCTCATCATTCATCCCCGGAATCCAGCATTGCTACTGCTGCTTCAACTTACACGTAGCCTGGTATTGTTCTGCAAGTACATGGCTGCATTGTCTCGAGCCCTGACTGCCTCCTGCTCCCAGTGCCAGAAGACCCGGTCGTATCTACCAGACTCTCTAAGTCCTAATCCAAACCCCAAGCTTATCTAGAAGCAAGATTAGCAGACAAAGCTATATACTTTCAAACTCCTGCCTGCTTAATCGCGAGACATGGCGTAGCCAAGAGTACACATAGTCAGGTCCCCTATCCCCTGCGTCCTTACGCCAGGTGTGTATGAGCTGTAGTACGATAGGGACGCGCATCTGCTTGTACTTAGACTGTCCATCTAGCAAATATATAAAGGGAGGGGAGAGGGGGGGGGGGGGGACCTCGAAGAGATGTGATTAACTTACCTAGCTCATACTAACATGGGAACGGAAGGCAATAATTGAATAATGTGAGCTCTCATATCCGAAGACAATCAGAACAGTTCATCGAATCTAAGCCGTAGAAATACAAACAAGCACAGAACCAACATTTCTAAACACATTGTACCAACAGTAGAACACTGGCCAATGATTAGTTAGGAGTATCATTAAAGCCCCAAGGTCCTGATACTGATCTGTATCATGCGTATGATGTTGCTATAGAGAAATAAATAAGCAATTAGAAGAAACGCCAGAACGATGCTATGGTGGATCCTAGACACAACACCAGGCTCATTAAACAAATGCAGCTCTCCTTTCAACACGTGATAGTCCGACCACCCGACCGACCATCTTTCCGCCTTTACTCCCACCTTCTACCTCACACCTTCCCCCTTCCATCCACGTTCCCCCTCTCTTCATTTCGTGGCCGTATCACTTCTTTCCATTTGCATTTCGCCTTCATCCATGTACCCTCCATCGGCCTCATCCAACGCATCCAACGTATCATCCAACAACACACCCCCTCTACCGCAACCCAAAACCCTCGCTCTCATGCACCGCGCGCCAGAGCGATGACTCGAGCCTCTCGCGGGAGCGGCAGCGGTATAGGGACAGTTGGTTGAAGCAGGTGCGGGCGGTGGGGAAGCGCCCCTCGTCGGGGCCGAGGCAGTTAACGCGGATGACAAGCGAGGCGGCGCCCGTGGCGGGGATGCGGTCGCTGCCCGTGATGAAGGACAGCAGGCGGCGCTGGTCCTGGGGGGTGGCGCGCTCGAACGTGGCCCAGAACCAGCGGAGGGTTGGTTCTCCCTCGGGGTTGAAGGGGGCGGGCTTGCTGTGGCTGCCGCTGTTAGCGGGCTGCTGCTGCTGCTGGGCAGGCCAGTTGGTGTACTCCGTCGAGCCCTTGATGGAGAGTATGTCTAGCGGCTCGTCCGAGCCCCGGACGAGGAGCTCGATCTCTTCGGGCCGGAATAGCGACAGCGCGTTGCCTCCGCAGACAGTGAAGAACCCGCGCTTGAACGGCTCGAACTGGCGGGCGACCGAGCTGTCGAGCAGGTATCGCACGTACAGGTCGACATACTCCCGCCGGTTGGAGTTCGTGACCATCCTGCTTTCGCCACCGGGTAGGAGGGGGACCTTAACCCTCGCTCCGTACTTCTCCACTTCGATGAGAAAATCTAGGCAGAATGTGGCTTGAACATCGCCTTCGTATTCTAGGAGCTGCCGAAGACCGCGGGCGAGAGCAGGCCGATACTCGGCTAGGTCGTCTAGAGTGTAGTTCATCGTAGGGCGGGGATGTGCTGCGGCGCCGACTGCTGGAACAGGTGCCGACGCAAGCAGCTTCCGAAACGCGAAGGGCGGAAGTGCAACATCCAGGATTGTGGAATTGTAGATGGCTAGACCAAGGACCACCCCGACTAGGAAGAATTGGTCGGATGTTTCGAAGGAGTTCGAGTTAAAATAACAGAATTGCGAATCTTCGTCATAAGCGAAGAGGCCTAGGACTGTCAGTTGCGCATGCACTCTGGGACAAGCATTCGAGCTGGACTCACCATGATCAGGATTGAAGACCTCCCTCACCAGCAGTAGGAACCATTCCTTCCGAAGACCTCCAGCATCAACACCTTCCTCGCCTTGAAACTCGATTCGCAAAGCCTTTTTGATATCCTCGCTACCGCTACCAACGACTTCACTAACTTGTTTGAGGCTGTCGTCTACAAGGCACTCACGCCGAATATGAAGAACTAGATGCTGAGTATACATCCTGTGGTTTAAGATGCTATCGAAGAAAGCATCCCGGGCCTTGCCCCTCATCTGTCGCTTTGCGTCGTGCTCGAGAATTTGGATCTTGGCCCAGATACTGAGGAAGAAGGGATATTGACAGAAGGCAAACTTCGATGTTTTGGACTCCCACATTTCGAAGTCGTCTTTGAAATCCAAGTAGTCGACTAGAGTGTTGTAGAAGTCGCTCGTCGCCAGGAGATGACCGTGGTTGCGCCCATCGAAACCATCATTACGTCGAACATGCGTCAGGTTGTTCGCAGCGAATACCAGAGCCATGACCTTGGCACCGGTTTTGATTTGCCAATCGTCGATGTAAGCTGATCGTTTTGGTTCAGCAGGCTGCTTGTCTTTCTTGTTTGACTTCCCTGTTGCCAAAGCGGCATGCAGACTTGCAGGGGTGTTCGCCGAGCGGGCGTTGGGCATTTCTGGGACCAGGCCACCCGTCATGTCGACCTTGGCCTCAACCGTCTTCTCGCTCACTCGGGTCAACCTATAGGTAACGAAATTGGCCACAAGGTCCTTTATCTGAAGGAACATGTACTCTGGAAGTTTGGATAGCCAAACAATCAAGTACTGGTGGCATTGCTCTGAAGAGTTAGAAAGAAGACCAAGGATCCTTTTGATAATGCCCGAGTGTCGGCCGGGGATGCTTTTCGCTTGACGTTCGGATTCGGGATCCCTAGCGGCAGCCTTTCCTTTGCCGAGATGCTGGAACCGACCGGCGTGGCTCGTGGATCCCGGTGTGAGAAGCGGGTTAGCCAGTAGTATTAGTAGGAACCGCACATCTTGAGGCTCTGCCATTGGCCTTCCCGGTCGCTTTAGGAGCACTTCTGTGCACTTCAGCAACGCCCGTTGCAAGTGTTCCTGGGCACTCAAAAGCAGCGTCTCGAATTGGCGGAGTGCAGCATCAGGTACCCTGGTGGAAGATTCGAGCCGCACCATTTCTTCATAAGCATCATGCCACGATTCCGCCGAATTCATGACCATATGGTACCACTCCGTAACTTGGCCCCAGTCAATCCGTGGAGACCTGGGATTCACAATCGATGGATGATCGTCCCTCCTTCGTGAAGGAACTCTAGTAGGTGCAGGTGCCTCTTCTCGGCCACCAGTCCACCAGGCTCCGTTTTCCGCAAAATCACCTACGAGCAGAAGTTTAGGGTCCAGCTCGGAAAGCGGTGCATCATCCGGTACCGCACGTCGCTGTTGTCTCGTCTCCGGTGTCCGCTTTCTCGCTGCTTCGGGAGGGTGCCTCGAGCTGACACTGAGGCGTCGAGTAACGAAGGAATTGTTGATACATGAATGCGAAGTGAAACAGTGTACTAGGTAATCTTCAACGTCCTTGAATATTTTCTTAGGGTCTAGCTCTGCCGCAGAAGGGTTTGCAGCCGTGTTATCTTGATTTATTGTCAGCGTAGGGGGAAACGTCGAACTTCGTGCCTCAGGGAAGGATGCTGAATATGATCGCAGCTCAGATGGAGATGGCTCTCCTTTCAAGGGGTTGGGTTCGAGAGATAGGTCGGCAAAGTCATCGAGGACGTCATTATCGACAGGACTGGACTTGAAGGGTTCCTTGGATGTTGAGCCACTGGGTCCTTGGATTGGCTGGCTGGGTGTTGAGTAGTCGTTGGTTTGCCGCGTTAACGTACGGTCTGGATAAGGTACAGGTGGAGACCGACCACGATCCGTGTGCGAAGAAACTAGACGCGACAATGAGGAACGTATGCTCTGCTTGACCAGGGCTCTCGTCTTCTCCAGTGATAACGAGTGTGCTAGATCCGTTAGTCCTTCTAGGGTCTCTACAAGCTATGGAGGCAGGGCGAACGTACGAGCTTTGCCATCTGGCCGTGATGGACTGGAGGCACTATCATGAAGGTGGCGAGGCTCCATCGCTGCTTGCCGGGCCCCATTATGTGGTGGATCGGGGGGTAAAGGCTTCAGATCGTTTATTGTTAAGCATATGGTGCACCTAAATACTAGGATCCCCTTCGGCCACCGCACTAAGCTAGAGCATGTCATACAATTGCCCGTATTGAAATCCATGGGCCCACGAGAGTCCCTCCTGGGCATCACTGGTTGGGCGCGTGGGTGTGACTGGGGTTGACGCCTGTAATCGTCTTCCAGCCCGGGCAAGTCTTCATTGCGCGGACGGTCCGAATTGTCAGCCGCCTTCTTCTTCTTGCTGGAGAACAGAGAAGGGAATGGATGGCTCATTGAACGCGAATGTTGTGAAGGTCGCTTAGATGCTGGAGCTGGGATTATGATGTCGTCGTCATCGGAACTCGAGTCGGCATTGACGGGATAGTTGTTCAAGATGCCTCTGCCACTGCCAGGTAGCCTCGTGGTGTTGTGACTGGGCCGACGCGAAGGGGCGCTTGATGAGTGATCTCGAGTCGTGAACTGGGCGCCGTATTGACTGGTGGTGCTCGTAGGGGGTGGAGGGGGTGGCCGGGTCGGTCTGGATGCCATCTTGGCAGAGTTACGTGGTGCAGGTGGTGGTAGGGAAAGTTCGACGGGGATTGCTGGTAGTCGAGGTGTTTCCAGGTTGTTTACCACTTCGGATGTGACATTTGGGCAGTGTTTCGACACGATTCTTCCTGGGTTGCTCTTGACTCTATCCCAGGCGTGACAGCTGTACAGCTGCACTTAGCCGAACTCAAGGGACGACGTGAGGGAAGGAGAAGGCACTATCTCTGTTGCCAGTCGTTGATGTTTCTCTGTGGCAGCTGCTGGCCGACTTCGGGGATGTAGGTGGCCTGCCCTGAACTTCCTTGACTGAAGCCTGAAGGCAAGGTCTTGGTCTTTAGCTAGGTATCGTATGTTCGGCTCAGTGTCCCTAAGGAGTTGAGAGGGTTGCCGACTAGGTTAATCGATGTTCACATTCAAAGACATTCAATAACGCTGGCTGTTGATTGGTTCAAGTAGTTGAATACCTACCATAGAGCTATTTAGTTATGAGTCTCTTAGTTATTAGGTTTGTGTTCCCTAGTCCCTGAAAGCCGTAAGGTGGTGATGGGCAACTCCGATCCTGATCCCTTGGTCAATGATCAGTGCAACATCTGAAACCTTGGTGGTGTATGTATGTGATGTAGGTCTATCAGCCGTCCTCGTAAAGCTTATTCAATTGCTCAGAGAAGCGTAGCTGCTGCTCCAGTCTCAGACTTGTAAGCCCAGCAGAATCGATGTCTTGCAAAATCATCGAGGGTTGAACGCTGAGCATAAGATGAACGACAAAGAGGGAGGTCCGATGTAGGTGCAGATGCAGATTGTTTTTTGTTAGAAGGGCAGCCTAAGTCCTGAAAGTCCAATTGTTCAAGGTTGTTTGAACCCGAAATTGTAAACCCCAGCGGTAGTTGCTCTCAAGGAGCCAATCATATTAATCTGTGCCGCTAGAATTGACGACCCTGGCCCCTGAACGCTGGGAGTTGGAGCGCAGAAACGGGTTGTGACATGGGGGTTTTGGGGGTTCGGGCATTTTGCTTATGTACCCCGGGGGCTCGGCAGTCTAAGCCAGGGGTGCTTCCAGCCAGTCATGCATAGGCGGCATGGGCTACCTAGGTATCTAGGCAGCCACAGCTAAGGTCCTAGGGACAGGCACAGGGCCTGCTTGCGTAAGTATGTATTGTACATACGTTAGTCAATTTCGAGTCTTATTATAATTCCTTTCAGGGTTTGCCTCGTTGGCTGAGAGGACAAGAGCGATTTACTCGGGTTACTCTTGTGTAACTCGAGTCTTTGGAAGCATCATTATCTTTGTCCGGTCCTCACTTTAAACCGTCGCACAACCTGGTTTAGATAAAAAGATAACGGCTCTAATGGCGTTTATAGTGTTTGGTAGGCGAACAACCAACTCTTACCACCTCTCACTGTACGACCCGCCCACACAACGTGGAAATAGCTCAAGGTCGAATACCCTCATAACAGAGGCGCTAGTAGTAACAACTGCGTTGTGGTTCTGATCGCGAATGTAACACTGGAAGCTCTGGCGAGTTCATTGATTTGAACGCCAGCTGCGATTTTGTCAGTGATGCGAATTACCTCGAACAATATGCCCTGTCTGGCAGTCCGGTAGACCGTGAACACATCCCGATAGTTCGGGCGAGGGGTTGAGGTCAACCCGAGACAACAAGGTTTTAGAAGTAAGGCAATACCTTGAGTCGGTAGCCTATCTTGACTGTCAGCTTCAGATGGACAGCTCTGCTAGTGAAATGTTAAAAACCAATATGGGATGAATTAGACGAGACTTCGTAGCATGATATCGCGGTTGTGCCTACTAGAAAACGCAATGTGTTTACAGGCATTCGAGAAAGGGGGATACACCATAAACCCATAATGGAGAAATAAGAAAATCACCTGCCCACTGTCCGATTATCCGTCCGATTATCCACATGATCGCATGATCGATTAGGCGTATGGTCAGGATGCAATGTTCAAATACCTAATTATCTACGTACTATGTAGTCAATTGATTCGCCGCCGACTCGTCTCAAGCTTCGGTTGCTTCCCCGTCGAAAACCTGGCAGCATAGCATGTTAGGAGTCATGACGCATCTCAACCGGAGGATCAGTGCCACCAGCGCATATATCTTGTATGTCTCCCATACCACTACACCCTCAGGTTGGCTGCCAAAATGCTGTGATTCGGTATAGGCAGACGATGTTCTTCAGGTTGTCCAGTAAGAAGTAGGGTTGAAGCAGGATCGAAGCAGGATCGAAGCAGGATCGCAAACCAATGGAAGTAAATGAACGTCATGTGGTAGTATTAATCGAATACCTAACACGATATATAAGTCATCGAAATTATTAGTCCATGAATGGGAATTGTGAATTTGAATATTCCATCTATATCTCTTCTCCCATCCTGAAGCCATACAAACAAGCAGCTCCTAGATATCTTATCAAGATCTAAAGCGAAGAAGATATCACGAAGCCCGATTCACTGTCGTGCACACAAACCGACCTACCCACGGCCCCCAACTGACGTCATAATGGATTCAGCAGGCGCCAAGTCGACCATGTCGCGGGACATGGAAGAGCTGACAACTGGCAAGGAGCAGATCTCGAAGTCCGTTCAAGGCCACAAGGCAAACCTCTCCAATCCTAGTAAGCGACAGGACTGACTGGCTGACTGGGCAACAACCTGGCTTTTGGACATGCAGCTAACAATCACAACACAAAGATACCAGCGGCCAGTCGAAGGAGAACAGTCGTGAGGCTATCGAGGCGATGGGCGGCGAGGCTGCCCACTACGGTAACATCGAACAGCCCCGCAGCAAGGATGCGGCAGACAAGCTGGAGGGCAGCCGGGCGATGGCAGTTGAGTGATGTGACATCGTATATCTGTACATAGTATCTGTACATAGTATCTCTGGGTGACGCAGTTGGTCAAGTGGAAGCCTGACTGCAGTTCTCTGCCGATTCCAACTACCCACACAGAGCAAGCTTGCATGTGAATATGGAAACAAACCTGTTTCATGATTGTTGGCTAGCTGCTAGCTTTCCGTCTGTATGGATTTCTGGTTTTGAGTCCGCAATGCATTGGTGCATCTGGTTTCATGTGATAATTAGCTACGTAGAACCGCGCGATAGATACCATATCTCCTTCTCCCTCCAATACACGGGTAGATGTATTGTACACGCATTTAGGTTGCATATCATATCAGTGCCTCCAGTTGATGCTCTGAGCCTTTGTTTACGCGCGTCACGGCCAGGATTCCCCATCGTATATATTGCAGAGATCTTGTCTGTTTCATCTAATCCAAGCATATACCTAAACTCACCCCCAAAACGGCAATCCGCCTATACACACCGGACCAAAACGATATACATACCGGACATTAACCACATTCGGAATAAAAACCCCGCCCATACAATTTAGCTACGCACGTACTCATCCGCCCATATGGCCCAAATGCTGCCCGCATATATTATTAATACGCGATAATTCACGCAATTACAATAATTATAATTAATTATTACGTATAATAAAAGGTTTAATTAAAGCTTATTTTAATATTACGAATGCCGTAATTATTACGGCAATAACAGCGGCAGCTATTATTGTTATTATTATTACTTAATATAATCTTATTATTATTATTACTATTATATGCGTTATTATTATTTATACCGTTCTTATTGTTATTATTAATACTATTAATATATAAAAAACGCGAAATAATGAATTACGTTATTAATCGGAAAAAGCGTATTAATTATATCTTAAAACGTATTTTGTTAATTCGGAAATATTTTATGAAATATCGTATAAACGCCGTAAAAAGCCGGCTAATAAAATATAAACGCTAAAATAAAAATAAAAATAAACGCAAATTATAAAGTTATTAGCCGTTTATTTATAACTTTTATTATGCTTATAAAAAATCGTTCCTATTATTTTTCCGCCTTTTGCGCCGTTATTTTGTATCCGCCGCATTTAACTTTCGCCTTAAAGGGTTTATTATAAAAGGAAATACGCCTATTATCGTATATTTCGCAATTACGTAAAAACTAACGCCATAAAGGCCCTTAAAAATTGCGGTTATTTTCGTAAACTTTAAAATCGAAAAAATCTAAATGGCTTCGCCCTTATAATACATTACTTATTAACAACCTAATAAGAAATGCCGCCTTGCGCCGCCGTTTAAGCAATGCCAATAAATTACGATATTGCTATTGCTAACGTTCTTTTTCAGCCAAATTAAAGGTACCATCCGCATATAACCACCAATGCTTATCGAAATCTTTAATCGTAAAAGCCCACGATTTAATATTTTAAAGCAAATAAAGCCGGACTGCCTAATCGTTTTTCTATTAAAACTAGGCGTTATCGCCTAAAAAAAATTAAAATAACAAGTATTTATAAAATAACCTCCATTGCCGTATAAATTAACCTATATATACTAATTATAAAACCCCTTAAAACCATTGCATATAATTACAATAAGCCAGCTTATATTACCGCCATATTTGAATCATCGAAAAAGCCCTTATCCGATATATAACCGGCTTAAACATACCAATCGCATTATATTTCCAAAAATAGCTTCGTTTAACATCTTTAATACCCTTTTTATATATAACCTAACAAATTAAATACATCGATTTAATTTAATCGTATAAAAGGTTAAATAAAGCCAAGCGATTCCGTAAATAACGCTTTAAATAATAATAAGCGGCTTTTATGCGGCTAATTATTCGAATCCCGTAATTCTTAATACCGCTAATAACGTATTCGCAATATTAGGACCTTTAAAAAAATAATACATAATTAAATAATTTAACAAAGTTGCTATAACGTTAAAATTCGCATTAAAATGGCTATATTTAAAGTATATTTAAGGATTTAAGTTATTAATACGAATTAAAGGAATAATATAAACAGAAATAATTACAAGCTATAAAGTAAATATATATAATCCATATGGATTTAATTTAATACTTTTAAATAATCCAATAACGCAATAAAAAACATATAAAGTTATATACATATTTCGAATCCTTAAAAACTAAAAAATCCCATAATGATTTTTAATTAAGGTTTATTCCAAAGGGTAATAAAGATATATAAATACGGGCTTTAAAGGTATTCTAGAAAATATAAAGGTAATTATCGAAAGCTATTTTACAAGTTCCGACCGATCCATTAAAAAGTTTTTAATCCATAAAAAAAAAGGAAACATATAATTCCCCTATTTATTACCAATATAACAAAATAAATACGTAATATAATATAACGACAATAAAAAAATATCGCACGGTTTTTATATCGTTATTTTCGCATTTATTAGGATAATTAATTAATCGTAAAAAAAACGCAGGAAATTAAAATTAAAAAAATCCTTTTATAAAGAAAATAACGAAATAACTAAATGCCGCATAAGGCTTAAAATAATTATAAAATAATTATACTTACGAATTTGCCGTTTATATTGTTTCTTTAATTCCTTTTAGGTACGTTGGAATAATTTTTCCGTATCGGCATACATAACCATTCTTTAGGCCGATATAAAGCCTTCGCAATTATTAGGCCATTTATCGAAACGCAATTATAAAGGGTCTAAAAAAAGGGCCGTTTATTTTTTCCTAATTATAACTTAGGTAGCAATAATGCCTTTAAGGGAATCGTCCTTTATAGGCCTATCTTTATCGTTACCACCATAAACGTTTTCGGCGCTTTATTTTTCCTTTTGTTTTTAATAGTACGAAAAGGAATCCGGACCGGATTAATCGGATTCGAAAACGTTAGGCCTAATCAATACGAATTTATCCATCTTAAATAAAATGGCCGCCACTGTGTTGCCTTTAAGGATCCAATCCCGATTCGTATAATATATAACGTTTTTTATTATATGCCAAATATAAAGCTATTAAAAAACGCCTTTAAATATTTAAAGCGCAGCCTTTTTAAATCCCCGGTTAAAATTACTTAAAATAACAATTAACTTACGAATAACGTATTATTTACGAAGCCTTTCGAAGCAATTAAGGTACCAATTAAAATCCTTTTTCGATTTATTTAAAAAAAGCCCGAAAGTTACGTAAAAAATAATATTAAAAGCAATTATTTTAACGATATTAAATAAAAACAAATTAAAACGATTAATCTTATAAGTATTATTTATTAGCAACATTTCGAATTTTTTTTTTTACATTTTCATATACTACTTAAAAATCCAAAACATTCGAATAACGCATCCGATCTTTTCGTTTTAATCGACGAAATATTCGATATTATGTTTTTCCTTATACTTTTTTAGCTTATTAATAAATAATTGGATCGACGTAAAGTTTCCCTTTTGCTTTTGCACGAATTTCGCGCGAATATTTTAAATATTACGGACAAAAACCTAAACCTTTTTCGCGCGGATCCGATTAATAAGGTCGTAACCGCTTCGGTTAAATAAGTTATTCTTTTAATACTAAAGGTTGCGACGTATAAAAATATTAATTTAATCGAAATTAATATCGTTATATTTCTTGAAATAATCAGCAATTTAGCCGGCAGTTATTTAAGTAATTCGCAAAAGCCTTAAAATAATCATTTCGAAAGCAATATCGTCGCCGAAAACGTTTTTCTTTAACCAGCGCTTATAGCTTATAATGGCATATATATTCTTAAAAACATTATAATTATGAATAAGATTCGTTATAATAATATACCAATTATTCCTATACTTTTAAAAAGGTCTTACGATAGCTTTATATTTATAGCTATACTTTTATATTTCTTTTTTTCGATTTCCGGTAAATGCCGATTTAAAAATGCCCGCGCGGTTATATATAAAATTTATCGCAGCAATAAACCTTTTATCCTTTAATTTTCTCGACCTTTTTATATTAACGAAATAACCCTAGCTAATAACGTATTTTTCAAGGGCATCTATTGCTAATTCGGAATTCGAAAAGGCCTAGAATAAAACTTAATTTAGCCGGAACGGTAATCGGAATTAACGAAGCCCTTTTTTGCCTTTGCCGCGATATAGCTGCTACCGTATAATATTAAATAACGATTAGATTCGATAAAAATTAACTATAAAAAAGGTAACCGAATTGCGTTATTAAATTCGAAAGGTCCGAATAAATAACGAGAAAATAAAAACAACTTAAAACGTATTAAAACGAAATAAAAAAGCCATGGCTAAATACGATACGTATATTCGAATTAAATAATAACAACAGCTTATAATATCGTAAAATTCGTTTTAAATAGCTTTAATTATTTTATAAGTAATTTAGTTATTTCCTGCCATAAAATACATATTGGGCATTATTAAGCTATATGGGCAAATAAATACGTACGCAATTAAATTATATAAGCGGAGTCTTTATTCCGAATGTGATTAATGTCCGGTATATATATCGTTTTGGTCCGGTGTATATAGGCGGATTGCCAAAACGGCAGCAGTAGCAATTATTAATCCTACGAGACACAGATAGAGTGACAAGCACGAACTTCCGTGTCCGTACCGCCCACGCAAAACACGTAAGGCCCCCCCGATCCAAAGGAGCATAAGAGCCCAAGTATTAAATGCCAGCTTTAGGTGATTAGTGCGTACAGCTTCTGCTGCATGCGGAAAACCTTCTAGTGGCAGGTGCCAAATGCGCAAAAGCTTCGCATCGCCAGGTGCCAGGTGCCCAAAAGCTTCTAGTGCCAATTGCCAACGGCCCCCCCTCCCCCCCTAACCCCCCCTCCCCCTTTTCTTTGGAAAAGGAAAGGGGGGCTTTTTTATTCCGGCAGACCCGTAATTCCGTATAATACATCCAATTACGGCCCTTATAATTTAAGTGGCTTACGTAAGCTAGGTGCCTTATATTACCTACTTACTGCTACCTACTTGTTATTACTTATTTATTGCTATTTACTTACTTATTATTACCTACCTGCTATTACGGCCCTTATAGCTTAGGTGGCTTACGTAAACTAGGTGCCTTATACCACTTACTTATTATTACTTATCTGCTGCCATTTACTTATTATTACTTACCTACCTATTGCCACCTACTTGTTGTTACGGCCCTTATAGCCTAGGTGGCTTACGTAAGCTAGGTGCCTTATATTACCTACCTATTGCTATTTACCTGCTACCACTTACTTACTGCCACTTACCTATTTGCTGCCACCTACTTGCTGCTATGGCCCTTATAGCCTAGGTAGCTTACATAAGCTAGGTGCCTTATATTATTTACTTATTGCCACTTACTTATTATTACTTACTTATTGCTACTTATTTATTTACTACTACTTACTTATTTATTACTACTTATTTATTTATTACTACTTATTTACCTGTTATTATTTACTTATTTGCTGCAATATTGGCCCGTTAATTAAATGTATTTTTTAATTATATGGGTTATTTATTTATATTAATACTAATAGTTGTTAGCATTTATAATTGCATTTAGCTGTAATTATACCTAACTGTTTTAAACCACTTAGCTATTATAAGCCCTTTAGCTTATATAAGCGGTTAAATTATTGCTGCTATTTATTTACTTGCTATTACTTATTTACCTATTGCTACTTATTTATTTGCTGCCATTTACCTACCTGCTGCTACTTATTTACTTGCTGCCATTTACTTACTTATTATAATACTGGCCCGTTAATTAAATGCATTTTTAGTTTATATAAGTTACCGATTTATAATTACTGCCACTTATAATTATACCTATTATTATACCTAGCTATTGCAAGCCATTTAGCTTACGTAAGCGGCCGAACTGCTGCTGCCACTTACTTACTTACTGCTACTTACTTACTTATTGCTATTTATTTATTTGCTATAATCCTAACCCGTTAATTAAATATACCTTTAGTTTATATAAGTTATCGACTTATAATTGCTGCCATTTATTTACCTATTATTACCTATTTACTTATTATTACTTACTTACTTATTGCTACTTATTTATTTGTTATTACTTACTTATTTATTGCACCTAGCTGCAAATCTTAGTCCTTCGATTAGGTGCATTTTTTATATATATGGGTTATTTATTTATATTAATACTAATAACTGCTAATACTTATAACTGCACCTATTATTATAAGCCATTTAGCTATTATAAGCCCTTTAGTTATTATAAGCCCTTAATTAATAGCAGCCATTTAGCTTACGTAATTTACCTGGCTATTAATAGCTACCTATTTACTTGCTATTACTTAATTCCTGCTGCCACTTATTGCTATTACCAAGCTGCAATCCTAGCCCCTTAATTAGGTGCATTTTTAGTTTAAGTAAGCCATTTACTTATATTAATAATTGCTGGCACTTATAATTGCACTTATAACCTATACTTAATTGCTACAGCTATTACAGCCCATTTAGCTTACGTAACTTAGTTAGGTAAATTATAACAGCTAAATAAATAAATGGCAATAAGTAAATAGGTAATAATAAATAAATAAATGGCAGCAAGTAAATAAATACCAATAAATAAATAAATGGCAATAAATAAATAAGTAATAATAAATAAATAAATAACAATAAATAAATAAGTAGTAATAATTATAAGTTAATAATTTACATAAACTAAAGGTACACCCAATTAACGGGCTAAGATTATAATAAATAAATAAATAACAATAAATAAATAAATAGCAGCAAATAAATAAATAACAATAAGTAAATAAATAATAATAAATAACTAAATAATAGCAAGTAAATAAGTAATAATAGGTAAATAAATAGCAGTAATTACAAATCGATAATCCATATAAACTAAAGATATACTTAATTAACGAATTAAAATTATAATAAGTAAATAAATGGCAATAAATAAATAAATAATAACAAATAAATAAGTAATAACAAATAAATAAATAATAATAAATAACTAAATAGCAACAAATAAATAGGTAATAATAAATAAATAAATAATAGCAATTATAAATCGATAACCCATATAAACTAAAGATATACCCAATTAGCGGACTAGGATTATAGCAAATAAATAAATAACAACAAATAAATAAGTAACAACAAATAGCTAGATAATAACAGGTAAATAAATAATAATAAATAAATAAATAACAGCAATTATAAATCGATAATTTATATAAATTAAAGATACATCCAATTAACGGATTAGGATTATAATAAGTAAATAAATAGCAACAAATAAATAAATAGCAATAAATAAATAAGTAATAACAAATAAATAAATGGCAATAAATAACTAAATAATAATAAATAAATAAATGACAATAAATAAATAAATAATAATAATTATAAATTAATAACCCATATAAATTAAAAGTACATTTAATTAACGAATTAAAATTATAATAAATAAATAAATAATAATAAGGCTAATTTTAATTAAGTGGCATTATTATAAAAACTAGCCATTTAAGGTTTAAATTGGGCCAGACGCTAGCCGTATTGGGCCTAGCGCGGGCCATTTACAGCTTAAAATAAACGCTAAGCTAGCCCGTTAAAGCCTAGCCCGTACCGGCACTAGCCGCTTTAGGAGTGCACGGGCCGCTATGCGCATATTGAGTTACTTTCCTATTTGGGACAGCCGACTCCACCCAACTCCCATAGAAAAAAAAGCGACACAATAACCCTTCGTTTCATTACGGTATAAGCAAGCTTATAGACCTACGTTAACACTTGGGCACACCTGCAGGCAGCACGTAGCCTGAACGGGAGTTTCGCCTCACACCCTCATGACGAAATCCCCCCCTCAGCCCCTCCATTCCCAAGGATCCCCAACAGCTGGCCACTCAGCCATCGCAGTGCGACCATAGCGGTGACTGGATTCGTCGATCCACCCGCAGCTTTTTAGTTCTGAGGCCCGATCGAGTGGATCTAAGTCAAGCATGTCTGCCATGCTACCATGCGCGGGGATTCATGTAGGGCATGTAGGGCATGTAGGGCATGGAGGTCATGTAGGTATCCATCCCGTTGAGAGATGTCCCACATGCTGTTCATCCCACCTTAAACGCCCTGAAAGACGCTAGAAATACAAGGCGCATACCTGCTATCATGGAAAGTGACAGAGTGCAGGACATTAGAATCAGGTACAATAACGACTAGGAAGATAGTTACAGGTTAGCGGAGATTGCTTGTTCGTACCTGATTTGTGACAACCCGATCACATGCTCCGAATTCACCGGCAAGCAAACTACATACATACATACATACATACATACATACATACATACATACATACAGAGTGCCGTAGTTGCTACCTGATTACAGCTGCACCCTATTCATCGTTTTACCTTCTATTCAATACAAATACGGACCTGATCATCTGTGACCGGCCGCATATCGACGTTTGTAGGCTACCTGGGTTCTCAGTAGGCAGTAATCGATACGTTAAAACTCTTCCAAGGCCCGCATCGCTTTTCTTGTCCCGACATACTTTCCCCGGAATCTCTCGTTCTCGGTTTCGCGTAGTCATTTCGGTTCACTCAACTCTGTCACACCAGACATACATACACATACATACGCACATACAGACTCACCTACTGTGTGCATGTTTCACACCTAAAAGGCGCCTGTAACCGTGACTTTTGTGACCTTCGTGACATCCGCTCCTTCCTCTGGTTCATGTCCACCTAGAATAGAACCGCCCGCCCAACTCGAGGCAAGCAGGCAGACCAGCAAACATACAAACCCCTTCAACCACTGCCGCGCGCAAAACCACTACAAAAACAACAAGATCCACCAATGTAAGCTCTCTCTTGTCTTCCTCTCTTGCCCTCTTGCTCACTTGCCCTCTCATATAAATACCATACCATCATGTCTCTAACGCTCATCCAGCAGCACCTCACCGAGATGGATTTCGCCTTCCAGAACGTCGTCAAGTACATCTTGCGACGCAGCACGCTCACCATATCCTTGATACGAATAAACAACATCACTGAAGAGTAAGCAACATGGGAAGCACTTTAAGAATCCCAAAGGAAAAAAGAGAGAAGCTAACACAAGAACTCCCCACCAGCTCCTTCCACGTCTCTATTGAGGCACGTACCACCAACACGGGCCCGGCCAGCGCCACGCTCTCGGCCTTCACCATAGACCTGTGCGGGCCGGCGGGCCGCTTCGGCCAGGTCCACCTGCCGGCCATCACCACGCACTCGGACGGCGCGCCCATCATCGTGACGGAGCAGCTCGTCAAGATCTTGGACAAGGCCGCGCTGCAGGCCTTCATCCAGCCCGTCATCGTCGCCGACCGCGCCACCCTGGTGCTCCGCAACGGCCACACCGCCGTCAAGGCCCTCGGCGTCGGCCCCAAGCCCATCTGCTACGAGAAGGACATCCCCATGTCCGGCATGCTGGGCCCGCGCGTCAGCGTCCACGACGCCACGTACTCTTCCACTCCCGCCGCCACGGACGCCAAGGCCTCGGAGGGAGAAGCGGCTGAGGCTGCCGCTGCCGCTCCGCTCACCGTTACCATCCACGTCGCCAACCCGAGCCCCATGGAGATCAGCTTCGGCCTCTGCGCGCTCGAGATCCAGAACGAGACGGGCGAGACCTTCGCCACGCTGCAGGGCGACCTCGACATCCGCTGCAACCGCTTCGAAGCCACGTTCCGGGGCACCGTCAACCGGGATGTCAAGGTCGGCCGGGGAGGCGCGCGGCTCGTAGGTAAGCGCTGCATGGGTGCCGGCTGGTGCGACGAGACGGTTCGCCAGATCAACACGCCGCTGATCGGCATGGGCAAGGTCTTTGAGGCGCTTGGGATTGCGCATGAGGAGGAAGAAGACACCATCCAGGGGAAGGAGGGGGGTTTAACGACGACGACTGAGAAGTCCGCTCCTGCTGCCAATGTCCTCGAGGAGCCGCTGAAGGCCGCTTCGAAGCTCTGGCAGGGCAGGTTCTGGCGGACACAGGTCTCTTCCTGAGAGCACAGGCCGGTCGTGGTAGATACTGAAAGGAAAGGAAAGGGATGGCGTTACCGGAACCGGCGCGGGTAGTTGATTTGGCTTGTTTTTTTTTTTTTTTATTCCAGCCCTCTGGGTTCGGCTGGTTCAAGAAATGGGGGTTTTCCGCATACGATACGATACCAACAGCGAGCCTTTTGCCTACTGCGACTCTCATGATGATTTACTTAATCACGATGACGAACGACGACGACGAACGACGATGACGATAGAGGAGGGAGTAGAACACGGCTGAGAGAATCATGATTAGATGCCTACCTACCTACCTACCTACCTACCTACCTACTTGTGTGTCTGGAGTTTATGGCTGGAAGAAAGGGGGGCTGGCTGGTTGCTTGATTGTGCGGCATACCTTTGCGCGCACGCGATACATTAATTCTTGCCAGGTATTTAGATAATCGGCTCGCTAGCAGAAGGTATTATATTACATGATTGTATTTAGTAGCCGGAATAGATCGTGCATTGCTGTATATTGTCCCTTTCCACTTGATACTCGATTCAATATAGTTCCAACTATCTAAGTGTGAACTCATATGATTAGCAGGTTGTATTAGAACCCCCTGGAAGCCAAGCGGGGAAGGGGGGGAAGGGGATATAGGGTCGTTGGTTAATCACCATTACTATAGTGCCATCTTACATAACCCTCTGACACGGGAACATGTTTCAGACGAACAGACGTAGGTAGCTATTGTATCACCAAGAGAAACCTATCTGTTAGTCATCTCCATCTTCCCTTCTTATGGATATGTCTTTTCTTTTAGTTTATGCCTATCATTTTGAGAATGCAGTCACTCACTGCGCAATCAACTGTTGGAACCGGAATATGCGGATGATGGGATCAGTAGGGTTAGGATTACGAGTATCCGGTGAGGGATCATCATGATTACAAGGTATTTGACAGTCGTTAAACTGGCATGTGGTAGAGTCACATCTACCGTAGAACAGATAACATCCTTCGTATGTACTACGACGTGTCACGTTTGGAGTTCCGCTTCCTGCATTGTTCGTCCGGTACTGGTATTCTACAGGCATAGTAGACTCACTCGTACACCCATGCTAGATATCTCGCTCTCTTAGCCAGCAGTGATGTTTCTAGTATGATTTCGGTCTGGTCTCCTTCCTGATCTCGCTCATGTATTCCTTTTCAAGACTTACACGATCAGGGAGGTGTCACTATGGAGGTGTCACTATGATTTACAGTCTGGGAATGAGGCGAGCGTCCTGTGAATCATATACTATCTACATTTATACATATATAAATTGACTATGACCCCTGCTGCATTCTTGACTTTGTTCTTCATATCCTTGTGTCTATATACCCTAGGAACAGAGGCACTCATCAAAATACAACTCACTGGACGAGCTGTTTGCTCCTGAATCTAGTCCAAGATGACTCATAAACGACAAGAATTCACCGTCATTACGAAGGTTGGCGGCAAGTACCGTCCCTTCATATCAGTGGCGCGGGATGATGTCCAAGACCGTGGCCCGATGGGTAAGTATAAATTGATTGTCAATAATCCTTGTGGGGAGTGCCTCATTTGGAGGACTACCCAATGAACGATTGTTCCATTTCAGATGGCTGACCCTGATGAAAGTCGATACATTCTCGAGGCTTTTGCAAATACTTTTGCACAGTGGCAACTATGGTTCCTTGAGGCAGGAGCTCGATCTTGTCGCCCTCCATTATAAGGAGGAGGACAGAACGTCTACAGTCGAATATCCGTATCCAGTCGACCGCAGCCCCCGGGACTGGCCTTGCCCATGGCCGTTCCTCGAAACTTGTCTTTTTGTCGGAGCATTCTTCAGCCCAGAAACTGGGGAGTATATCTGGGACTTTCCATTGGCATCTGTATCACAACTCGATCCCGGCTCACATATAGTTTTCGACATCACTATCCCGTCAGAACCACGTTACTGCTTTGTTGACGTGGAGGATCTTAGTGTGTCCTGGCGTTACGTGGGCCCGATTTCTCTCGTGGATTATATTAGCAAGCATGATATCCCCCTCAGCTTATCTAGACAGGAAGCTATGGAACGCTCTCAGCGTTTCGCGGTCATCGACAGAGAAGCACTCTTGAACGCTTGGCCCCATCTCGATTGGGCCTTCACGACACAACCGATGGAAGAAGATGAGGATAATACTAACGTCCCCTCGCTCGCACACTTGGCCGTGAAAGCGTTTGTCAACCACGTTTTGCAAACGAACGAATGTGATGATAGTATACCCGAGCATTTCATCAGCGTCACCAATAATCAGAAGACCCTACGCGAATACTTGACGAGAAATGCCGAGGAGGTGCAGGTGCATGGTGCGATCGTGCCTCTGTTGAGAGCCGCGTTTGCCCAAACGACGCACGTTAACCTGACGTCCTGGACTGATCTCTCTGTCGACGATCTTCGGGCTATACTGGAGTATAAGCATGTTTCAAGCCATGCCGAGGTTGTCAGCGTCTCCTCGACTTTGTCGCGTGACGCTGTCGAATCGCTCGTGAAAGCTCTTCCGGCAAGAGGCATCGAGGATCTATACATACATGGGCTTGGGCAAACTAATCAACCCCCCCTTACAAATGCTGCTATTTACCGTGCCCTGCGACCTAAGGTTAGGGGGAGAATTGTCATAGACACTGCATTTGTCAATGGTCTTCGAGGATGGTTGGAATGCCAACCGTCCAAGACAATCGAGTTCCCGACGACGGACTGCTCGCTCCTGCAAATTCTCTACGGGCTCCACGGAAAGTTCGACACCATATTTCTGGGAGATGCCATGCTCACGCCAATTCGCCTAGTCTCAGGCTTGTTCAGTATGTTGCGGACGTGGCTGAAGGATGACCCATACGTGTCTTCCCACCATTACAGCATGACTGCTGCTCATGCTTTTGCGTCCGCACCCAGTTCCCTCGAGGATACATCTCAGATCGAAGTGAGCTATCGTCCCAAAGACGCTCACCAGCGATCGCGAGACGCCGGATTTCAATACGTAATTCGGCACCTACAGCAAGGAACATGGACAGTGCTGATCAACGTGGAACGTCTGGACAGTCCCTCCCGGCGTAATGCAATACGTTTCAGGGTGGCTTTTGTCAAAGCTCATCGGGACACAGAGGCTACGCGGGAGTCTGCTGAGCAGCTAGGACCGGAGGATATTGCTGTCGTAGACATCGAGGGTTTCCTGCGTGCAACGGCACCCGGCGTGGAAATCGGTGGCCTTAGCGCTCTCGAGAAGTCCCTGAACGAACTGGCAGAAAAGATGTACGGAGCACCAGAGGATGCACATAGCACATCTACTGGAGAATCTGTCCTTCATAGCTTCACTGTGGACGAAGCATATGAATTCATCAAGCACGCCTTTTCATGGGAAGCACGGGGCATAATGGTCCGTGTAGAGCTATAGCGCTCGGATGCATTGGGGTGGTCTGGAACTCCAACTGTTGACCTGGAATTCTTTATCTCTTTTGAGATACGATGACAAAAGTGGTTGGTTGGTCCCGAAAATATCACATCGGGCTAAGGTGGAAACTCTAAAATCCCCAATCACCAGGCATGTGTGTGGATCAAAGTCTACACTGGTTGTTATATTTCGGGAAAGGAAGGAGAATGAAAGAAAGAAAACATGGAAGAGGGGTGGGATTGGACTCCTTTCGGCGTGGAACAACCTGGAAGGTGGTTGCATTACAGCTACTTGACTTCAATGTACTTGCTTTTAAAACCTACTGTTCTCATCTGTTGCGCGGTTGCATACTCCTCGGTTTCATAAGTAGCAACCCATAGAAACTTAATAACCCGCTGGGAAATATTTCGTTTTAAAATGATAAGATGCTGTTGCGTTTCTGAATAGCCCTTTTATTGACGTATTTGCTACATTCTGCTAAAGCTCTAAAAAAGGAAGGAAAAGAAGGAAGCGTTGGAACGTATGGGGGGAAATCGGACCTTTATATAGGTCCATATGGACCCCCCTAGGGGGGGCCCCTATTAAGGCATTAGAGCAGCTCCAATATATCCATTTTGGTCGCGATACACCCCCCTTCTTGGGAGGTCTCCAACCTAATAAGAAGAAAAAAAAGCGAGCAAGGTTACATATATAAGGAAATTACAATCGTGATTTCCGGAAGTGATATATAAAGATTACCTTTTAAGCGGCAAGGATAATTATACGTTACATAGAAAGATTAAGACGATTAAAACGAGCAGCCCCTTGGAGTTATCTTGGGCGCTTAAAAACGTATTTACGTATAAGTTCCTTCCTGCATGCTCGACGAGCGGCTTCCGACGATGCTATATTAACGATACTCTTTCGTATCGATAAGTAACTTTCCGAACCGCTTTTGTAGCAGTGGTTATCGTATTTCTTTTCCGTAATTAAGAACTTTTTCATGCTTTATTAAACGACGAATAACCTATAGGTAATGCTACATAACGCATCCGTAACGGCCCTAACTAGCCGGAATAATAACCATTCATTCGTAAGCTCTTATAAAAAAAACCACCCTAATCGAAAAAAAAAAGAAAAAGGTCCTGGCATTCCCTTAGTATTATATCCAAAGCGGCAATGCAACGTTCCGTACCGGCCCGAACGTATAATACCAGCTTATAACGTGCCTCTTTTAATATGAAAAGAGCATCCAATAAACCTAAACCGGAACGAACCGGACCGAACGCCTCGTAGCATTAGCCGGGTTCCTTTATTGGACCTAACCGGCACTTCCGAACGTAAATAGGCACCGGTCGTATTTAAACCCGAACTGGCATTTCCGAATATAAGCGGGCATTAGCCGAACTTCTTTGCTGCACCGAACCGGTACCTTCGAAGGCACCGGCCGTATTCGAGCCCGGATCGGGCCGGCCCCAGAAGACATCCCTTAAAAAGGAAAAAGCAAAGGAAAGAAAAAACCGGCCCATATTTCGGTCCGGGCTGGCACTCCCAAATGCGGACGGGCACCAGCCGAATTCCAAAGCAATGCCCGGATTAGCACTCCTAAACGTAAGCAAGCATTAACCGAATTTCTTAACCGTATTTACCCCCGAACCCGAAAGCTTTTAGCCGAAAAATCCTTTAAAGTAGAAACAAGCTATTAATATAAAAAAGATTAAAACGACCGAATCCAGCGCCCTTTTTCGGTACCGGCAGTGCTATGCTTAGCATTTATTATTTTAAGCGGCACATAATTCCAGTTCTTAAGTAGCTATAATTATCTTTACCTTACCGTTAAGGGCCTATATAAAAAAAGCCGCCTTAATTAAAAAAAAATCGTTTACATATAGCTTTGCCGCTTTATAATATAAAAGGAAATATAACAAAAACCTTTAGCACTTTCCTGGCGCCCTTATCGGTTTCGGCGATTTGCAAGGACTTACCGGAAAAGATTGCCGTTTTTTTATCCGAAAAAGAAAAAAATGCCAGCGCAAAAGCTGAACCGGCTTATAACGAACCAGTTCGAATAACCGACCCGAATCGAACGTAGGACTTAGAGTCTTGCCTATTCTCCAATTCGACGTTTGCAAAGCCCGTACGAGATCTCGTCGAGCTGGCTGGAAAGCAAAAAAAAACTCGTCCATTCCCGAGATCGAAAGCGAAGGCACCGTATAGTTGCTTCCTATCTTATCGTCGGGCAATATATAAGGAAAAACAGATATATTCATTGCTTCGTAAGAGCTACGTATTCCATATAGCAAGAGCAATGGTTATAAATTGCTCCCTTTCTTAAAGGAAAAGTCGCCGATACCGAACGAAATATTAACTTATAGGATGTGCGCAATTATTCCGAAAATCCGGAAATGTGGTTTCGACCGGACCTTGCCTTTAAATACGAAAACTCGTACGCCTAAAAAAAAAAGCAAAGCGCAACGAAAAGCTTCGCAAGCGCGGCAGAAAGCGCAAGCGGGAAAAAAAGCCTTGCAAGTGCGGAAGGTACAAACGGGCAAAAAAAAGGCTAACGCGTAGCGGAAGTTGGCTTAAGGAAGTACCGAATCCGTAGCGAACCCGGGCTCATAACTGTCGCGTTTCTGAATAGCCCTTTTATTAACGTATTTGCTATATTCTGCTAAAGCTTTAAAGAAGGAAGGAAAAGAAAGGAACGTTGGAACGCATGGGGGAAGATCGGACCTTTATATAGGTCCATATGGACCCCCCCAGGGGGGGCCCCTGCCAAGGCATTAGAGCAGCTCCAATATACCCATTTTGGTCGCGACAAATGCGCGTGATTTTCTTAGTCGTAGCGCATTGTTGGTTCCGCTTAGTTCTACCTGTGAATTCTATCTCGTAGGATATGTAACGACTCACCCCGTGAGGCTCAAGGAGTACCGCCGAGGTCGAATACCGAACCGGCTAGGAATCCGTCTGATCGTAGCGTACTGTATCCTAAGAATCCACCGTATTGTGTAGACTTCATGAGCAGACAAGAAGCGTGTATTGTGTAGTAGGGAGCGTTGCCCCCGCTGTCCCCCCTGGCTACGGAAAGCTAAGAAGATAAATATTTAACCTCACAACTCTAGAAGTCACGTGATACCCCCATGCCGTATCAATACGAGAAAAGGAATCCGAGTGCGCACCGCCGGATTCGCTGAAAAGACAAGTGATCATTTCAGAAAAATGATCCAAGCAGGTATCGTGGAATAGATTTCAGAAACAGCTGGTCGGTGGTCCAGACAAGATGTAGGTCGGCCTGTTCCGCAATAACGATGTTCCGACCGAGCTGTACCTAGCTGATGGTGGAGCGGACGAGGCGGGACGGCCCGTCCCGCGACCCACAGCGAAGTAGGTAGAAAGTGTATCCAGATTCCTACATCTAGCTCTTTTAGAAAAATAGTATATCGTCAACTTTCGATGGAACCAGATCACCTTGGTCGGTACGGTACAATGCCGGGAGGAGCGATGTCAGTTTTTCGTTTAAGGCGCCTCGCAATAACTCAACCCCACCTTCAATCTTCGACATTATAGGTAGGCGACAAGGCGAACAGTGGTCCCGACAACGAAAGTGGCTGGGAGGGCATACTCACCGAATGTGCAGTATTGTCAGCATGAACCAAAGGAGGCGAAGCCTATTGGTGCAATGTCTTATCATCGACTAAACTTTGGCCACTCCTCATAACCCGGGCGTAGCTTGTAAGAATATGCAGCGAGACCCTGTAGCAGAGCGTCAGTGTGGCCCAATCGAACCAATATAGGCGAAGAAAGAATCTATGTGCTAGGGAGGCAAAATTAAACCCTAAGGACGTCGTCATATTCCCCACCAAGGGGAACATGGCCCTCGCAGACAAGCTCTCCTGAGGCGGCTACGACGGCGATATGACTTGGTGCCCAAGTTTTAACGGAAGGTGTTGCTTGCCATACCTCAATCAAACAAAGGGTTGTTATATCAAAAGAGTCATAACAGCTCAATGGGGCCGGTCGTGCTAATTAGCAATTTAATTGATATGCGCATTTTCCTAATATAAGATGCAGGTGCACTTATACACCGGATTGTTGCTATTGAACCAACAGGATACCAAGAAAACAAGATTAGCATCAGTAAAGGCCACGGGCTAACTGAAATCCTATTTTAGAGTTGCATTGCATATAGCAAAACAAATAATGTGATAACATCAGGTCTCCCGACCAAATAGGCAGGGCTTCTTTGCATACGGGTAGTCGAGATGTATGCATACAAACCACCAAAATGCAATTCTGCCAAGCCACAATGCGGTAGTATTGACCGCTGCAGGGCGTTCTTGACAGTTATTTATGTTGAACTGCAGCAAAGGTGGAATTGCCAGAATTATCACTATTCAAGATTTTATCGATTTAGGCGCGACATTCCAATCTTATAGTACAGTGATAAACAAGGCTCTGCGGCATATAAAAACTTTACACTCTCCCCGTTCCGTAATCTGTGGCGATTCTTCTACTTGACGTGGTGCGTGTGAACAAAAACCTCTAATTATCCCCTAACACATCTCTTCTATATCAGGAACTATTGTGGTTTCCTGCCATGGATCCAGCCTCTGCAACTGTCGCCTTTGTCGGCTTCACTGCGGCATTAATCCAGTTAACTTCAAGCCTTGTGAAAGGATGCAAAGCTCTCTATGATTTGAAGCAAAAAGTAGAGAATGCTCCCGAAGAGTTATGGAGACTCTACAAGTCAATGCAACGACTTCAGAGAATTATGGTGGAGGTTAAGGAACTTGGGGAAAGTGTTGAGGATCAATGGTCATCCTCTCCCCTCTCTGTTCACTGGAATGAGCATGCAGATGATATCACAAGTGATCTTACGGCTTTGGACCGGAGGTTATCAAAGCTACAGCACTCGTTAGCAGCTAAATCACTTACGTCGAAAAATCTGCGCTTCAGCCTTAGGAAAGTTTTCGTGAATAACGAACTCGAGAGGTTTGAACATACCTTGACTCTACATGAGCGGACATTCGTCTTCATGCTCGGCATCATTTCTGAGTGGGTCCTCCACCCATGCAATATCAGACGTTACCTAAAAATTGTTATTGTTAAGCAAACGAACTCGCGATATACTCTCCGAAGTCAAAGGCCAAAGGAGGCTCCTTGACGATCTTTCTTCTCGAGCACTATTTTTCGAGGACTCGGTGGTCGTGGAGTCATTGCCACCTTCTCAAGTACATATCGATGAACTGTTAACCCGTCATATATCAAAACAACTGGACGCCGTGGAACACCCAACCTCAGAGTCCTATCGGGCTCTGGACATCATACGTGAATCGGTTTCCACAGGCCATGGCTTGTCATACCACGCTATAGAAGCAGAAAACCGCACGTCTCTTGAACAGAAGCTTCTACAGCAATCAGAAAGGGGGTGCAGGCCTCCAAGGATATCAGGTCATCAGTGGAGAAACCAGGGCGCTTCGAGATGTCTCATCATGTGCTCTATCTTCACCCGCCGCCTTCCCTTCGGCATTTTGACAGGGCGAGAAATTCGCAAAATATATCCAGATGACTATCGTAGTAGCACACACTGGGTGTTCACCACCAGTCTATTTCCCTTCTCGTGGCTCTCTAAGCAAGTTATCCAGGTCACGCTGACTAATTCACCCACTCCAAATTTTGGTTTCAATTGCTTCAATTACAACAATGACCCTATCCTCACCGACGTCATGAACCGCGGAGATATAGACGGCCTCCACAACCTGTTCACGAGCGGCCGAGCACACCCAAAGGATCTAACTCTCCCTTGGGGTAATTCTCTCCTTTACGTAAGACAACAGCACTGTTCTCTCATCTCCACGCAACTGCTGAAATCACCTAGGAAGTAGTAACCAGACATGCCTTAGGCGTGCCAAACATGCTCGAAATGGGTGATTTGCTTTTGAGAGAAGGTGTAGACCCTAATCTTCCGAATATCAAAAGCAGGTATGTTGCGCCTCCTCACATATGCTCTTGGCTCACTATTTCTAGAACTGCTCTTCTCCATTGCTGCCGGCTCATGTCTAAAAGTGAAGCACTTAACAAGTCTTTGATGCCTATGGCTACTTGCATGATTGAGAGTCAAGCCGATTTATCGTTGAGTGACGAAGAGGGTTACTCAGCATGTGCTCTTATATTCTTATCGCCATATGGGCTCAAATACATTGAAGACTTTGTCTATCAATACATTGACCTCGTCACCTATGAGGATTTGAGAACGACTGACTTCTGGTTGATGTCGGCACTGGCTCGGTGTGTGCCAATGTGCCAACAACGTTTAGAGTCTCAGCTGCAGGACTTTCGCACTCCTAAAGCGATATCCTCGTCTATCAGACCCAGACAGGAGCGACTACCAGAACTCGAAGTTGAGAACCAAATCAGGTTAATCAAAGTCGCAAGGACAAACGACCGAACTATGTTCATGCGAAATATATGTGCTCGCGGTTCTATCGCGATGGTTCAGCCTTTCCTTTCCTGTGGCTTGGATCTGAATGAGGCCGCAACGCGCGACTCACCAAGCTACATACGTGTAGCCGCCCAAGCAGGAAACTTGGAAGTTGTGCACGCCTTGTTAAAAGCAGGCGCCCACACGGACCAGGAAGAGGTTGCGATGCAAGAGCACCAGATAGCTAACTCTGTTGTTGATGACCTTATTTTGAGATGGTCAGGTATGCACCCGGGCATCCAGGAATCCGAGTTCTGGCTTTTGCCCTCATTGATGCAAAATCGAACATTCAAGGGCCCTAACGTTCTTCTCACGGCATTGCACGCGAAGACTCGACCGCACGTGTTCCTAAAGCTTCTTGAATATGGCTGCGGCCGTCGGGATGGTCAACCTGTCGGCTCATGGCATCATATTGCCATGGGATCTGAAGTCATCGAAGCGGTGAAGCTTGACAGTCCGTTCCTGCAACACATGCTGGCTAGTGGACTGTCACTAGAGTGCGAAGATAAATTGGGGTGTACCGCTGTCCTTTACGCTCTTGATGTAGGTTCTGTCACCAATCTGAAGCTTCTTATAGCTGCTGGAGCGGACCTGACCCGAAGAGCTGGATATGGTATATCTGCAATCGAATTTGCGGAAGCCAATCTACGTGCAAGTCATCCGAGACCCATGCAGCGAGCCTGGGTAAACAGATTTGAGTGGAAAACTCGTCACTCTCGGCAAATTAGTCGGGAAACTGATGAAATCGGCTACAACCTTGTCAAGCAGGCTATCAAAGATACCCAAAGGGGCATGATTCCATATCGTCAGTAAAATGCTAGAATTCACTTATTTATAGCTAACAGTTAGTTACAGTTACCTATCGAGGGAAGGTAGACCATAAGAGGCGTGGAGAGGCGAGGTCAGAGCTCCAAGGACGGTTTCGCGAGGTAGGCCTTGTAGCATTCGGCATTATACTAACGGGGAGCCTTGCAATGCTTCTCAAAATTTGGAAATTGCTACATTGGCTCTATCGGCAGCTCATTGGAGACAAATATGATAGTAAATTTAACCTCGAAGGAAACTGGCTGTAAATAGTACAAGGTGCTTTCTAATAGTATAGCCCTACCTAACATTCTCGCCTATCTTTACCATACAAGCAATCATTGTTCGCTCAATCGAATCAGCTACCTGATGTCTAATCGCCGTTAAATCGAAGCAACCCAGACATCTTGCTGATACTTTACGCCTTCTTTGCAGGGTTCAAACGTAAGCATGGAAGCATTGTGCCTCACGAAGTTGCCCATCCAGTCCCAATTAATATCACCACCATCCCCTAAATTCAACAATGAGCCTTGATGGAAGACCACGATACGATATGGCACTGTCCTCTTCTCGTCCTTATATTTGATCAAGAACTCTTCGTATACCACGGTAGGTGAGAAGTGATATTCGAGGTCGTCATTGATGACGAGCACGTTGTGGTGTCCGCGGTGGCGTTCGCCGAAGACATGGCGGGTCATACGTAGAACCCATTGATCTCGGGTAATAAGATCGAGATCTGCATCTGTGACTGACTTGGGTAGAGATTGAGTTGGTCTGACGTCTTTGTGCACAGATTGTGCTTTAACGTCGATGTGATCGGATCGACGTGTTTCACGGGATGGACGAGGCCCCCGCCCCAATGCAATCATGAGGCATGTCCCTATCAATATGCCGAGAAGTGCAAGGGAGAGCATCGGATCGGATAAATAAGGCATTAAGTAGATAATGTAAGCAACCTGATGGTATTCAACAACTTTCGTCGTTGCAGAGCCAATCACTTAGGTTCACCCACTCTTAATAAAATCATAAAGTGAGCGAAACGCTTAAGATATATGTATTCTCAAGGCTTAACTGGAGGTTCATCAAGTCTGGTGGTTTATGTAGCAAGACAGCACAAGACCTCTCAAGACGAGACTGGCTTTTCAGAGCGGAAACGACATGTCGCCACCAGGTCGCCTACCAGGTCGCCTGATGGGTTGCCTGCCAGGTCGCCTGCCGGGTTGCCAACCATGAACAAACTTAAGCCCCGCATCTTGTTTGCCTCATATATCCTGCCTCGTTTTTATTTATCTTTTTCGTGGGTAGAGTGAACATGGGCCAATTTGGTCATAATGAAGAAGCATACGGGAGCACAAAGAGTATCAACATCAAGCTGAAGTTTCGCAATACCTTCAATCAAGCGGCCGGCTTTCCGGCAGAAAATGGAGCTTACCATTCTTGTGGGATTTTCACAGCCTGATATAGGAACCATCTCATCTCAGCGGGACCTCCTGTAGCTCAGTACTTCCAATCTCCTCGCCATATCAGGTTTTGCAGCCACCATGCTTCGGATTGGGGTATGGATTCGCCCCCATCTGCACCGCACCATCAATCGCCACGAATGAGACTGCGTTATGATACCCGGGTGTTGGTTGTTCTAAACCAACACGGACAGGACCAACTGTTAGCCAACATTGAGACAGCAGGACGTTACATCCAAGGGGTGGAGCATGCAAGGGATTATTTCCGCCAAGCTGGATTTGACCGGGTGGGTTTACACACTTCCTTTGTAACATCCGTGCTTCGGAATGCTTCGCTGATGACTTATTTTGTTGTCTGCCGCAATTCTCCAGATTCTTCTTCTATTGCCATACTTCAAACTTCATAAGCCAAATACATTGCTCCCATCACCATTACAATTATGGTCATCACTTTAGTTCCCATTCTGGCGGGGATTGTCGCTGTCTACGTGCTCCTATGGTTTCTCTTGCGCTTCACCCAGGATGAAAGGGAGCCCCCCGCTGTTGACACAACCATCCCCTTCATCAGTCCACTCATTAGCATGTATTCGGCCGGCCTCCGATACTGGAACATGAACAGGTTAGTGCTAGCCGTCGTCATGTATCTGTATGCTGATCTACATGTGCAGTCGCCTGCCCATCTACACTCTGAGGGTCCCTGGGGTTCGCCTTTACATCGTGAACTCGACAAAGTTAATACCCCAGATTCAGCGCCAGACTCGGGTTATTTCGTTCTCTCCTATAATGATCAGATTGGTATCTACGATGACAGGCCTTAGTAAGGAAGGTCACGAGACTGCGAGTTACGAGCCACTCGAGAACCACGGCTGGGCTTTGGGCATTGCAAGAACCATTCATCAGACCTTGGCACCGGGTCCCAGATTGGATGTGCTGAACCGGCGTTCCGTGGAGTACATTTCAGAGTCGCTGAATACGTTCGCCCTTGGTAAAAAGCCAAAGGCCGTGTCCATGTATAAATGGATCACCCATGAAGTCCTTTTGGCTACCACCGAAGGGATCTATGGTCCGCATAACCCATATCGCGACCCTGCAATGATAGATTCATGGCAGTAAGTTTCACCTCTAGCCTTGTTTTTATTTAGACCCTGTATAACCATCGTCGACGTTTGAAGATGCTAAGTGTTGAACTTAAAGTAATTTCGAGCCCGGTATTATACCGTTGCTTGTCGGTATTGCACCCTCCATTATAGCTGGAAAATTCGTAAAGGCTCGAGACTTGGTTCAAAAGTCGTACGAGCGATACTTTCTGGATCAAGGCCATCGTCATCCTGACACGCCCCCTTTCACCAAGGAGCGCACGCTCTTTGAGGAGGAGCGTGGACTGTCGACTACCGATATGGCCAAGATGGAGACAGCCACATCGATCGGCATACTAGCCAATACGCTACCAGCGACTTTCTGGCTTGTCTATCATATCGTATCAGATCCTGAAGTTCTTGAAGATTGCCGCACAGAGCTCTTTTCTGCTGTAAAAGAATCAGACGACGGCAACACCTATGAAGTAGATATGACGTGCATCAAGACATCGTGCCCGATTCTCTTCTCTACCTTTCAAGAGGTCTTTCGGTTCCGCGGTACCGGGGTGTCGGCACGTATGATGATGGATGATTTCCTTCTCGACAACACGTACCTCCTGAAGAAAGGAAACATCGTTTTGATACCAGCCGCCGTTCAGCATGGCCTTCCATCGGCCTGGGGAGACAATGTACACGAGTTCTATCACAAAAGGTTCATACGGGAACAGGGGGGAGCCAAAAGCAAGCGACATAATCCCGTAGCCTTTCGTGGTTTCGGGGGCGGGTCAACGCTGTGTCCAGGACGCCACTTCGCCGCTACCGAGATTCTTGCCTTCGCCTCTTTGATCATCATGCGATTCAACATCCGACCCGTCCAGGGCTATTGGCCGACGCCAACCGTAGAAAATGCCAACGCGGCCATTTCTATCCAGACACCGGACCATGACATCGATGTGGAGATCGAGCCCCAGAATGAAAAACGATGGGTTGTTACCTTCTCGGGCTCTGACAAGCCGATGGATATTGCTGCCGAGGATATCGAGGAAAGGGAAGACAAGAAGAATGTTGGAGACATTCATTAGGCCGTCGATTGAAGACTGAAAATATCGCATTCAGAAGATCACAGGTAGGGAAGAATTCGGATACAGATTTAGTCATATAGAAGGAAAGAAGCGATCTCTAGTCTAAGGAGCGGAAGAGCTCTCTATATACAGTATGCCAAGCCACTAGATACCGATCACCTGGTCATGTAATCCAAGCTCTCCTATTGTAGCCCCTATATCGCGACAGAAAATGAGTACCTACTAAGTAATTGACGGTTACATACGGCTACTGATTGAGTTCATCATATATTCGTTGCAGGGAGGCATAATACAATTACACCTGGTGAAACTCAGAACCTCTTGTATAAACCCCGGACTTCAGTAAAAACAAAAAGGGGGGCAGGTTGCTTCGTAAATGGGCGCTAGGCCACCAAGCGGCGATCATCGTATTATGTAATTCTAGGTCTCCTATTTAGCCCCTATATCGCGACAAGAGACATCCGGCATTGGCTACGTGGTTCCACGTATTCTGCATGTCGATAGTGGTACGTAGTCCGGGGCTTTTCTGGCCCTCTATAGATAAGAAAGAAGGGTCACTCGATTAGATGAGACCTAAGATCCCTCTAATACACCTAAATTAGAGACTGTCCTTGATCATGGGAAAGTCAATTCGCAGGGTATGTATGGAGTAGCTGGTTTCGTACAAAATATGTTTATGTGATTGTGGCATGAAATGTACTAGTCTCATTCCTGACATATCAGAGGAAATAAACACTTATTTTCTGTTCACATCCTTACCCCTGACCGAATTTGGTGCCGGCTAAAGACGTTCACCTTGCGTTAACTCCCTCTGGGCAGTGCTCTCCACCTTATTAATATATGCAGGTAAATCTACCGGACATGCTAAATCCCCACATGCTACCTAAAATCAAGGCAATACGATGGAACGCTTAGATTTGAGATAAGTGTTTTGCCAATTGGGATGCTCCGGGACTTAGGATCGTTGTGAGGGCTGCAATATAGCCATGACACAAGGGTCCTATAACGCTCGCACTTTGCATTTAACGAACCTTATAAATGCCAACTTGCTCCTCTGAAATGGGTCCAGAATTCACGGTTTCTTCAAGGCGGATAACCATCTCCCCCTCGCGATAACTCGTGGGAGTAACAAATCGGCACAATGGCGAGCCCTGCCTTCTTGTTGGGAGCATCGCTCCTTGCGACAGTCTCCGCTCATTGCACGCGAGAGTTCCTCGTAGATGCTACGGATACATATGTGGCGGCGCAAGCGAGCGGGAACAGCAGCTTGGTGACCAACATGTCCGTCGGCAACCTGACGTACACGGAGAACGAGCAGCCGGTCGACATCAGCAAGGGAGTGCTGGCGACCCCGATCACGATTGACCACAGCCGCAGCATCCACGACGTGGAGAACTGCGCGAGCTTCACGGAGATCATCGACGCGACGGACGAGCACCCCTACGTGATCGGCACGCGCATCCTGTACAACGACGAGCACCAGATGCGGCAGATCGAGTCGATCGTGACCGACGCTGGCGACTGGGCCTTCAATGCGACGGGCTACCTGTACTGGAACGGGCTGGAGGCGTGGGAGCCGATCCCAGAGGAGCGGCGCGACTCACGCGCCGTCATCCAGGCCGCAGGCGACGCCTACTTCGAGCGCTTTAAGAACGAGAGCGTCAAGGTACCCTTCGGCACGCCGTGCTCGCGCCTGGAGGGCGGGGCCTCGACCGCCCCACTCAACATGACCGGCGACTCGTGCACCGCCGCCGGCCTGCCCTCCACCCTCGTAGTAACCGGCCGCCGCTACGTCGTCGACGAGGTTATGGGTGTCGTCGACATCTTCCTGGGCTTCCCTGGCCTCGACCGCTCCGTTCCCGACCAGAACATGCCCGATAGCCACATGTTCCGGGTTGAGTCAGGCGAGATCCGCTACATCCACACCGTCTCCTCCTGTGTTACGGTTGGCTGTGGGTTCAATAGCACAATCCCACCGACACGCTCTCGTCGCGTGAGGCGACGCCTTTGAACAAATGCTTGTGACGGTGCGAGTCTATTCACATACGCGTTTCGTTAAGGTGGCCCTTGGGTGATGGGAATCATGGGATGGAAGAACCGATTCTTGATGAAGGAGGAATAAAAGACGGGTTATTATGGAGCATATATACATTGTTGCGTAAGGATAGTCGGAAAAAAAACGCATATTGAATTATACAAGATTTATAGCAGTGAAAGGGATTCTAGCGTTATAGGGCAAGTGGCAGAGTATATGAATTCACTGGTAATGCCAAATGGCAACTGATTTATATGTAAGATATAAGATTATACGGTATATGGTTATACTGTATTAGATAATACGGATGTAGCAGTGGAATAAATAGGCACTAAATAAGGTTAAGCAGACGTATATAAAGGTAGTTATTTAAGTATGAAGTAGTATTCGTGTATGTGTATAAGTGTGTAAGGTTCCGACTTCCTATATATCAGCTAGGTGGCTGTTACCCCTATTTATATACAGAGTATTTCCTAATGCGGTAATTGTCCCTATCCTTTCTATTACAATGAAAGTCCTTGTTTTCTTTATCCCATACAGTAATTGCTTCCGGCAGTATACCGTTCCCGGCAGTAATTCTGCTATATAAGTGCAACTCCTTTGTAATTGCTTTGTTATACTGTCTTGCTGTATTTAGCAAATCCTATACCCCCCCTTAATGATTATCGAGGGCCGTAGGTAAGCATTAACGTATAGGATTTGTCCTTATAACTGAATAACGTATGTGTATATATCAGGAAAGCCGTTATAACGGTAAAACCTATATAAGAAAAAAGGTAATTATATAAGCGAATAATGGATGCAGGTGTATAGGTGGTTATAATTAGCTAAGCACCTGCTTTGCCGGCTTGTAATTATATAAGCAAGGCTATATTAAAACAGCTTATAATTATATAAGCAAGGCTGCGTTTATATATAATTATATAAGCCCCTATTGGAATATAAAAAGCTTTCTAGCTTATTCTTTTTTTATTCGGTATTAAAAAATTAATAAAAAATTACTTATTTATCGTATAAAGCCCAGGATAAAACGTACGTATACGGAAAAAATTAGGCTTTTAATAAGGAAACCTTTAAAGCAATAAAACCACTATATACTAATTATATTAGCTAGTTTCATTAGCTTGTTTAATATAACGCTAGATACCGGCTTTATTAAAAAATCAGCTAATTGTTTTGTTATATTAATATGGTATAATACAGCCTTATTATTTGTTACAACTTTTTTATTAAAGTAATAAGTTATATTTATATGCTTAATTCTTTTATAAAATTCAGGATTATTAATTAACTTTTAGGCGGCATCGTTATTTACATATACCTTTAAAGGCTAATCCGGATAACCTAGGTTTAATTCTTTATTTAAGTAATTAAGCATATTACCTAAATATACGGTTTGTTTTAATCCTTTCTTTAAAGCCATATATTCTGCTTTATAGGAATTTAAGAATACTGTTTTCTAAAGTTAAAAGGTTCAGCTTATAGGGTTAAAATTACCCTTATTTATTAAGCTAGTTATATATCCATTTGTAGATTTTCTATTTGGTAGGTTATTTCCCTAGTTAAAATCTGTATAAACCTTTAATTCTAAAATTCCGCTGTACTTATATATAACCCCTATATTAAGATGTTTTAATAAATATCTCCAGATTTTATATAATTCCTTAAAGTGGTTTATACTTGGCTTATTTATAAATTTAGTACAAATATATACAACGTAAGTTATATTAAGTCGAAATTTTAAAGCTAGGTATAATAAAGAACCTATTTGCTTTTAATAATTTATAATTTTTGTATTTGAAGGTGTTAATTTATTTTTCTTAAGCTTAAGGCCGGGAATATAAGGAATATTTCCTGGCTTTATATTTGAATTATTACGTATATTATATTTAATGAATAGCTTTTCTATATATCGTTTTTGGCTTATACGTATTTCCTTATTAGGATAATCGATTTTTAAATCGTTATTTAAATAGGTAAAAACGGGACTTATTTTATTTAGCTTAATAGATTTTAACAGCTTTATGGCTAAATTATTTATACCAATTTCGGACGGGCTTATTATTAATAAGTCGTTTATATAGTAAATAATAATAGTATTGCTTATTTTATTTATAAATATTCCTTCGTCGTAAGGAAATACAGTAAATCCTTCGGCTAATAATATTTGGAATAGGAATTTATACTAAAGCCTGAATAATTGCTTTAAGCCGTATAAGGCTTTATTAAGCTTAATTACCTTATTGTAAGCTTTTAAATAAAAACTTTTTAATAGCCGTATATAGATTTCTATATTTATATTAAAGTAAATAAAAGCGTTTTAAACGTCGTATTATATTATAAGCCACCCTTTATTAACGGCTATTATTAATAATAAGTGCTACGTTTCCGGTTTAGCTGTAATGGAAAAGGTTTCTAAATAATTCACCTTTAATTATTGGTTATATTTTTATATAATAAATCTAGCTTTAAAGCGTTTAGATTTATCCTTATTGGTTATTTAGTTAGGTTTAATAAAGCTACTTTTAATAATAGGTTTAAATTTAAATAGTTAACGAATTCTTATAAGGTATTTTCTTTTAAATAAATTCATTATATTATAAGTATTCTGTTTTTTTAGTTCCGTTATTTCTGCTTTACAGGCTAAATATTAGGATTTTCGGTTTATATTATCCATTGCTTGTTTATACGTAACTGATTCGGTTATAAAAGCCGAAAGAATAAAATCAGCTTTTTCTTTTCTTTTTATATTTATAAGCTAATTAAATAATAACGTATCTTCTATTATATATAACAAATGGTTTATATTAATTTTTATATAGTTTTATATAGGATTTAAAAGTATAAGAAAATTTAAAGGTATAAGTATTAAGTTATTAAGCTTAATCCTTTTATTTGAATTCTGATTGTTATTTAAATTTCGATTAGCTGCAATAATAACGGCTGCTCGTATTATTGCATCATTTATTGCAGCTATAATTGCTTTAGTTACATACCGTTTGTTTAGTAATTCCTTTATTTGCTTATAATTAAAATTATTAATTAAATTAGCTGATATAATTCCCGAAGCTTCCGTAGCCGTTATAGGTTTATTATTTAAACCTATAGCCGTTACGGGCTTATTAAGCAGGTGAAAAGGTTTCGGTATAGCTGGGCTTTTTGCTACCCCTTTATTTTGGATATAAGGAAATTCTTTTGTATTATTTACGGCTTTTAGGATGTTCCTTTGGCTTATATTGTTATTATTAAGGTTTTTAATAAAAATACCGTTCCTTATATTAACGTCCCTAGTCCATATAGGCCTTTGGATTATTATATCCCAGATTTTATAATTTTTATTTTCGATGCCGTAGCCGATAATAACCCCTTTTTTAATTTTAGGGTCCAGCTTATGCCGGTATTTATTAATATTATAATAATACATAAAGCTTTATGTATATAAATTATTAATATACAGCTTATGTTTATAATAAATCTTAAAGGGCTATTTATAATTTAAAGCCTTATGTGGAATACGGTTATAAATATAAGCCGCTATTAATAAGGCTTTATCTTAAAGATAATTAAGTAAGCCGGAAAAAATAAAAAACGCCCGTATCTTATTTAATAAAGTTAGGTTAATACGTTTTATTAAATTATTAAACTTTTTTGTATAAATAAGAGTTATATAGTAAATAATACCGTACGTTTATAAATAAATTTCGAAGCGTAAATTTATATATTCCGTATTGTTATTTGTAAAAAACTCCTTTATTTTATGCTTTGTTTGAATTTTAGCCTATAGCTTATCCTAATCGGAGGTTATTTTATGAAGGTGGTGTAATACGGAAATTATGTCCAGAAATTTAGGCTTGGGAAATTGATGCGGTCCTAATGGGGTTCTAAGAAAGAAATGAAATTGTAGTATTAAGAATGATGAAGAAGCTACCTTAGGTAGAGGAAAGAAAGAGAGCCCATATGGGCCATAGGCCCAATGGGCCTACGTACGGACCACCTAGCCAACGGCTAGGAAGAAGTACGTATCTTCCTTATCCTTATTTATTTATTTATCTCCTTATCAATAAAGTCCCTATCGGACCCCATATTAAAATGCCGGGCTAGAAAGAAAAGCCTTATTAACCTTAATAAATAAATATATAGAAAATACATACGGGCTAAATATCTTTTTTTAGGCGACGACTTCTTTTAAAAGCAGGAATCTTAAAGAAAGGTCGTTTTTTTTTGCGTTGTTAGTATTTATTAATTAATTTTTTCGAATAACGTAATTGTCGTTCTGTTTTCTATATATTATTTTCGTAACCATAACTTTTCCACTTAATTAAATAATTAAATCCGTTTTTCTTGCGATTTAATCGATGGTTAATGATAATTTCTATTTCGTATATGTCGTCTTATTTATTATCGCTATTCTAATTTGCTTCGATGGGTTCGGATAAAGAAGCTTATCGATTAAAAGGGTTTTATTCTTTTTATTTAGTATTTAAATAAGTTACAGAAATAACCGGATAAATGCCGAAATTAATAAAAAGGTCCAATTCGTAAGTTAATCAATTAATTCGTTTTTTAATTTTCCAAAAACCAGCTCGTTATTAAAAGTATTTCCTAAAAGGCTTTTTAAATAAATAATATCTATTATATAATTTTAAATATACCTTATCGTTCTTAACGAATTTCATTTTCCGATGCTAATTATTATAAATTCTTTTTGCTTTAATAATAATAAAGTCCATTATTAATTAAGCGTTTTTTCGAATGTGCTTTTTTAGGAAGCGAATATTTAAAAAGAACGTCATATCCTTATCCGTTAATATATTTAAAGGTCCAAATAATTTAAATCCAAATAATTATTCGTAAAAAATAAATTAAATGGTTTTTAAATATGCGTTATTTAGGTTTTATTATAAAGCGGAAAATAAATCCACCTAATTAAATTCTGGATATATAAAGTAATAATATTAAATGGCAATTTTTATCGTTTAATTTTTACGTTCCGATAATTCATTTTCTTAAGAATAATAGGCTGTAATTATGAATAGCCTGGTTTTTAAGGCTTTTTATATTTCTTTTTAAAATTTTAACGTAAACTTTTTATTTCGATTGCATATAATGCCTTTTAGAATATCCTAATTTAAAAATAAAAGTACTTTAATAAAGGCAATTGCTTAATTTTTAATTATATATTATTTATTTTTTGGTATTAATGCAATACGTTTTGAAATTATATACGATATCGTTATTAAGGCGTTATATGTATTATAATATTCCTTTAATCCATTAAGTTATTAAGAAATTCCTTTAAATGGCACTTTAGGTAATTTAACGATAAAATTTATAGCTATAGTTCTTATTAATAACGGATTTTTAGGATAAATAGGTTGGTAATTACCGGAAGGCTTTTATCGGTTGGTTTAATTTATTTAATATGTTAGGTAATACTTAATATATTCCTTAACGTATTTCGTTTTGTCCTTAATAGCTATTATGTTTAATTCTCTTAATATCCGTTTTGTACCGAAATAATGCTTATTATCGTAAGCCATTTCGAAAATATCTTTAAGTAGGTTTCGGAATATACAGAGTTTTTTTTCGTATTGTCGATTAACGTTATAAATTAAGCCGTTAATTAATTTAAATAAATAGCCGGCTCGAAAAAAATAACCTGCGACGACCTCGTCGCAATCCGTACGTATATCTATTAAAATCTTCGAATATCGAAAATTTAAATCGTACCCTTTAATAAACCTTATTTTCATTTTGTTATTCATAAAGGCTTCGCTTATAAACTAAACAGTATCCAGAACGGCTGGTTTATTAGATTTCTTAATTTTGCCTGGATCCAAAGAATCCTCGATATTTTGCATAGCTTTTAAGCGGCTTAAGGCGTTAGGAATTAGGTTTAATCGTCTAGGCAAATAATAAACCTGCAACTGATATTATAATAAATATATAAAGAAGTTAATCAATTGTTTATTTTTTCTATCGATACCGGTCGTATTTAATGCCATTTATTTAATGATACCTTTTGTAGCTAAATAATTTATTAAAATCATTATTAGTTTTTTTGCTAACTGGATTATTATTTTAAGCTTTTTGGCTGCCCATACCAAACAAATAACCTCCAATTTAAATGGACCGTATTTAGTTTCCGCCGATAATAAATAACGGCTTAAATATATAATCGGCTAAACCTTATCTTTAGGTATAGCTTACCTTGGAATCCATGTATATTCGGGAGCTATATAAAAGACCATAACTTTAAAACCTTTTTTAAGCAAGCCGTCCATTTATAAAAATAGCTTTCGGTTTGGGTTTTAATGGTATAAAGTAATTTCGTTACAAATTAAATCTTAAATAACGCGGAACGATTTTTCCTTTATTTTTATCGGCTCGTAAAAGATTAATTTTATATAAGCCTGTTTTTTTCCAGTATTGCTAATTACGATTTTACCGGCTTTTTTTCCTTACGTAAGCAAGGCTATTTTGCGTTTTTGTAATGGCTTTACATATTAAGCATAATATAAAAAAAGATACCGAAGAAATCCATTTAAGCCCAAGTATTGCTTTAATGCTTTTAGCTGTTTAGGAAATTTGAGATTCTTAAATGCCTTAAAGCGTTCCGTTATTATAAACATTTCCAATGCGTTTATATAAAAACCGAAAAGTTTCATTAAAGGGTACCCAACGAAAGATTTCTTTGGGGAAATCGTAACTCCTTTTTTTACGAATAATTGAAAAATTTTTTCGAAGTGGCGTAAATAATTATTAGCTGTATTAAAAAATACGATAATGTTATTTATAAAGGCTTAACAAAATCCTAAGTAATTTTAAAGAAGTTTATTTATAAAGCGTTAAATATAAGCCGGGAAATTGCAAAAGCCTATTAAAGCGATTATAAATCTTTCCATTTTTCGTGGGTTAATTATAATAAAGCGATTTCGGTAATTAGGGTATATTGCGAATTAATAAAAAAAAAACGTTGCATTAATAATCGAAATATAATGTTTCTTACGTATAAAGGATATTACGTCCGCTTAAAATAGCAAAGGATAATTATCCGGTATCGCGATTTTATTTAATAAACGAAGATCGATTACGATTCGTCCCTTTTTAACTCCATAAACGTATTTCCAAACGACGAAAACGGAATGGGCAAAAAATGTCGGATCAATAACCCATTTTTAACGTTCTTACGAATGTAATAGGTTAAACTTTTTATTTAGAAATGCTCGATTTTTATGGCTTAATAAATAAAAACGGCTGGCTAAATTAGCATTTTGCCATTTTTCGATAAAAGATATCTTTATTTGGTTTTTTTTAGGTATCTTAATAATGCCTTGGTTTGTTTATAATTTCGGATACTTTTTAATTAACTCTTTAAGCTTATTTGCATAGCCGACGCTTTTGGCGTATAAGTATATTCCTTTTTCGGTAATAATTTTAAAAACATCGATGGATTTTCGTATTCCCAAAATAAAGTGGATCTTTCGTAATTTAGGCTTATCGATATCTAATATGGGAAATGGATTAAAAACGTCGTCCAAGATATCCGATTTTGTAATAACATTAAATACTTTATCGATTACTGGAATGTCCGATATTACGCCAAATAAAAATAAAGAGTTAATTAAAGCATTCCATAATATGGTTCCCATAAATGCCGAATCAAATAAGTCCAATTCATAACATATTAAAACGTTATTTATAACGATTGCGATTATTGCCGAATTTAGCTCGAATTCTGTATTTATTGGCGTTATAAATGAAATTATGAAATTATATGAATGTTCTGTTACTACTAAAGTTCCAGCCAGTGCCGCTATTATAAGAACTATTAATTCCTTTTTTTATAACCCGACGTAATAACCATTATTTATAATCTCGTTAATTATTTTTATTCGCTGCTTTTTATTAATGGTAATTGCTTTATTAAAAGTATTCGTAACGATAACTATTTAAGATATCTTTATATTTAATAATGCGTACGTAACTTAAAAATACGTAACAATAAAACTAAAATTACGATTTTCTGATAATGATTTGTAATTAACCATTATATATATTATTTATTTTGGCAAAATCGTCGTTTTTCGTTTATTCGTAACCTTACGCATATAAGGGTTTTTATAAATAAGCATATTAAAATTTATTGCAAAGTCATTAAAGTTTCGAAATGAAATCTTTAAATCGTTATAAAATATATTAGCTTTATATGGATATAACATATTATTGCCGATTAATGCATTTAATTTAAATTCGTTATTAATTATTCATTTTAATTTAATAAACTTTATTAAGGTAAGGTTGTTGTTTTTATTAATTCCAAGCGCGTAATATTCGAAGATTGCTTATTCGTTTATCTTAATACCTTTTTTGCTTATATCCTTAATTTTTCCTAATCGTTTCTTTATAAAATGCTTTAATGTTTGCAAATATGATCTTCTTATTAAGGTATAATTAGTACTTGGATTAATATAAATTTCTCGATTTTTTTTATCGGAACTAGCTTTTGTTTTAATCCGTAAATAAGTATAACTAAATAAAACTATTAAATTATATGGGCCAATTAAAGGGGCTTCTTTAATTATATATTCCTTTTTGGATATAAAAAGGGAAATTATATTTTAAAAAAGGGTTTTTATATTAAGTGCCGTTTTCGTTCGAAAATAATGCTTTATATATCGAAAAAGCTTATTTCGTAATATAAATAATTTATAATAATAGCCGCATTATTTTCGCTTAGGATTTGCAGTATTTGGTATAATTATTTTTTTAATTGCGGCCTTAAATGTAATAATTATGCATTTATGTTAATATAACTGTCGTATTCGCTTTAAATGAAAAAAGCATTTATAACGTTAATAAATTACATCCTAATTAAATACGATATATAATTTTTCGTTATAAAAATTAGCCGAAATATTAGATTACGAATTTGTATTTTCGTCGCTATTATTTGCTAATAACGTTAGGCCTTTTTTTTCGTTTGCAAAATAAGCACGATTTTTTTTTCGATATTTTCCTTAACGATTTTTATAATCGTTTTTTTTTTTGTTATTTCGAGGCTTCTTTTTATTTCGATTGCGTCGGTCGTTTTAGGAACGACTTTTATCTTTGCCTCGATCGTTTTGTTTATTATCTCGGCGTCGGTCGTTTCGGCGTCGGTCGTTTCGGCGTCGGTCGTTTCGGCGTCGGTCGTCGTATCGAAGTCGGTAAAAATCGAAATAATCTATGCGATTATCCTTTCGATTTAATCGATAAAATAATGATTTAAAAAAACGAAATGCATTAATGTTTCGCTTTTTTCGAATTGCATATATATAAAACTATAAGGATTTGTATTTATTTAATATTCGTGCCGCAATATAAAAATATAGGTCCGTAGCAAATAATAACAAAATGGCCTTATTTTGCTTAATTTGGAATATATATATATTAAATATTTCCATTATTATTGAAACACGCAAAAATTACTTAATCTTTAAAAACATGCTCGATTAAATTTGCGTTATTATATCGTACCAGTTATAATTATTCTGGGCTAAAATGTTTATAATGCGAATCCATTATAATTTTTTATTAATATATGCCGCTAATGCATATTAATTCTTTATAAATTTACGAATATAAAAATTAAAGGCTGCGAATTTTTTAATAAACATAGCTGCGTTTAGCTTAAAACGATTTATTAACGCGTTTAATATTTTCTTAATGCCTTAATATCGATAAACTCGACAATGTTTTTTTAGTAATTCGTTATTTTATTAAAAGACGGCGATTCCGAATAATAATATTTAAAAAACAATTTATAATTGCTTTTCGTAATTAGCTTTGTTGAATGCATTTTTTAAAAAACTTCGAATGCGATTTCGAAAGTAATATACGTCGGTAAATATAATAGGATTCTTAGAAATAACGATATTAATATCGCCAGGATTTTTATAAAGGAAATTAAAAATTCCAATTTCTTTGCGCTTAAATTTGTAAAATCTTAATGTAAATCCTGTATTAAATATTCCAGAACTTTCTGCTTTAAATAATCCGTATTTTTTAAGGCTTTTTAATAAAGCAAGGAGAAAAATATTTGCAAATAAACCTGGGTTACGTTTTATATTAAATGGACGACCATTATAAAAAGAACCTTAATTATTTTGGCGTAATTATTCGTTATTGCCGTATTTAAAGATTAATATACGTTAGCTATTTATATCCAAACGTCGCATAATTTCCTCGAACTTTTTATTAATAAAATTCATCTTTTTATCGAATTTGCCGATTTTTTTTTTATTTTTTCTACCTAAATAAATATGGTTTTAATAAATTAATTAATCCATGCTATACGAAATAAATATCGATTAAATCGATTATTAAAGTATTTTATGGTCGCAATATTCGAACTAAACTTTAAAGGCATTATCGGCTTTTCGTTTGCGTTTATCGTTTTGGAGCTAGCTTTAGTTTCAGCTTTTAGCAATTTTTCCGAAGTTTTCCGAAAGCCGAATCCCGATCGTGGAATGTTTTTTTTATCGGAAAGAACGTAATTACTATCGTCGTTTATGCCAAAATCTTATGGAATATCGTTTAGGGTATCTGGTATTTTGTTCGAATTTTAACCGCTTAATTCGGAATAAACGGGCCCTTTTAACGTTATATTATTTTATTTATATTAAAGTAATATATAGCAATTAAATAAAATAAATAATTGCAATATTATAAATATAACGCAAAGGGAAATTTTAAGGCTTCAGTATTAATTTACGTATTTAAATTCGGTAAATTAAACTTTCGCAAGGCTTCGATACGTACCTGAAATCGATATCGGTCGGGTTTCCTTAGCGTTTGCGAAGTTATAGCAACGTATTTAAATTTAATTACCGTAATAATTAGGATCCGGAAATAAAAATTTGCAAAATAATAATAAACGTATTTTAATTCGGCCGTAACTGCTTTTGCAAAAGAATAGGTTTAAGTAAAAGAATTTGCTTAAATTTCGTACGTAATATTCGATTTTCGTAAGATTTCGAAAATAATTCGTTATAATTTCGAAACCATACAGGGAAAATGTAAAAAAATAATTAAGGTTATTACCGGATTTAGCTAATGCCTGCCCTTTTTTATAACGATTAATGAATTATGATGCGATTTAATTAAATTACGATGGTTTTTTTTAAAAAAAAAGATAATATTTATAATTAAAACAAAGAAAATGCTATTATGTATAATGCGGTTTTAATGGGGTTTTAAGAAAAAAATGAAATTATAATATTAAGGATAATAAAGAAACTATCTTAGGTAAAGGAAAAAAAGAGAGCCCATATGGGCCATAGGCCTAATGGGCCTACGTACGGACCACCTAGCCAACGGCTAGGAGGAAGTACGTATCTTTCTTATCCTTATTTATCTATCTATCTCCTTATCGATGGAGTCCCTATCGGACCCCGTATTAGAAATACTTCGAGCGTTTTCGCCTGCGATTGGTCGGATCCGTTACGTTCGCTTTAACGATTAATCGAACCAGCTAGTTTCGTTTTGCCAATTAATTAATTTTTATTTCTTATAAGTATTATATATAAACAATAACAAAACCCATTTATTTTATACGTACGGCTAATAATATCATTACATTTCCGGATTTCATTTAAATTTGCTTTAGCTTATTCGTAATTTGCTTCGATTTGCTTTAATTTGCTTATAACCTTTTCGTAACTTGCCTTAATTTATTTGCATATTTTATTATACCACTAAATTATTCTAGCTTTTTTTAGAAATTTCTTTATTTTTCTTTATAATTCATTCGTAATACATTACGATTTTTTTATTTTTATTCGCAATTTATTTGCAATGCATTACGATCTTTTTATTTTTATCCGCAATCCATTCGTAATATATTACGACTTTTTTATTTTTATTCGTAATTTATTTGCAATGCATTACGACCTTTTTATTTTTATTCGCAATTTATCCGTAATATATTACGATCTTTTTATTTTTATCCGCAATTTATCCGTAATGCATTACGGCTTTTTCGAATTTTATACGTAATTTATTCGTAATACGTTATGGCCTTTTCGAATTTTATGCGTAACTTATACATAATTCTTTTAAATTTTATACGTAACCTTTTCGTTATAATATAACGTATTATAAGTTTTTCGAAATTTATTTACGGCTTATATATAGCTTTTTTAAGTTTTATTAATATAAATCATTTTACGAATTCCAAGGTTTATTATATTTATTAATAGTTTTAGCCATTAAATTAATTTATTTATAAGCGATATTTATATATTTTTATTTAGAAATGCCTTTTTTATTACAATTACATTTTATAAAACGTATATATGCTTATGTTTTTATTTCGAATTAATATTAATTTTATTTTATTATATAAGCATTTTATTTTTATACCGCAATAAATAATCTTTTTCGTATTACTTTTGGATATGCGGTTTTTTAATTTCCTGGTTTTTTCCAATTTAGTTCTTTCCAATTAGTTCCTTTCTAGCCAGCTTTTTTCCAGCTAGCTCTTTTCCAACCAGCTTCTTTCCAACCAGCTCCTTTCCAGCCAGCTCCTTTCCAGTCAGCTCCTTTCCAGCCAATTCCTTTCCAGCCAGCTTTTTTCCAGCCAGTTCCTTTCCAGCCAGCTTTTTTCCAGCCAGCTTTTTTCCAGCCGGCTTCTTTCCAGCCAGCTTCTTTTTAATTGGCTCTTTAATTTTTGGCTCTTTAGCAGCCGGCTTCTTTTTAACCAGTTCTTTTTTAATTGGCTCTTTAACAATTGGCTCCTTAATAAGTAACTTTTTAACAGGTAGCTCTTTAATAGGTGGTTTATTAATTTTTGGCTTATTAATTTTTAGCTTTTTAATAACTGACTTATTAATCTCTAAATTCTTAATAACTAGCTTTTTAATTTTAACCTTTGGCCCATTTTTATTTAATTCTTTATTTTTTAATAATTTAATTACGCCATTTATTTAAATTTAATCGACGTCGTATAAATTTAATTTACGAAATGCTTAATAATATGTATTATCGTAATAAATAAATTCAAAATAACTTATTTCGTATAATTGCCGTCCGTTTTAAATAATACATTATTTAACGAAATTATCAATTACGGCGACGTTATTAAAAAAAGCCGTCGCAAATTCCGATATTATTTAATTTACGGGCCAAATTAGATTTTAATAACGATACGTTTTAATTAAATTTAAAAAACGAATCGATATTATAAATCCTTTTTTAAATTTAATTTTATTTTATTTTTAATTATTATTTACTTTTTTTATTTTTTATTATTTTAAGCTTTTTAAATCCATTAATAAAACAATTTTCCAATTTAATATTGCTAAAAATACGATTACGTTAATATATTTAACTTGCTTTTTTGCCGTTTTTATTATTCTTTAATCCAATTATGGTACCATTTATTTTTTAATCGCATAATAAACTGCATAATAAGCCGCATAATCGTTTGCTTAATTGAATTATTCGAATTATTCGTATTTTTGTTTCGATTAGTTATTATGTAACGCTTAAACGTATATTAACGTTAATATTAAAACCAATATTATAATTTTTTTAGCTACAATATATTAGCCTTAATCGTAATTTATAGGCTTTTTTCGATCTTTCGTTTTTTTTATTTTTTAAGCGAATTCGAACGCAAAAACGAAAACAATTCCGAATACATAATTATACGTTTTTTCGGATAATTAAACGTAAATAGCGATAACAAATTCGATTTTTAAAATATCGTAATTTCGATAAGAAACCGGTATAATATAAAAATAACGATTAAAAACTTGCGTTATTTTTTAAAAACGTAACTATTAAAAGGCGATTCGACGAAGCCTTAAAAGCGAAGCAAATATATTTTTGCCTACATTATTAACATAAATAATTTGACGTTAAATTATTAAATATAAGTATTTGCATTACGTATTAAATAAAAAATAATAAAAAGTTAATAAACGAATCTTTTTATTTTTTTGCTAACAATAATTTGGATTTTAATAACGTTTTTTTTGGTTTATTTCGTTTAAAGTAATTAAGGAACTATTTATTGCAAGAATTTATATTATAATTAATGTTTTTATTATTCGTTTTATTATTATATAATTTAATTAATTAATTAATTTCTTATAAGTTCGTAATTAGCAATATAAATATACGGAATATATTATGTATTTTTTACGTAATATTGGCAAAGTATATAACGAATTGCCTTTATTTTTAAAGCATTTCGATATAATTTTTTTTCGTTTTAAAAATATCGATAATGTTCCAGAAATAAGACGTTAATTTCGCCGGCGGTTTCGTATTCGTCGCTAAGTTATATATATATAACTGAACTTTTTTTTTATAAATTATCCGGATTATATAAACTTTATATTAAATTATTATAACTTATTTTAATTATTTAAAAATGATAATATTTACGATTTACTTAATATTTACGAAACGGATAAAATATATATAACAATAAATCCGAATACGGGTTTCGTAAATGAAGCTATTTTAAAGGATATTAATGTATACAATAAGGCGGCGGTTTTTAATTTATTTATTAAAACATTTAAATTAAACCGCTTAAAAAAAAACAATAGGAATAATTCGTTATTTCCGAAGCCGAATATATCGTTATAAGCAATTTAATCAAACGCTGTTTATTATTTTTTAATGCCATTTATACGGCAAATTCCTTTTAATGAATTTAATTAATCCTGCGCTTTATTTTTTTTTATATGTTTTATATTTTATTTTTATGGCAAAGCCGATTTTATTAAGTTTCGATAACGTATTATTAAATATTAAAACTATTTTAATTATATTATGCGTTAAAAGAATAATTATTTTATTAAGTATTATATTTTTCGATATATTGTATTAAACATTTTAATATATAGGCAAATTCGTAATTATAGCCGTTATTTTACGAATAAAGAATTTAATTCGTTTATTTTTAAGCGTTAATTATAAAAGGCTTTTAAAAATTCGGATAAGCTTAAAGCATAAATTATTCTTAATTGTATTATTTGGTTTGTAAGTATTATTAAAGGCATTCGTTCTTTTTGATATAAGCATCGGCAAAAATTAAAAGCCTTTTTTTATTATTTAAAACTGCCGTTTGCGTTTATTATTTTAAATCCGGTAGATTTTTATTAGTAAAGCTTATATCGTTATATGCCTAAATTTAATTAATAAAAGCAGTTAAACGAATATAAACGAATAAACTTATTTCGGCGCTTATTACGTAAGAATTTTTATATTACTGCGTAGCATTTTTTTTTCGGGCTACTTTATTTCGAAAAATCGTATTAACGGAAAAATTTAATTTCGGCGACTTTTAATACCGCTTCGAATGGCAGGATTATAATAGCGGTTATATTTATGGATTATATTAATTTAAAAATAGCCTTTTTCCGGATATGGATATATAAGAAAATCGGGATATATACGCCAAAATTTGGGGTTACTATATTATTGCTATAAATCTTAAATTCCAAAAAATCGGCCGTAACGGTATGGATAATAATTCGTTATGTATTAATTTTCTTTATACGGAATTTACGTAATAATGATTAAATAATATCGTAAATCGTTATTAACGTTATAAATGTTTTATTACGTATTATCTCCGGATTATTAAGAAAGCGACTAACGAAGTTCGAAAAAAAAACAAGGAATTGTTAAATTCCGTTTGTTACTTTAATTTTTTATGCTTTATATAAGACGAATCTTGCGTTATTAAAATGAAAAATAAATTTTGGTAATTATTTAATACCATACGTAATAATATTTATTTTAATTAATTTAATTCATTAATAATTTTGTCGTAACTAATTAATACGGATATTTTTTTATATATTAACGATGCGGCTATTATTAATTATATAGCCAAATATTACGGCAAATCCGAATAATAATTTGCCATATATATTTAAATTGCCCAATTTATTTTGCCGTATATAATTAATAATAATCCCATGCTTTCGTTTATTTTTAAGTTTATAAATAAGCTTATTAAAAAAAGGGATTATTTTGCTTAAAAGGTTTATTATTATTTGCTATAGCTTCTTTTATAAGAAAATAATCGTATGGTACGTAACGTTAATTATCGCCCTTTTAAGAAGCATTATTACGTAACAGCCTAATAATTGGTAAACAACCTACATACCACTCCACTATTAGCTACGTCATCCAATTACCCCTCATATATGCCAATAGCTTGCAAAGTTAATACCTCCGCAGCTATAGATCTTTTGACATACCATACTATGTATATTTTGGAACCAGTGGCATAATTGCTTTGCAACAAATGGTAGCATTTCCCATAGGTTCTGGATGCCTCCAGGTACTTATGATTCGGTCCCTCGACCGAACGCGGCTTTACAGCGTAAAAGAGCCCCCTTACTTGCCCGTAGGAATGTTACCCGGATAGTCAGGTGCCGTCCATTCTAAGCGACCCCTATCGTGGCCGTACGTTGCAATAGCGGAACGTCAGTTAAGCATAGCAGCACTTACAGCTACTTCCCACTTTGGGCAGGAAGCCAGCTGGGAGATTTCCGACCGAAAACGGTACGTATTATCCTTTCCGTCGGTGGCATATGTTACGTAGCAGCCTAATAGCTGGTGAACAACCTACATACCACTCCATTATTAGCTACGTCATCCAATTACCCCTCATATATGCCAATAGCTTACAGAGTTAGTACCTCCGCAGCTACAGATCTTTTGACATACCATACTATGTGTGTTTTGGGACCAGTGGCACAGTTGCTTTGCAACAAGCATATCCGAATTCTGGACCTTAATAGCAAAGGCGACGAGATTAAAAAGAGCGTTACAGTTTAAGAGAAATATAAATAAAGAAATGCATATATAAAATACGTTTCATATTTCGAATTCGTTAAATGCTGGGATTTTAAAGATTAAGACTTTAAGAAATGGCATATTATTAATGCGTAACCTAAAGTATTAAATTATTTCCTTCGTTATAAATTTATTCGAACTTATTAGCAATTCTTTAACTTTTATCGAATAAAGCTATTATTAAACCATTTTTATTATTATATTAACGAGTTATTAATTAATAACGAAATTAAATTCGATAATTATATCGCAATATATATATATTATATATAACATTATATTTATAAAGATAATTATTACGACACGGTTGGCCGAAAAAATGTTTAGTCCGATAATAAAAAGTTCGAGCCTAATTTAAATAATGCGAATAATATTATTTTGGAAAATTGGTAATACATTATTCGAATAATGCCAGATTTTTTATCCGAACAAAAGAATGCTAAATTATTTAGCCGCCGTAATATTGATATTAATTACGATTAATTTTTTTATATTAATCGGTACGTTTATAAGAATTTCGCCAGCGATAATTATTAAAAAAAGCGCCGCAAAAAATATTCCGATAATTACGATATTAAGAATTTGCTATTAAATATAATTAAAACCTTAAATTCCGAATAGCGAATTATATATAACATAATAATTAGTTATTATTAAAGCTTTTTTGTCAATAACTAATTAAAATAATTATTATTATACGTTAATAACAATAATGGAACTAAAAAGTCTTATTTTATTAAGATTATATCGTTACATTTTTAATAACTATTTATAATAAGCAAGTCGCCCGTAATTCGAATTATTTTAATTAGCGTAATTAGCAATTAAATTAACGGCTAAATATTGTATTTTTTATTTCGCTTATTTATTAATAACGAATATAAGCCCTTAATAAAAAATGTTAGTTTATTAAATACTTTATAACGGCGTTTTCGTAACGTTTATTTTCTTATTATCGACGAAAAAAGCATGCTTGGCTTATAAAACTTAAGTTAAATTAATCGGCGGCTTTAAAAGATCTTTCTTAATCGCCGCAATAATTATTTTGGCGGCTTAAATATATTGCTTATCGGAAATTTCTTTTAGTTATTTCCCGTTATAAATAAGCCGTTATATGCTTTTAAATAATTAATTAAATATTATAACATTACTAGATACGGATTATATAAAGCCTTTAAACGTTCGGTATTTCTTATTATTATTTAACGCCAACAAAAATCCGAATAAATCCGATTTTACAAAGCCTTATTAAAGTTGCAACAATTTAAGGTTTTTGCCGTTTTTTGGAAGTTATTAACGTTTAAATGCGTTATAAAGCTTTTTTTTGCCGAAATTATAAGCTTTAATAATGCTATATATATTTATTTTATTAAGGCTCGTATTAATTAATATAACCATAACCATATAATACGGCTTATAAATTTAATTATTTAGGTTTATGTTAAATATAAAGGATTTAATGCAAATAAAGCCGTTTTTTTTAATGCTAGCAATTTTTTTAAAAATTTTTTTATTTATATTGAATATCGAATTATGTTAATACGTAATTTATGGGGCTATGTCGATTTTATAAACGAAACTTAAGATACGATATACGATATTTCTTGGGCTTAAGGCTTAAACGTTATAAGTAATGCTTCGGAAGTTATTATGATAACTTTTAATAATTATATTGGTTCGGTATTTATTAATTCGGATAGCCGCGAATTTCGTAACGATTAAGGCAAAACTATTATGTTTATTTTTTGGATTTGACAAGATTTTGTCGTAAAAGGTGTTATTTATTATCGAAAGCAATTTCTTTTGTTTATTGCATATGCCATTATAATGCATAAGTTTTAAGGCATTATTTTGCGTCAAGTAATATGCGATATTTCGGATTATAAATTTGTTATTAAACTATTATATATAGCCGTTTTTAAAATGTTTGCATTATAAGGCTTAATATTTAATATTTCATTTAATCGCGGCCGTTTTTATTACGAAAATAGTTATCCGTTTATGCAAATAAAACTTAACGATTATAATATCCGTTTAAAGCATGTTTTAATTCGGCTTTTATATGTAATTTATTTTTAGCAATTCCTTATTTATTAATTTAATAGCGATAATTTTAATAGCAGCAGTTCTTATAATATTAGCTTTATTTCGTAAAAAACTTTTAAATATAAATGCAATAACTTTTTTTTTTTATTACGGCAATTTTTCGTGCTTTTTATGTTTTTTTAGCTTAGTTTTGCGTTTTTTTTTTTATTTACGAATATATATTAAATATTTTGTTGCTTTATAATTATAACCGTTTATTTTTAGTTTAAATCGTATATGGCTTGGCCGTAATTAAATTAATGTTTTCGTCGTAAATATTTGGCCTATCGTTTTTTTTGGTTTGGAACTTTGCAAATATGTTATTTTTAAAGGTATATGTTTTTTTTAATATTTTGTAATTTCCGTATTTATATTTTATAATATTAATTTCGGAAATAAATTAATAGCCATAAAACGGTTATATATAATAAACGTTGGCTTTATATTATTAATACGGCGCAATATTAGGTTATTTATAAGCTTAAATATATAAGGCCGTTTTGGCATTTATATTGGTTAATAAGGAATGCATAATTTTGTTTATGAAAAGGCCGATTTTAATAGTTACGTATATTTCGTATGCTTATATCGGCAATTTTTTATCGGTCGTATAAGTCGAGAATAATTGGGGCCCGATTATTATATTCCAGAACTTAGCATTCGTAATGTTTTATTTAATAAATCGTTTTTAAGCCATTCCTATTAAAAACGTAATAATTAAATAAAATAATGCTTATATGCTATTAATATGCGATTTATATAAATACGTATAATAAGTATATATTTAAATAAAAATGGCATTTAATTTGGTTAATACCGCAAATTCTTTATAAAAGCAATAAAGCTAGTAAAATATAATAAAAAGAAATATATCGATTAGTTTTTTAAGAATATCGGTAATTTATTTAATACTGGCATGGTCGATAATGATTTAGGCAAGCTTTTGGTTTTTTTTAAGCGTATAATGAAATGGGCTTTTTTCGATACTGGGAATAGAAATGTTACGGATAAGCGGCTTAAGTTTTTAATAATGGCTTCCATTATTAAAAATAAAGATATGCGAGGTTTAACGAACCAGCTTTTGTATTTTTTCGTTTTTAATTATATTAATAATAGGTCGTAATTTGCGGTTATTTATAATGGCTGTTATATATGAAAGACTTAATTTAAGTGGTAATGTATTAAAAACGAATTAAGGCTGGCGGATAAAATGAAGTTGCTACATAAAAAGTTAAAGCTTAAAAGTTAAAAATATTAAGTAAAAAAATTTACCTTGTATGTTATAATAGGTTTGATTTATTTAGGTGGTTTGTAATTATTTTATTTAAGGCATGTATTATATTTGCTATATTGCTGTAATTAAGAAAGATATTAGTTGTAATTATTAAAGCTTATTTATATAATATTTATAAGCCAGATTTTTAGCTAGACTTAATTAATTTATTTATAAGCCAGATTTTTAATTAGACTTAATTTATTTGCTTATTTATTATATCTTTATTGCTAGGTCGTTTCTTTTTAAGAAATTCATTTTATATCATCGTAATAGCTTATATATTATTCGTTTTAATCGTTATTATTTATAACCATGTCGTCGCATTTCGTTATTTATAAGTATTGCGATATAAGATTATTCGGTAATTTGTTGGTTATAATTTATAATAATAAGACTTTTTAGCGTTAGATTATTAATTATTACGTTTTTTTTGCCAATAAAATCCTTATTTTTAATTACGATTTAAATATTAGCCTTTATTTTATAAATAGTAACGATAAATCCTTTCGTAATATTAAGGTGCCTAGTTATATAAATGCGGCAATTTTTAAGGTTCGAATTACCGAATTATGGCTTGCTTTAAATTATAAGTTCCAATTCGAATGCTTACTTAAGAATAAAATTAAAGATATGGCCTTATTTATTATTAAATGCGTTAATTCGTTTAAATTATTATTCGTATTCGAAATTAATCCGGAATACGCCATAAGAAAAAATAATAAGACGACATATAATATTAATAAGCCGACGTTTATTTAAGTACCGTAATAAATGCTTTTAGGCCTATTCGAATATTAAGTTGGCGTTTTGTATTGGATGTTTCGAAAGATGCTTTTAATTTTCGATTTGCTGGCAATTCATAATACGTATTAAAAAATTTAATAGGTATATTGCGATTTTTAGAAAAGGTCCGCCTTAAATAAATCTTGCTTTATTATTATCGTTTTTATAAATAAGCTTTCGTAATAAAATAATAAATGAACTTATAGCTTTTGGGTTGCTTATTTTTTTAAAGCTTTATTTATGAATTCCTTTTATATAAAGTAATGATATAATAATAATTACGATTAAGTTATTACGTCGTTAAATATATTAAATAATTAAGAAAAAATAATTAAAAAACATATCGGCCTTAAAAATGAAAAGTCGGATAAACGCAATTAAGTAATTAATAATTAATTTAATTAATTTATTACCGTTAATTCCGATTTATCGTCGGATATTATTTATATTTTCCCTTATAAGCGCTAATTTTCGTTTAGTTCCAGTTTAATATAGCAATTACGTCGCCTATTCCTTATGTTTTTTTAAAGCCGCTTTCGCTAACCCTTTTTTTAATAGCCCCTTTTTTAATAGTTCCTTTTTTAGTAGTTATTATTAATGCGATCCTAGCCGTTTTTGGATTTCGCTTTTCGATTACGACTATCCATAAGTAATAAAAAGCTAAATGTTTTATATAAATACGAATATTATACGCCTTATTTAAAGTACGGGCTTTCGATTAAGTATTTAATAAACGAATTACATTTTTTATTCCCCGTAGGCTAAAAAAATGGGATTCGTATTTTCGCGATTTTTAGCGATAAAATAATTAAAGGAACTATAAATACGAATTATGTTTATGCGGTAAATTATATTAAATTACTGCGCTTAGATTTAAAAAGAAATTAACGAAAAGCGTTATTTATAAGGCTTAAGTTATCGGTAATTAATATAATTTTAAACAAAAAATTATAACAATAGGAACGATTAATCGCAAGCGAAAACGCTCGAAATATTTCCTAAGCCTAAATTTTTAGACTTGATTTCCGTATTATACCATTTTTATAAAATAACTTCCGATTAGGTTCTAATATTTTACGCCAACCCAAAAAATAAACAAATAAAATGGCCCAGCAACCCTAAAAAAATCGCCCCGCGCGGGAAATTTTTTTGACCCGGAGAAAAAAAAAAAGGTCCCCGAAGCTTGCGTAGGGCCGTATCTTTTTTTTCTTTTCGTAGCGGTCAAAAAAATTTTATACCTTAAAGGCTTTTAAAGCTTTTGATTTTGAATTTAACAGCTTAATTTTTACATAACGGCTTCGTTTATTTAAAAAGGTAATATAATATTTATACTTATTATAAATATTAAATAATGAATTCCCTAGGTTATTGTATATTCTTTATATAATATTATACTTTTTTTGGCTTATAGTTGTTTTATTTATTTTGCGGTAATTTTTTGTTATATTGTAAATATTATACTTCCAGTTATTATATTAAACGTATTCCTTTTTCGAAATTTTTACCTTTTTAGATATAAGGAATTTTGTTAAGGGCTTTAAAAATAGGTAATCCATTTTGTTATGCCATATAATAAGCTTATTAAATATAAGCTAATTAATGAAATTCAGTATATTCTTTGGCTTATTTTGGCCGGGAAACAACTTAAACGGTATATAATATAATCCGTTTTTGTAATATTCTTTTATAATAAGGTCTTTATTTTTATTATATAGCTTAATGCTATTAATGGCATTTATAATTGTATAATAATTTTTAAGCTTATTTATGAATAAAAGGTTAATACTTAGTTTTGGAATATAATTAATCCTTTTTATCGTATATACCTTTTTAAAGGTAATACATTATATTATTAAATTACCAGCTTCTTTTATAATAAGGGAACGTACGTTATTTCATTTTACGATTTTATGAATTTGCTTTATATTAATTAATAGATTTCTATTAGCTACAGTAATGAAAGTGGCCTTATTATTCGTAATTAGCTTTATTATATCCCTATCTTTAAATTTCGTAAAATTTAAATAATTTGGGCCAGAGTTAGTATTATATATAAAGCTGGCTTTATTTGTATTATAACGACTTATTTCAAAATCGTTTATATCTATCCTTTCAAATGTAAGAGAAAAAAGGAATTCGGAAAGATCTAATTTAAATAAATCCTCGTTTTTCCCTTTGTTGGATTTTTCCGATATAAGGCCCAAAATAAGGGTGTCTTCCTCGGAATCGATTAAGGCACCTAAAAGATCCTTTTGTTTCTTTTTCCGTTTTTTCCTTTTTAAGCTACTGGAGCTAATGGATTTTAAGGAATTATTTTCTTTTTGTTTCTTTTTATCCCTTTTAGGGCCGGATTATTTCTTATTTACCTTATCCTTTTTTTTCCAGCTTTTTGGAGCCTTATTAGGGTAAAGGAAATAATAGTCCTTTTTCTGGTGCCCTTAAATTCTGCAATAGTTGCAATATATTTGTTTTTTCTGTTTCCAAGGCTTTTTATTTTTTATATAAAGGATTTTTTCCTTTTTATTCATTCCTTTGGATTCATTCATTAAAAAAGAAAACAAGGTATTTTTAGAACTTATTAAAAAGTTCTAACGTAAAGATTGGGTAATATTTTAAACGAAGGCTTTATATTTTTCGAATAAATTATTTAATACCTAAGCAATTATAACCTAATCTGGAAGGTTTATTTTATTTAGCTTAAGTTCGTTCGTTATAAACCTTATTTTATTAAGGTAAGCTTCGAAAGTATCAAAATTTTTTATAAAGGAATTAAAGAATTCTTTTAGTAATAAAAATTCTATTATAAATTCTTTTGGCCGGTAGTAATTTTTTAGGGCCTTTTAAGCTTTTTTATAATTTAATATGGATTTGATATAAATTAAGGGATCTTTTTTGTAAAGGAGTTATATAATGGCTAGGGCTTTATTATTATTCTCCTGGATTAACGTTTTAAAGGAAGTAGGGATTTCTTGACTTTCCTGGTTTTCCTGGCTTTTCTGGATTTTTATAGCTGTTATGGCTGTTTCCTTTATTTCCAAAATAAGGGCATGGTTTAGATTTTCCTTTATAAGGGTAGTCTTTGCCTTAATGGCCCATATTTTATAATTTTTTATGCCCTTAAGCAGCGTAATGCGGCTTTGGGGGTTAATTTTTATTGTTATAAGTAATTATATAAAAAGAGATAACGGTAAAATTAATGCCTTTTAAAATCTGGAAGCTTAAATTCTTTTAATTCGAATGATATAGGTTGCGTATGTTTTTGACGGTTAAATAAGGAATAACCGTAAAGTTAATATCGGTAATAATTGAAAATAATGCAGCAATATAGGATATTGCTTAATGAATAATTTCTATTTCCATAAGTAATAAAGGTAGAAAAATTCTGTTTTAAAATATAAAACTTAATTAATTAAGCTGTCGAATGGTCCAAGTTTCGTCTAGATCGGATAAGGTTTGGTAAAGATACGGACGAATAATGGGATAAAAAGATCTGATATATTTATAACAGAAATATTTAAATAGTAATTACTTTGTGATTTAACGGAAAAAGTAGGTATGATAAATCGGTTTTAAAATTTAATTATTCTAATTAAGAGGATTTTAATGATGTAGAAATTTCCCGATTCGGATAAGTATTAGTCGAGATATAAGTAAATGGGTTAAAAATAACTTTAGTTGTATTATATTTATTGTTTCCTTTAGGGTAACCTTTTTTAAAAGAGGTATATTGGCTTTTGCAAGCCGTATAAAAGTCCTGTAGGTATATATTGCCTATTTGGGCGCTACTTCGGGCCTTATAACCTATAAGATTATACGGTATATGGTTATATTATATTAAATAATACGAATGTAGCAGTGAAATAAATAGGCATTAAATAAGGTTAAGTAAACGTATATAAAGGTAGTTATTTAAGTATGAAGTAATATTCGTGTATGTATATAAGTGTATAAGGTTTCGATTTCTTATATATTAGCTAAGTGGCTGTTATTTCTATTTATATATAAAGTATTTCCTAATGCGGTAATTGTCCCTATCCTTTCTATTATAATGGAAGTCCTTGTTTTCTTTATTCTATACAGTAATTGCTTCCGGCAATATACCGTTTCCGGCAGTAATTCTGCTGTATAAGTGCAACTCCTTTATAGTTGCTTTGTTATACTGTCTTGCTGCATTTAACAAATCCTACATAAGAGTTTTCCGTAACTTTACTCATTATATTACAGCTATTTATAGGTGGTAGGTACCTGTAATTATAGTGCTTTTAATGGAAATAGATCGATATATTTATAAGGCTTATAAGTAGTTATGAGCAGCTACCAGTGGCTTAAGGGGGTGGCTCACCCCCTGAGGCTAGCGTATAGGTGGCGCGCGGCGCTTAGGATTCCCTTACCACCCGTACCGAATTGCATATGTTAGTATTCAATTACTATCACTTATACGAATCTTGTGTATATAAAACAGGAGGCCCGGGAGTTCGAGCTCTGCAGGAAAACGCCTTTTCCGCATTAACAGCTATACTAGAAACAGTAGAATAGGCAAATATAACGGATTACAGGGAACCAAAAGAAGCTTCTTCACATAATGCCGTCTATTAATGATATATTTAGAGGCCAAGGTCTTAAAATTTGAGAGAATCAGTAATCATCCAAACAAGGCGCTGCATACTTATGGCAGAGACTCGCTAGTGGCTTAAGATTCAAAGAACTGATTCTGAGCAGAAATCAAGATCGAGCTCGAAATTAAGTCCTTCTTGGGAAACTACCACGCGAGGAAGTCAGCGTAGATGCGGTTCAGAAGACTCGGTACTTCAAACCTGTCAAGATATAGGGGCTAAATAGGAGAGCTGGTCCACATATTTGTGTGATCCGCACCTAGCGGCTTGGCGCATGTTATATAGACCTCTGCAGCCGATATATCTCCCTGGGGTACTTATTGGGACATCCCCTTTGCTTCGTACAACAGCCTGGCAGTAATTCGTCTGCGAATCCTGCAGGTTCGCTAGATGAAACAAGTTTAAGCTATAAATATATGTTATGTTCCTCCAAAATGAAGCGCTTACGTACCTCTTCCTAGTCTTCAGCCTGCTTGGATCTTGGTTTCACAGCATCAGCAGGACTTCCTAGTATGACTCTAATACGTTTCACCTATTACGACGCTGGTCTGCTTAAAGACCACATCACCACCCGTATTTCCCAACTGAAAATTTCCTTTCGATTCACGCAAATTTCTTCGGTACTACCCCTGCTCACATATATACAGTAGAGGTCGACCAAGTTTGAAACTATATATGATTGCATAGCATGTCCGCCTTTAGTCCATCTCCCTTCGACGGGAATCAACCAATTCAAGCTCGGAATCTGCTTGAGTCCGCCACGCTCGCTTTCTTCAATTCAGGTCCACTATACTCCTTCATATCTATATTCCTTGCTTCGACGACTTTTTTTGTGTTCATTCGCACCTATTACAGTGTGATGTGCATAAAGAGACTTCATATTGAAGATTGTATGTTGTCGGTATTTGTCTTGCACTTTTGTTACTTCGAGCTAAGAATATATAGACCTCTTGCTCGTAGCATTTGTACGTCTCTCGACTAAGCGCCAGTCTTTCATAAGTCTTCATTCATACCTAGCTAACAGTCTGTTGTATAGGGATGTTTTGTTGGCTTTGCTTCTTGCATCTACCGTATTCTTATGTATTTCTTTCCAACCTCCGGACGGGCATCAGTGCCTGATATAGATAAGGGACTGGAAACACTCCTTTTTGTAAGTGAAAAGGCAACTAGAATATTCCGTAGTAATACTAATATCAATCATGGTAAAGCTTACATACATAGCTACCTGCCTGTACATCATTATCTTGATGTTGACAAAAGCGGCTATTTTGTTACAATGGGTCCATATATTTGTTCCATCTGGCACCCGCAACACGTTCTTTTGGATGTGCTACGTTATTCTTTATATCAATATCCTATTTTATACCTCGATGGCCTTCGTTCATATTCTGCGATGCAAGCCAGTCAGTCAACCATGGTACATGGTGGAATTTCGCTGGTGCAGCGGTAATAGCACCAATATACTCACTGGAAATATGGGCATCATCTCAGGCTCAATCAACGTTACTTCGGATATCTTGATCCTACTTTTGCCACAGAAAGTAATACGGGAATTACAGCTCAGCAAGAAGAAGAAGCTTGGTGTATTTGCTGTGTTCGCCGTTGGTGTGCTGTAAGTTGTCATTCTTGGCACAGGAGTATTTTCTGGTCCGTCCCTTGACATGTTGCTAACATTGGATTCAGTGCATGTGTCTCTGCAGGAGTTCGACTGGGTATAGCTACTCTGGCTGACGACAGTTTGTATACGCAGCCTCAGTTGATAATATACACTGGTGCAGAAATGACGTGCCTGTTCTTGGTATTCTGCATACCTTCAGCCCCTAAAGCGTTCCGCAGCATGAAATTTGCTATCGGATTTCAACATCGGGTCCAGCCTGGGGTAGATGAAGCAATGCTGGTTAATAACCCGATGAGGAGGGAACACGCTAATAGTCTACCGGGTCTTATTGGTAGATCATATGGAAGACTCCAGGAAGATAGCATATCATTGACAACACTTGAGCCTGTATTGTATCAACGTCTATCCTCCGAGGTTTATCGACAGACCTAATATAGTTTGCACTAATAGAAATATTATTGTCTATCTACGCAGCTACTTATATTTAAGGAGAGGGAAATATGGGCGCAGGTTTAAGGATAGCCTAATCTCCAGGACCTAGGAAGGAAAGAATTCACCAAGCTAATCAAGATTCATTCATTTATCCCCGAATTATCTGCGTTCAATGTCAATCATTCTTACATCACATGACAATGCACCCCAATGGTATGGAATAGTTTATGGTAGATCCATTTTACAAACTCGAAACAATCACCCCTGGCCATTCACAGGTCCTTGAAACTTTACATATGGACTCTTGAAGTAGTAGTAGTCTTAGCTTGTTGAATTACCGCCACTAACCTAACACAAGCCATTATGCCGGCCCGCCTTCTGATGGTAATAGAGTAACAAATGGTGACCATTCATCTGCAGTATACAACATAGCAGCCTCAATATCATACGTGGTAATCCGGTGTTTTGTATTTAGGTTTTATTTATAGAGGCCGTGATAATAACAAGGCATGATTCAAAATGGGGTGAATGTTATGCCGTGTTTGCTAAGGTCCTAAAGCAAACATTCAGCGTGCCGTAATCGGAAGTCTAGGGGAAGGTATATATTGCAAAATTTTCAATTGGGGACTTATGATCCTTGTTCATCAATTTTAGCAAATATAGTATTGTGTGAGGTTGCCTATAGACGTATGTATATGTCCGTCGTAAGGTGCTTCCTACTGTTATTTTAATCCCTGGTCATACCTTCTCGCAAGCTTCTCGCGGTATTGAACAATAGGTAGTTATCAACTAGATCCATATGGCTGTTACAATATAACAGCCGAAAACCGGAACATAAACCCTAAGCCTCCTGAGGAATGAGCTTGGACTTTCGCGCCCCCACCCTCAGAGAAGCAAGTTGGTTGTGGTTGTTATAGATCCTTCACCACACGTAAGCACACCCTGTGTTCTTTGCAACCAGGACCCTTGGTGATATGATTGGATAGTTACAGCTATACTATACGGCTGTAAAGCTATTATTGTGTTGGATCACAATATGACATTGCAGGTAACATATTGTCCGACTTTGACCATTATGTGTATGAGCATCAGTTCTATATTTATACCATTCTTCTCCTGCTTATTGACCTACCTCTCCTAAGGTACCACCGAACATGATGATTCCTCCAACCCACTTCTAAATAGTACACTAGCCTATGGTGCTCCAGAATATAAGAACGACATCTACCCACCCCAACGTACTTAAACCTTTCCTTTACACCTGGTGCAACCTACACTTCATGCAAGCTTCTACAGCCATTGCCTGCGTAGAGCTGCTACCTGATCTATCCACCTTCTTGATTTTCTCACCAATCTTGACTTCGACACACACCCAACACATCTAGTTACGATGCCTTCTCTACTCGCTTTTCCCGTGGAGATCCTTTGGAACATAATATTTTCCTTGCAAGATGACCCACATGATGACTACATTCCTCACCTCTCACGGCTTGCTTCCTCTTGTCGCACACTATATTTCAAACTGGGCATCTCGTTCCGGGCCGACGCTCAATATCACAAGATTCAAGCTTCCACAGACATACAGAGGTCTATGTTTGGCATGAACCGACCTCCGGGGAGGGACCCGAGTCTGTTCTGGTGTATCAACAAGTCAAATGACATTGGGCAGATCGCAGACTGTCTCAGAGCATGGAAGTCCGCATTCCCGGACGCTATCGTGCATGGAGTATCTCAGTACTGCACCAGAAAAAGCCCCGGCCACGCAGCTATCCGAAGACATCGGCTCGACATACTACAACTCCTCGTACGAGAGGGATTCTCTATAACAGGAGGCAGAGTCGACGTCTCTTGGCTCCGTTGTAACAATCTCCTGATGTACGCCATCGAAAAGAAACAAGATGATATCGCTTTATGGTTGGTCGAACAAGGAGCTGAATTCGGCCAGCTCGAAGTTGAAGCGGCCGTTTGGTATAACCGACCATCAGTGCTTGCCGTGCTCTTGTCTCAGGCTGCTACAGCACCAGGTGGGATATCAGCGGCTTTAGACGAGAGGGGCTTAGAGGAAGCATTGAAGACAGCATACCAGCATGCTCGTCGCCTCTTCGGTCCAATTAGGGATGAGAATGGGAATGGACATGGGGGAGTCATCGACTTACTGGTTGAAGCGGGTGCGAGCCTGTCCAACTCCACCAATGATAACTACCATCCACTTCTCGAAGCGGCTCAGCATGGCGCCTATGGCAACGCACTTCGTATCTTCGAGCATCAGGTTCGCCAAGATATCATTCCAGTGGAAGACCTGTGGTATACCGCAGATTTTGCGACAAGATCCGATCAGGGCCTCGCGCTGGTCAAAGCAATCCACCCGAAATTCACCCATCTGATGTATGAAAACGACGAAGATAGGAATCAGCCATCCGACTCGGTTGTCAAGAAGGCTCGGCAACATCTCATTGAAATTGCAGGCCTTGCTGGATCTTCACAAGTGCTCCGATACCTTCAGGAGAATTAGGCGGTGACCTTGTTGGAAACTTGGGTGTTTGGGTCTTGTCAACATGCCATGCTAGACAACTAGGGGCAGCAGAGATACAATACAGGACGAAAGGAAACCCAGGCTTTTGGACACAAAAGTTTCCCTAGGAATGCTACAATGCAGTTTAGCTTTTAGGTCTAAAATCAACCAGACTATTCCGAACTTGACATATGCCTTATGTGCTACGCTGATCTTCTCGGATTGCGGCTAACATGAACAGAGCCAAGTTACCTCACATTGACTACTACGTAAATCCCGAAACCCCTTAACGTGATATATACCCCCTGGTGCTCATCTCTCGATGGATAGTGTACTGTGCTAATCGTACCCTTTTACCGAGTCCCTCTACTAAGCTGGCATTGCCACAAGTACCCCCTTTTCTACATTATGTGCGCTTTTGCCGTCCTCCTCTTGCTTCCGCCTCTTTTCTCTATCGTCCCGACTTTCACTTGCAGGGTCAAAATAAGCTATGGTATGTGAGTCAACAGATCCATATAACACACGACAAATTTGCAGATCACTTACGTTTCTCTCCGAACACTGTCGTGCGAATACCTCTTCGTGGGGCGTCATAATGTCCTGGGATCACACGATGCAAGACGCAGCTTTCGACACGGTCAGCAGCTCCACTCGAGTCCAGACCAGACAGTGCTGGATTACGCTTACCGGTTATCCCACATTGCCACGCTTCCGACATCCCACTTGAAACGGACATAGTGATCGTCGGCTGAGTGAATGTGGAAGTTGAAGAAGTCCAACAACTTATCGGACTCGTACTTCTTCAGTTCCGCAAATCCAGTGACGAAGCCCGGGTTCACATTCAGCGCCTTCAGACCCGTGACCGGGTGCGTCCTGACAGCCGGGTGGTGCGTATCGATCGGCGCCCGGTTCGGCCCGACACCCCAGAGGTCCAGTATGGTATCATACTGCAGCCTCGAGGTGTGGACGGCATGGAGCCCCTCGACGAACTTCTTCATCGCGCTGCTCAGCGCGTCGTACAGGCCGTAGCCCGAGACCCAGGCGGTGTCGCCGCCGACCTCGGGGTGCTCCTCCATGCGCAGCAGCGAGTAGGATGGCGGGTTGATCTCGAAGGACGTGTCGGCGTGGAAGTCGCCCGAGGGCCAGGGGGTATACTTGGCGATCTCGCGGTGGTCCTCGCAGCTGCCCCGGATGACGACGTGCTTGACGTCCTTCTGGGCTGGGTGGCGGTCGAGTTCGCCGTAGTGCTGGAACAGCGCAACCTGCTTCTCCATCGTCAGGTCCTGATCGCGGAAGAAGACGACGCCGCGCTCGGTCACGAGCAGCGCGAGCTCGTCGAGCTGTGGCGGGGTCAGCTGCGAGAGCTGCACATCCTCGAGCACGGTGCCGATGGACTCAGTGATGTCCACCCGCTTCGCGACGGAGAATAGCGCCTTCTTCTCCGGGTCGGCGAACGAAGCTCGGTCCTTCTCGGGGAATATCTCTTGTCGCGGTGCCTCTGGCGGTACGTGGTCTTTGATCTTGGGAGAAAAATGTGGATGTAATGTTATAGGAAACCCAGAATCAGGGGAGATATGCTTTCGCGACTCTAGAGAAGCCATAATGAGTGGTATTTGTTTGAAACGCAGTTATATCACTACATATGCTCTGCTGGACTCAGCCTGAACGGGCATAGGAGGGAATACGCGATTTTATACTGTATTATATATTATCTATCAGCTCATCCCCGATTCTCCTATTAGATATAATCCAGGTCGATCGACCACTGGCGATGGCGCCATCTTCGAAATTCCAAGCCTCAATCACGCAATCCGGTTCGTCTGCTGGTTATAACAAGTAGAGATGACCAACCTCGATGAACATCATTCGTTCGGGGCTTCATCTTGAGCGAGTTGCTTGGACTCATTGATAACGCCCGGCGCATCTAGTACGTCTGTCCTTGATGCAATGATAGAAATGCGGAATATGGTGGTGATGACTACCTGAATATATAGGGGGCCCTTCGGCGCAGTCTTGTTGCACGGATGACCCACTTCCCCGAGCTTCGGCGGTTTGTGTGACGAAGACCCCGCGCCGACCCCTGGGAGCTCAAGTATTTGATGCAATTCGCAGCCTGCATAAGCTCGTGCGAATATAAAATACTTGGTAGCCCACGTCGCGCTCCGTCTCTTACTAGGCAAACCATCCCACCATTATGTGGCTTTGGCGACTCCAAGTCCAACTCCATTCCGTCTCTCCTATAATGGATGATAAATTCATCAACTGCGAAGCGCTGCAATTGGTCGTGGGGCATCGACTGTTGCTCTAGCCTCGGACATTCTCCTCTCGATTAGTGAAAGGCTCAAATATAATATGATTGCCTATTCGGGCGCTATAAGTCCCCCGCAATGACTTGGTTCTCCGTATTGGTGGAGATGCGGGGATGGGCCATTGCCGGTCCAGTAAAACCGATGGATTCTAGCTTGACCGAGCCCCTGGTGCCCCGACTTGTGGGATTTATTTGGCCGATGGGAGCTCCCATAATCAAACCAAGGCAGTGGTCATGATGCCAAGGCAGGGATTGTCGGGATACGAGGTGTATCTAGCCTGTCTTATAAGAAAGCAAGACGTCAGGCGTTTGTCGCCATGACTAAAGGGCAACTGGTCAGCGCGCGCATATTCACTTCGGTACTGAGACTTCTATATGCAAGACACGAGTAGGGTATCATCGTTGTGACTTCGAAGGCCCCCTAAGACCTTTACCGCCACATCTGATCCCGTTGAGAAACATGCAGTTCAAGGCCTGGCCCATCTTGCTTTTGGCAAGTCTCATAAGCTGCCCACTGGTTTCCGCTCAGGCTGTTCCACCAAGCCGATATGAGACGGGAGTTTCTGCTTACACGTTCGACCTCAGCCAAGTCCAACTGACGGACAGCCGATGGATGGACAACCAGGAGCGCACGCTGAGCTACCTGAAGTCCGTCGATGTCGACCGGCTCCTGTACAACTTCCGGGCGAACCACGGGTTGTCCACGAACAACGCCCAGGCCAACGGCGGCTGGGATGCGCCGGACTTCCCCTTTCGAACGCACATGCAGGGGCACGTCCTCACCGCCTGGGCGCAGTGCTGGGCGACGCTTCGGGACGAGGAGTGTCGAGATCGCGCAGTCTACTTCACAGAAGAGTTGGCCAAGTGCCAGGACAACAACGGGAAGGTCGGTTTCAGCTCGGGATACCTGTCAGGCTTTCCAGAGTCCGAGTTCACGGCTCTCGAGGACCGCACGCTCAGCAATGGCAATGTTCCCTACTACGCTGTCCATAAGACTCTGGCAGGCCTCCTCGATGTATGGCGCCATATCGGGGATGAGACCGCCCGGAAGGTCCTGCTGTCCTTGGCCGAATGGGTTTACGAGCGAACTAGCAAATTGAGCTATGATCAAATGCAAGGTGAGCCAACGTCAGGGGTTTCTGTCCAGATTCCAGGAAATATCTGCTAACTTCGACCCTTCCAGAAATGATGTCTACGGAGTTCGGCGGGATGAACGACGTCCTGGCCGAGTTATACTACTGGGACGGAGACGAAAAATGGCTCGAGGCCGCGCAGCGCTTCGATCATGCGTCCGTGTTCGACCCCTTAGCTTCGGATCGAGACCAACTCAACGGGCTGCACGCCAACACCCAAGTGCCCAAGTGGATGGGCGCCGCCCGCGAGTATAAGCAGACGGGGACGACCAGGTACCGGGAAATCGCGCAGAACGCGTGGGACATCACCGTGCACGAGCACACCTACGCCATCGGCGGCAACAGCCAGGCCGAGCACTTCCACGAGCCCGACGCCATCGCGTCGTACCTCACCGACGACACGTGCGAGGCGTGCAACACGTACAATATGCTGAAGCTCACGCGCGAGCTCTGGACGCTGATGCCCAACTCTTCGTACTTCGACTTCTACGAGCACGCCTTGCTTAATCATCTGCTGGGCCAACAGGACTCGCATTCGAGTCATGGACATATCACCTATTTCACGCCCCTCAAGGCGGGTGGTCGCCGCGGCGTTGGTCCTGCCTGGGGTGGTGGGACTTGGTCGACTGATTGTAAGCTGAAATTTATCTATTTGGAACATAATCGCAAGCTGCAGTTGTTCTCTGGGGGTAACATAGGGGTGCTAGATCAGCAGATGCAGATTCGAGATATCGTACTAACTTCCATTGCAAATAGATGACTCATTTTGGTGCTGCCAGGGCACTGGTGTCGAGGTTAGTTGCCACTCAAGGCCCCCTGTATCGAGCTTACCATTGACGTAGCGATAGACAAACACGAAATTGATGGACTCTATTTACGCCTACGACGATTCCTCCCTCTACGTCAACCTCTTCACCCCGTCGAAGCTGAACTGGTCGCAGCGTAACACCATGATCACGCAGGTTACGAGCTTCCCTGTTGGCGGTGAATAATCCCCCACTTCTTCAGCAATCCCGGAAAGAGATATGCTAACAACTCTACTTCAGATACGATAACCCTGACCGTCACCGGCAGCGGCACCTGGGATCTGAAGATCCGCATCCCGTCGTGGACATCCGACGCGACGATCGCCGTCAACGACGAGCCAGCATCCGAGGGCACGCCCGGCACCTACAGCACAGTCTCGAGGGCGTGGCAGTCCGGAGACACGGTGACCGTGCGGCTGCCGATGGGCCTGCGACTCATCGCTGCCAACGACGACGCGAAGGTGGCAGCGGTCGCCTTCGGCCCCGTCGTGCTGTCCGGAAACTACGGCGACACGGCGCTGTCGGCGAACCCCTCGCTTGATCTAGGCTCCGTAACGCGCACGAGCGACTCCGCGCTCGAGTTCACGGGGACGGCGGATGGCGCGACGGTCAGCTTGAGTCCGTTCTATGATGCCCATGGGTATAACTACGCGGTGTACTGGCAAACTAGTGGTAGCCTCTCGGGATGAGCCATATAGAAGTTTATATTTCCTTAAAGCATTATAATAAGTCGGGATCTTCTTCATATACGAAGGTGCGGCCTAAAGGTCTTCGGTCTGCGTTAAAATCCTACCCAATAGAAATACCTTCAGTAGCTACCAGGGAAGAATAGCGGAAGCCATAGTGACTGGGAACATTGAAAAATAATAAGGGGATTATTCGCTTGCATACTCCGCCCGGGGTCGAGATCGCATTTCTCGGATTCCCGGGGTTGGTTTGTATGTCCCGTGGCCCGTGGCCCGTGGGTGTCCCGTGTAGGAAAAACGTCCGGTTTGTCGGTACTTCGTAGTTCCAAGTCCACTGGAGAGAGAAGACATGTCCGTCCACAGGTTCTGGACTCATCCGCCCAAGTACATATTGATATCCTCTCTCGCTTCCTAAGGAAGGTTGTTGAACTTGTTCAGCTCGCTCCAGTTGAACCAAAATCAGATTTCGAGTCAAGATGATTGGTTGTTGACTGGTTGCCGCGATGGATCCATTGCCAGGGGCGTCCGCGTCAGACCTGCGTGAGCGAAGAAACATGCCTCGACTGGCCAAAAATGATGCGCGAATATACATGACATCGCGAATAGGCTGAAAAGCACATTCGGGAAGTGTTTGATTGGGTTACAACCACGTGCTATTAAGCATCCAGTATGATCCAGGCATCTCGGTGAGAGAAATTTGGAGAAGCACGGAACTGGTAAAGGACGTGCATGATGTGGTCCTCCGTGCATATCGTGCATATCGGCAGTAGTATCCATGTCCCACATGATCTCCAGCAGATTCCCGTTCCGAGCATAGGTATTAGGTGTATCCAACGGCCACCAAATGTTGACTCATCATCCTATCTCTCACCATAACAGTACTGATAGTCACTAGAGATCGAGAGTTACGCATACGCACCTTGTGTAAACTGCAGCTATGGGAGCATACAGCATTGGACTCACCGATGCCCCAGTGTCGCTGATTGTCGCGACGCTGGTCTTCGTCGGAGCGCTTCTCTGGCCCCGCTTGATCAAAGAAGTGAAGCTGCGGCACTTCCCTCTCGTGGGCGAGGAGCATAATCGCACCAAGCGAGTGAGGAACTACTTCTTCTCGGCTGCAACAGTCTATCAAGAAGGATATCAGAAGTTCAAGGAAAAGATTCACCGACTGACGACACTATCTGGTCTGTCAGTCCCTGCCAACGATGGAGTGACTTTATCACTGACTAGCGAATACCTAGGGGACCACATCATCATCCCGAACCGTTACCTCGATGAACTGAGGCAGCTACCCGATGATACCATTGATGTCCTCCATACATTCAAAGATGTACGGCATCTAGCCACTTCAGGAGCGAAGGTCAAGGCTAACTTCGCAGACTCTCGAAAATGACTACACCGCAGTGTTTCCAGCGAAGCCATTGACGGTAGTAGTGAATAATACAGTGAAGGCAGACTTGATACGGGCTCTCCGTTAGTTCACACGACTAAGCTCCCATTTGAAGTACGTAAGATGGGCTAACATCCGACTCTAGCAAGATTGACGGGCCGGCTCACGGACGAGGTCGAACGCGCTGTGAAGTCAGAGCTTCCCCAGTGTGATGACTGGACACCAGTCAAGATCACGGATCCTCTGCTCAACATCGTGACGATCGTTTCCGGCCTCATATTCCTAGGCCCGGACCTGTGCCGACAGCCAGAGTACATTCGTGCTGCCGTCGACTACACGATTGATATCACCAATGCCGTGGGCAAGTTGAAAGAATGGCCCTGGTGGATGAGACCAATAATGAGCCGGATTATCCCCGAGGTTGTGAGGCTTGGAAGCTACCGGAAGGAGATGAAGGTGTTCCTGGAACCGGTCATCAAGGAGAGGGGACGGTTGAAGGCTGCGGGAGAGCCGCTACCAGACGACACGCTTCAGTGGCTGCTGAATAGAGCTGAAGCCGCTGGTATCACCGACATAGCAGACATCACGCACATGCAGCTCCTTCTCACGATGGCGGCGATACACACGACCACACTCACTGCGACTAGGATGTAAGTGAACAAGATATGAGACTATGGCGTCGCAAGCTTACTTATATGTAGTTTATACGATCTGGCGGCCCACCCGGATGCCGTAGAGGCTATCCGAAAAGAGATCCGGGCAGTCCTCAACGACAATGGCGGCGTGATGACAACCAAGGCACTATTCGACATGAAGCTTACCGACAGCGTCATGCGCGAGTCCCAGCGCCTCAACCCTCCATTTTCCGGTTCGTTCATCATCTTTGCTTTGATGCCAGGCAGCCCACCCTACTAACGCCAGCATAGATGGTTTCCGAAGATACACGCTCAAGCCGATAACGCTGAAAGACGGGACTTACATCCCCGCGCACTCCTACATCGAGGCCGCGAACACGCCAGCGTTGCAAGATCCGAACCATTACCCTAATCCTGAGGTCAGCACTACATTGCGCTGTGCACCATCCCCCCCCCCCTCTCTCCCCATCCCCCATGCCATATCACACTTGAGCCTTTCAACAACTAACCTCGCCCGACCCGCCTCGCAGGAATTCGATCCGTACCGCTTCTACAAGCTGCGCACCACGGACGTACCGGATCCGATCGGCTACCGGAACCGAGAGCAGTACCAGTTCGTCAGCGTCACGAAAGAGAACATGAGCTTCGGGTTCGGTCGACACGCCTGTCCGGGCCGGTTCTTCGCCGCCAACGAGATTAAGTTAATCCTAGCCCGGTTGCTTCTGGACTACGATGTCAAGATGCCCGAGGGTGTCGAAACGCCGTATAAGAACCTCTCCATAGGCGTCGTCAACGCCACGGATGTTACGAAGGAGATCCTGCTGAGGAGGGTGAGGGGCTCAGCATGAGGCGGCACATGTCCTTGCCCAAGTAGAATCCAATTGATTCAGAGTTCTGCAGGCAGGTGAGTTTGGGGTAGTTATGAATATAACAAGTGAGGGTTCTCAGGGGGTGACCTCAAAGCTAGCGCGGAGAGAAAACTCGTGTCTCAAGGAAATGCAGGGCCTCCCAGTCCACAATGGCGTTGTCGTCTCCGCATTACGTGCATTTCTCGGTGTTCTCTCTGGGTTTGCTACCCTGCACCTGATCAGACCACAGTCTTCTTCTGGAGCCGTACGCATGTTCATCAACAACTAATGCCGAGGGAAGTGTGAGGAATGCACTGATACACGACATGCATGACATGAAGTGTTTACATTGGATCAGAGTGACAGCCCAGACTCCAGGGTGTCAAACGTAGTCTCTGGCTGACACGTCTCACCGATCAACTCTCGTAGAAGCTAGGTAAACATCACAACACAACAATATGCGGTATCGTTCGAGGCTCTTAGGATCAGGCCTGCTTAGGATGAAGGAGATACAATTCGCTGTGTCAGCTAGTAGTTTTGCAGTGTCCCACTTTCCCACTTTTGAACGGCTGGCACACGTCAACGTCGCCATCACCGCCATTGCTGCCATTTAACTGCGCCGCATTGAGGCCCTTGTCATTTCTTCGAGACTGGGCCAAAGCTTGAGGCCATGTTTCTAGAAACCTGCGCGCCGCCGCAATTGGAGGTAACTAGGCACTTCTAGTCAGTGTAAATCCACCGAGGCTAAATTATATGATTGGTTGAATATCCATTGATGCCTCTTACCCATGCTCCCGTCGGTTTATGTAGGTAAGATGGCCGAATCTGTGTTCGACAGGGGCTCGGCGACGCTTTGAATGGATGACTAACTACTAAACCGTTATTAGACGGTATATACGCTGGACCCCCTCCGATTTTGCTTGTGCACATAAAATGGACCCGAGTAATTGTATTTACGGTGTTTTGCGCCCACAAAAGGTCGAATTGTACGTGTAGAAAACAGGGCCTAGAGTGCAAGGTGAATCCTTCGTAGGTCCCCTTTTGAATTAAAGAGATTACTAATAATAGCAACAATAGCTCGGTGATACTTGCTACCCCTATTGACAACCATTACAGCTTTTCAATGACATCCTGTCAATGCTGTCATATCACCTCTTGAAGTTGCTTTCGAAGCTGCTTGATGAACTCACTGTTGTGGCTTCGCCCAAAGCGGCATAGGGACACCCCGCCGGACCGCTGCAAAGGTTTGACGACTTAGTTGAGCAGTTCCGAATAACGACGTCGAACAGATATTGGTAACTGATTGTCGATAATACATCTATTTGCAGGCCGTGTTAGTGACGTCGGGGTCAATCTCAGGTGGGACAATGCAGATCTAGCAAATCTCTAGAAGGATTCTTAACTAGATATAATATTCGGTGTGCCGCAATGGCGCAGTATACAGGTCAAGGGATAGCTCTGGGTCATAGGCCGTTCGCACGTGTGCGGATGCAGCAGCCGTGATGATGTGCCGTCATTGGTCGAGTGCGATTAGCTCTTTCGTAATCCCATCATGCGGCGAGATGGACGTGCTATTCATGATAAAGGCGATGTTACCCTCCTGAAATTCGAATAGAACTACAAACAGCCACGAGAAAATCAAGTTTCGTGCAGTGAATGCACTTTCTATTCAACGCATGCTGAAACCTGTCACTTGGGATCCTCTGGCCTTCTCATCATGGCGAATCTGACCATTTGGGCTGTCCTTGCCATTCCCATCTTACTTATCCTCCAGCGCATCAGCAGAATCGGCCAAAGGCCGAAGGGCTATCCTCCCGGACCACCAACTCTCCCCTTGATAGGAAATCTCCATCAGCTTCAGAAGGAGAAGAACCATCTGCTATTCCAGAAGTGGGCGAAGGAATATGGTCCCGTATACTCGCTCGTCCTGGGGTCGAGGGTGGTCATCGTCCTCAACACGGATCAAGCGGTCAAAGATCTGCTGGATAAGCGAAGCAGTATCTACTCTTCCCGCCCGGAGCTTTATCTCGGACAGGGCATTGTCAGTGGAGGGTTCCGTATGCTGTTAATGGTGAGGGGGGGGGGGGGGGGGGGGGGGGGGGGGGGGGGGGGGGGGGGGGGGGGGGGGGGGGGGGGGGGGGGGGGGGGGGGGGGGGGGGGGGGGGGGGGGGGGGGGGGG
>JAKJXP020000011.1:313441-429848 GCA_022225965.2 Diatrype stigma
GGCGGGTTCCGTATGCCGTTAATGGTGTGCCCCCCCCCCCCCCCCCCCCAGAATCACAACAACCAAATAAGAAAGTAAAGTGCTCATACTCCGGAACTAGGTATACGGCGAGACCTGGCGGATGATCCGCAAAGTCGTACACAACAGCCTGAACATCAAGGCCGCGCGGTCATACGTCCCCTACCAAGACCTCGAGAACAAGGCCATGCTGGTTGGGTTCCTTGACGAGCCCGCCCGGTTCACGGACCATATCCGAAGATACACCAACTCCTTGACCACCCAGATGATCTTTGGCTTCCGCACTATCAGTGTGGACGACCCCAAGCTGAAGCAACTATACAGTGTATGTTCGCTCTTTGTGGGCGATGACGCCCACTGGGGGATGCAGATACTAACTGGTCTTGAACGATTAGAACTTCGAGAACTTCTCGGAAGTGGTTGGTCACCGAACGGCTGCATTGGCCGACATATTCCCTCTGATCAGATACCTCCCTGATGTCCTGTTGCCCCTGAGACGCCATGCGAAGGAGCTACACCGGCGCGAAGTCGACCTGTTTGTCGGGCTCTACCGAGAAACCAAGCGGAAGTTGAAAGAAGGAACGGCAAAGGTGAGCAGACCAGAATCAGACCACTATACTTATTAACTCGCTTCACACTCCCACCCACAAACCCCGGTCAGCATACATGCAATACTGACATGTAACCAACCAACAGCCGTGCATCTGCGCCGACCTCGTCCGCGCCCAAGAGATAGAGGGCTTCTCCGACGGTCTAGCCGGCTACACCAGCGGCTCCCTGCTCGAGGCCGGGTCGGACACGACGGCCGCGACGCTCATCGGATTCGTACAGGCGCTGCTCTGCTTCCCCGAGGTGGTGCCCCTCGCGCAGGCCGAGCTCGACCGGGTGTGCGGCGACCGCGTGCCGGATTTCGACGACCTGCCCAACCTCCCTTACATCCGCGGCGTCATCAAGGAGAGCTTCCGGTGGATGCCGACCGACATCCTGGGCGTACCGCACGCCGCCATCCGCGACGACGAGTACCTGGGGTACCGGATCCCCGCGGGCGCCGAGGTCGTGTACAACGTGTGGGCGATCGCGCACGATCCCGAGCGGCACCCGGACCCGGAGCGGTTCGACCCGGCGCGCTGGGCGCACGACAGCCAGACGTCGGCCGAGGCGGCCAACTTCCAGGACGCCTCGAAGCGCGACCACTTCGTCTTCGGGGCCGGGCGCCGCCTGTGCCAGGGCATGCACATCGCGGACCGGTCGCTGTTCCTGGGCGTCTCGCGCCTGCTGTGGGCGTTTGACTTCCGCCGCGCGGTCGACGAGGAGACGGGCCGCGAGATCGTGCCGGATATGCGCGAGCTGACCGAAGGGCTGTTCGTGCAGCCCAAGCCGTTCCCGGCGGATATCAGGCCCAGGAGCGAGCATAAGGCGCAGCGCGTGAGGGAGGAGTGGAGTAAGATGGGGGAGCTGCTGGATGCCGAGATGCAGTGGAAGGCTATCCCTGAGGGTATGGTGTGGAAGGACTACGAACCCGGTGAGGTTGAGAAGTAGGGAGTTGCTTGGGGGGCGAAGGGGGGTTTTGCTGGGTATTCGACGTCTCCGTGGCTAGTTACTGGTGCTGCCATATCGAGGGCAGGAAGACGTTATTTCGAAGCTGACGATAACCTCAACAACTATCATTCATGCTCAGTATCCATTGTAATATGAATGACTATAACCTGACCTGCCATGACCTTGTGATGGTGACGATGATGATTCTGTGTTTAGCATTCGGGCTGGCCGGGTAATTAGCTACGGCTGCAAATCCAGGCTGCTCCCCAAAGACGAGGCTTCAGGTATACGAAGCTAAGTTATGCATACACCAGCTCCAACGTTGTATTGGCCGTATGGGCCGGCTGGAGTAGGAGAGCTAGCATGTCGCGATTGACATGGGAAAGAATACCATGGCCTTCTAAGTGGCCCGGGGGCAAGCCATCTGCTTTGTGATTTCCCCCACAACGACGAAGGCCCTTCGTTACTCATTCCTTCAGCCTAGCTTGGCTTGCAGGAAGCGCGTGTTCGGCAGGTTTGTCGGAGGCAGCAGAACTGTCGGACTTAGGAAGGCATCGTGACTTCGGCTAGGTTGGATTTTGACGTTCTTATTTCATCCATAGAGGTGTCCATCGCACTACCTTGAAAAAAGGGGATCCGGCGGCGATCTCGCGCGAGCTTCTTGTCGACCAGGATCCGCATGGTTATCGCCCCTTCACGGGCTTAGGGTACAGTGATCAGGAACTTGGATTCGATCAAGTATGTTTCGAGTTCCAAGGCATCGCGCCAGGGAGTTAAGCTTTTCGCCCAGATCTCCAAGCATTCGTTGTGCGTTGGATGAGCCAGTTTCAAAATCGAGTGGGTCGCTATCCGGCAGTTCGTTGATGCTGTGCTGGATACTGCGTCCTATGGTGACCAGATATTTGCACACGGTTGGTGTCACGACTAGCTATGGACTGTGTTGAGACTTGTGACACATATGTGGTGGTGTTGATGCAGTGATTGAAGGTTTCCGGTTTCGGACAGGATGTTATACTATTTAGGCTATTCCAGCTAGTCCAGGATCAGAATGTAGGACATGAACGATAAAACATTCGTTTACGAGTAGGTAACATAGCTGAATTACCTGCATCTGCACAGCATCAGCAAGGTCGCACCGCTTTACATCAACGACACCCAAAGGCTTAGCTACTTTTATGCAAGCCACTCCTCTTAGCCAACAGGGCGAATTCATCTGTCCTCAAGTTCTCCTTGATCCACCTTAATTAGCAGCATGCCCCTGCAACTCGACCATGCTCATGAAGCCGACGCAGGCCGGATCGCCGAAATCCACATGGCGGCGTTCGGCAACAACGCCATGCTTCAGGCCCAATTCCCGATGCCCGATATACACGAACCGCTTCAGGATATCATAAGACTGAAGGCACTGGCCGATATAGATGACCCGAAAACCACAGTGTTGGTCGTTCGAGATGTTCCCGATCAGCAGCAGGTCAATACAAGTCAGGGCCAGGACCATGGCCAGGATATATCCGCCGAGGACCAGGCCAAGCTGAAGAGTAATAGGGGCCCCGCCATTGCATTCGCGAAATGGGCGCACCCAGTCGCGGAGGGTGAAGACTACGCAGAACCGCCCTGGCTATGGCCGGAGCGAACCAACTTGGACGTGTTAGAAGGCTGGACGAAGAAGACGGAAGAGGCTCAGCAGAAAGCCCTAGGTCGAACGCCGTGTTACAGTATGTCTATGGGCACTCCATATTTCTAGATCATTCTCCAATCCTGTGTACCGGACAGAGGCTAATAGGTACCAACGATCTAGGGCTCACCTTCATAGGAACAGATCCATTGTATGAAAGACGTGGAGCTGCATCATTGATGGTCCAATGGGGAAAGGAGCAATGCCGGCTACACAACACGCCGGCCTATCTGGAGAGTACACAGGAAGCAGTCGACTTATATAAGAGGAACGGGTTCACCCAAGTAGAGACCTTTTCGATGGATATCCCCGGGATCGGGGAGGGAGTTTATAGGGAGACTACTTTTATATTCATCCCAGCGGTGGGCAGTTGAAGTAGAAGACACCGCTTATATATTTCATGCTCGAAGTATAGATGGTCGTGTCATGGAGATAGACCATTAGGAGAATGCTACATACCTTAGTAATAGCAGGAGAACCCTTGCTCCATGTAAATTGGAGATCTTGATTTGGAGATCTGGATGGAAAGGTGGAAAGGTTGACCCAATCGGCCAGCTCGAAGTGCCGTTGGTGTTGGTGACACACAGAGATCTGGTAGGATAGATCAATCGAACATTGACTTCGCGCTAATTACAAATATTACATATACATAAGGCGCAAATAAACCGTATTCTTTATGTATTATTGCCATATATTATTATTTGCTAAATATTTATTAATATTTATTTAAAACTTGGTTTTATTATTTTTAAAAAGTTATTAAAATTAAAATATAAGAAATAATTTATAATTGCTTTATATATATATATTTATATATAAACTCATTAAAAAAGCTATTTACGTATGGCTTTAATACGTACATCGTCGTCGCCAAAATGCCAGCAAAATGGTAGTAGGTATGGCTGTGCTGTAGTATAAATCAGGCAATTAGTGGGGGCAAGTGGCAGCTAGCGCCCAAATCAATGTTCGATTGATCTTACGTCTCCAGAGATCTTACCTAAATTGACCAATCGTCATTGGAGATAAACGCGGCAACACAGGCGCCTATGGGCCTATGGTACTGCCTAGGTACTGACCTAACGCGCTATGCGCCGGTGCACCCCACCTGGCCCACCTGCCTGCACTGTGGGCACCTGGGCACCTGGGCAATTGGCAAAGGACGGAAGATCCTCGGCTCCGTCAATCGATAGAGCCCAGGTGGGGAGCTCCAGGGCTGGGAGCTGGTGGAGGGTCCCTGAAATTTAATGGGCAAAGCACCGACTGACGCCTGCAATCGCAATCGCAATCGCCATCGCAATCGCAGTCGCCGTAGCGAAAGTTGAACATCGACCCCGAGCAAGCATCGGCATCAGCATCGGCATCCAGCGGCAGCATTCAGACGAGCGAGCAATTGAAGCTCGCGGGAGGCCAAGATGGTGAATCCAGGAAAGCGCATGCACATATTACAAGCCGTACGTCTTCTTTTTACTCATCTCATACATCATACATCATACGTCTCCCCGTGCTGTATATCGCTAACTATGATCCATAGAAGGTAAAACCGACCCGCAGAGCCGAAGAAGCCCAAGACCGAAGATCACAAAGAGCTCGCGCCCCTCTCTCTAACGATTCTATGATGTAGTTACTGGCATTACGGCATGGCCAAGGCGCCGCGGTACTACCGCCCGAGATCACGCGGATACATATGGACTTCGCGCTGAAGTGGAACGACGGGCATTTGGGGCCAAGGTACGCCGTCATATTATATCCCAACGGCGAAGGGGACGGGGAGAGAGATGGTTGCAATTGGAGATTATAAATGAAAGAGCGGGGCGAAGTTGGGACCGAAGCTGACGAAAACTGGCTTCCGCTCCGGCTGTGAACCACCAGAAAATTCTGGAAGACGTGTCTACCACGGCTCAAGTTCTGGAACCCAGCGATCCCGATGATCGTGAACCGGTCGCAGGACCAAGCGGGGCCGGCCACGATGTCGATCTACTTTCGACAGAGTGCGGTCCTTGCGGAAGCCAACGAAGCCGCTGCAGCCGGCAAGGCGGGGACGTCGACGATACCGGCGCCGCTCCCGCTCGCACAGCAGCCGCACTCGAGCACTGAGGGGGAGTGCCCGGCGCCGGCGCCCGGCGAGGGCGAGCGGGTGGTGACGATCGACATGAAGCACCAGCACTCCGACGATATCCTGGGCGAGTTCCTGGCGAAGACGGGCGCGACGGTCGTGACGCCGACGCCCGACGAGCAGGTCGAGCAGCGGCAGCTGGACGAGCTTTCCGAGCGCGCCGCCTACGACCGCGCCGTCATGAAGAAGTACCTCGACGACAAGCGCCGCGAGGAGCGCATGCTGGCCCAGGCCAGGCAGGAGGCCGAGGCTATTCGGTTGTCGAACCAGTAGTTGGCTGGCTAGTTTGATCGAAGACAGAGAAAGGGGCGAGAAAGAGAAAGAGGGTGGGATGCCAAAGGAAAACAAAAAATCTAGCATATGCTTACGGATAGACACGGCATGGAGAATGGCATGGCATGATAGCATGGTGTGATATGGTGCAATGTAAAAAAAGATTAATGTAACATACGGGATCATCGTCGGCCAAAAGGGTTCCCACGAAAGGGGGTGTACATAAACAACACCGGGAGAATCTCAAAACAGAAAATTCCCATGCCCTCTGAGCAACACTACCTCCCAAGGGCGTTGAACGATAAGATCATCGAACACAGGGCTTCTGCTCAATGAATCCTAGCAACCTCCTTGGCAAGTGCCGAAAAGATCAATCATTGGGCAATATGGGAGGGTTCAGACACGTAGGTATGTTAAGTCTATCTTCACTCAGACGTACGCGATTGATAGCCTCTACTTCACCTCTCCCTATCTCTGTTGGTCCCTTAGGAGGTTGGTTGGCAGAAGCCAAGGGAACGATGAGGACTCGTCGATGAACAGACCACCCCTATACAAAATAGGCGACACCGAATACAACCTGAGAAGACACAGCCTAGCTTCTATAGCCCCTAGTTGGATCGTGATACAGTGGCTGAGCATCACAGCACTGGCACACTATGTCCAAATTACCCCCTTCATAACACTCTGCTAGTACGGTCACTACTCCTTTCGAATGGACCTTGCTAAGCAGCATCTAAGAATGGTGACAACCCCGTTGATGTTGCCATTCGCTACACCATATAAATAGTGCCGTCCGTTTCACTATATCCAAAGCAAGTCACTGAGGTAATGTGAGAGCCGAATAAACATCTGCCACGATGCAATGCTTATTGTTTGAGCCGCAGGAAGAAAGCCAAAATCCATCATAATAGACAGACCCGAACTCATATAGGGGTATCTCCAACGCCGTCCCGTCCCTCGCCCCTTATTCATACATGAGTTACCAACCAACAGGTAACTAACTCATACCAAGCATACCTACCCAATGCCAACCTAAATTTGGTACAGCGGCTGAACCTCATGTTCCTTCGCCCCTCGCCGATCCCACCACCACGCGCCCCTAACAACCGGCGCCACGAGTCTGCTCACAAGCTGCGACCGGATAAGCGCCCGCCGAATGCGCTTGCGCAGCCCCAACCCAACAGCCAGCAGCACCGACAGCGCGCCCAGCGCCCCCACAACAGCATCGCGCGTCTTCGTATCCGGCGCGTTGCCACGGTCCCTATGCAGGACCTCGGTGCGCCCGAGCACCTCACCGTCCTTATCCAGCGCCGCCACGCGCAGGTACGGCGGCATATCGTCCCGGATCGCGAACGCGACCTCGAACGCATCCCTCCGCTTGTCGGACAGGCGCGCCCATCCCCCGCCACCCGCAACAACGACGCCCTCCCAGTCGGCGCCCTCGAGCGCCCACCGCGCCACCTCGGTGGCGCCGTGCCAGCTGGCGTACAGCGCGCGCTCCGCCGGCCGCAGGTACACGGCGGGCGGCGCCGTCGGCCGCCCCGTCCACGCCGCCTTGTGCGCCCGGTACGACGTCACCGTGCCCCAGGTCGAAGCTAGCCGCGGCGCGAAGTGCGCGTCGCAGAGCATGGCGCCGTCCGCGCTGAACTCGGTGAATGTTGGGAGGAACCCGTAGCTGATTAGCATGTGGGGTTGCGAATCCGAGTTGGAGTTGAAGTCGGAGTTGGAGTTGGAGTTGGAGTTGGAGTCTGACGATGGTGGTGGTTGTGGTAGATGAAGCATCTGCGCTGAGCCCTGCGACTGCGCGAGGCGCGACCGCGACGGGTCGGCGAACTCCTGCACCAGGCGCGCCGTCATGCCGATGGTGTCTAGCTCGATGAGCATGCCTCGGCTGTACGCGCCGATGTAGTCGGTTCCCTCGCTCTTCCCGTTGTCGAAGAGGGAGAGCAGCGTGGTGGTGGCTGCTTCGGGGTCGGCGGTGCCGGTCCCGACGATGCGCGCGTGGTGCTGCCACGTGAAGTCGGTGGCGCGGCCGCCCGACAGGTCGCGGAACGAGCTGTAGGCGCCGCCGAGGGTCCAGACGGTCTCGCCGGTCGCCCCGTCGATGCACAGGACCGAGTGGGTGTGGCGACCCGAGACGACGTAGTTGCCGTCGCCGTCCTTGTCGACGCTGTTGATGTGGAAGAAGTCCAGCGCGTCCGTGGGCGTGCCCGCGCCGCGCTCGTCTGGGTTCAGCATCGTGTCCGCAATCGCCACGTGCTCCGACGCCCGCCACTCGAAGAGCAGCTCGCCCGTCGCGATGTCCACCTCCTGGAAGAGCCCGTCGAGGACCCACCCCCTTTCGGGCCCGCCGGCCGCCGAGAGGTTCATGGGGATCGTTTGGTAGACGGTGAACAGCGCCGTGTCGTCCTGGGTGATTTCGAACTCGTGCATGTCTCCCCGGAGGTTGTCGCCGACAGGCTCGATCTCCTTGAATATCTGGTACGACGCATCCAGCTATATACAAAATATCAGATTGTCAGTCTTTCTGTAACGAGGCTACCCATCTTCGTGGTATCTGTCTCTTTATCTTTATTGTTTTACTTCATCTTTTTTTTTTTTTTTTTTTTTTTTTTTTTTTTTTTTTTTTTTTTTGTTTGCGTTATCTTACCATGTAGTACGTCCCGCGTCCGTACCGGTACCGCACGCCGTCAAAGCCCGCCCAGAAGGTTATGTACTGCTCCCCCTTATACGTCTGGATCTTGACGTCGGTAGTCTCGCCGAACCGGTCCGAGGTCCAGACCAGGTTGCCCCGCGCGTCGACGATCACGGGGCCCGGGTTGGACACGATGGTGCCGCGCGGGGAGAAGAGGTAGTACCCGCCGTCATCGCAGCGCTCGTCCCAGGCCTGGAAGTTCAGCAGCGGCGATGACTGCTTGAACGACTTGTACCAGGTCCGCGGGTAGAACCCGTAGAACCCCCAGTCGTACAGAAACGGCGAGCGGAAGACGTCGACGCTTTGCGCCGCTTGGGTCACCAGCGGGAGGCAGAAGATCGTCACGGCCGCCACTAGGAGGGTGGTGGCCGTGGTGACAAGCGTGCGAGGTGACATTGTGTTTCTATCCGAGTCGCCTTCTGAAAACAGCAGCAACAACGACAGGACCGGTCCAGGGGCTGCTGCTGCTGCACCTTACCCGAGACATCTTACTTTAAGAACATTCGATAACAGGGTACCGAACAATACTCAGAATCAGTGCAGTTGGTTTCTCCCACTTGGCCCGTACCCACTTCCCGAAGCTGTTTCTCTGCTCGCTCATCATATCAAGCACTAGACGACTGCCAAGAAGCGTAGCACGGCAGACGATTTAGCGTAGAGCGGCGTGGTGGTGGAGAGAGACAGGCATGCTACACGGCGTATGTAGCCTCACCACCTGCTCATGCTGAGGACGTGGGATGGCCAATGGGTCAGCGCATTTCAAGGTATACGTGCCCTTCCGATGCCGTGCAGAAGTATCTATCCCCTTTGGAAATTCTAGACTCCGCAGGCATGAGTATGCGATCTTAGGAGAACAATGAGAGCGCAGTTATGAGTAAGCGTCAGAACCTTGAGAGGTCAGTGATAGGCTGCACTCGCTGCCTCGCATTATTTGACCGCGCATATGACCTCCTTATGTTTGAGTGCGAGAGTCATTCCGCCCTTCGGCTATCAAAAAAGGGTTAATCTAGCCTACCACCCACTCTCTATAGGTGGGGACACTCATTCATATCACGGTGTATTGCGACGACTTATTCGTCGATGTCACCAAAAGGGAAGAGACTTGCTACATACTACCTAGGGTATACAATAAACCTCTGAGGTATGGAGAAGATATACGTAATCCTTGATATAACTTCTTATGTCCGCGCGTTGTCCCACCGCAAACAGCTTAACGCCACGCTACCGAGCCGTAATCCCGGATGTCGGGTGCTTATTTTAGGCCGCTCGGTGCTAGGGTTGCAAAGAAGGGTTCCCTTTGGAAACTACTACGTATGCAGTTATCTCCCGCCTGATGATCTGATAACCAACTGCGAACATACGCTTTGCGTGGTGGTGATATAACCTTGGTGGTGGAGGATCATGCGTGCCTTGGATAAGTATCCTGCCAGTGACAGGGAAAGGGGCCCCTTAGATGGGAATACTTGATGATGGTTTCTCGTGTCTCGTAACAGCCTCGAAAAACTACGAAGTAGGTGTTGAAAGGGCACACTGCTCAAACTTCCTGCAACTATGTTCCCATTGCAATCGAACGCATATTTCCTAGCGTGCCTCTAACTATGGGGTATCACTAGATCCCGGGCTTCACTTTGCCGACGCTTATAATTATAGCGGCGTTGACAATGGTTTTTCTTGATCTCACCTAGCCACCCCGTAATGAATATGTACACGCCGTATATCATCATGTAGGTAGCAGGACAGGTAGCTAGCATTGCGGCGCTCATCCACTGCCAAGGCCAAGTGTACATCTCAGGTGTTTAAATCGGCTATGACGGCACGGCTCCGAGCAGTGGTTCCCGAAGTCATCCTCAGATTATCTCGCACCCGGTTTCGGCAAGCTGCTATACGCGTATACATACCTATCGCGGGTCTGGGATCATGAAGCAAGGTTACGTAGCCAACGCCGTATGCGTAGGGATGTAAGAAGCATGTATGTTGTGGCAAAGCGACATGGGGGATCGGTAAGAATATTTTCCATTACGAGTCAGTTGGCGGAATCGGGGCGGAATTGAACAGCCCAAATCCGCCGTGACTATGGAAGGAGACGGGACGCCGGGGACGGTTCTCGAGTTCGCCGATGCATGGGCGCTGAATCAATCGTGTAATGAGTGAGCACATAACTACGTAGCAACTAGACTACCTATTATATGAAAACATACGAAAACATAGAAATAATACAATTCCCCCGATCTGGTTTGGCACTCTGTGTCGCCCCCTTTATCTCCTACCCCGGATTGTCGGGACATTCGGATGACTGATGGTTCCCGAACCTGCCGACGAGGACCCATATTTGAGGAACAGTAGTTACAGGTCACCACAGATTGATGTTGACATCGAGTTGGCCGCTCTGTTCTTATTGGTGGATAGCACAGCACAGGGGGTGATAATGATAAAGGCGAACAGGGGCTGCTATCCCGCTTGATCTTATCGTGGTTCGCCTGCAGTCAGCCTCCGCTTCAGCCGCATGGAGAGCGGTGTCACGGGCTTGTATCGCCATAAGCAGACTGGAACGTCTACCTCGATCTTGACCACTTGATAGTGACTTAGCTTGCAACATTTCTACATACGTACGTGACAGGACAGGGCTACGAATATCAGCAGCCCAATAAATTCAGAAAAATACAATCCAGACAAAATATATACTTTATTACCAGGGCGCCAGAATCCACGATGAGCACCCAAGCAGCCCCACGAACCGGGACACCCGCGCTCCTCGTAGCCAGCCTCCTCGCCTGCGCCCTAGTAGGCGGGTACGCGGCCGTAAGCTCGATGGGCCGGAGCGGCTTCACGGACGCCATCTTCACCTACGTCGTGGACGCGGACCCGCACGATAAGAGCGCGGGCGGGTTCCCGGGGGCGCCGGCTCCGCTCCTCCGCCGCTACACGGGGATCGAGGCCGTCGACTACGGGCTCGCCGTCCTCGTCGGCTTCTTCTCCGGTCTGATCGGCGGCGACGTCGCGCCCCAGTACCGCCTCTTCACCCTCTGGGGCATGACCCAATTCGGCGCCTGCTGGACCCTCGTCGCGCTGGAGGGCCTGCGCGCGGGAAATCGGGGGAGGCTGGTTAGCTGGTAAGTCGGACGAACGAACGAATGGACTCTGGTCGGTTGGTCGGTCTATCAATCGGCCGGTAGACTTTTTTCCTTTGTGGTTTTCTAAGCCGAGGTTAACGCAAGCAATGAACGCAGGACCGGCACCGCGGGCCTCCTCGTCCAGACATGCTCGTGGACAATTACGGTACCACTCTGGCTAATCCTGCACCTCTTCACCTCGCCCGTCGCGAAGCTCGCCCCCTCTTCCCCATCTCCATCCGCCCTGCTAGTCGACCTCTGGGACCTCGCCGTCCTCCCCCTCGCCATCACCCTAACTTTCATCACGCCCGCCCTGCCCATGCTCCTACCGTCCCACTTCGGCGCCTGGGCCCACTACGCCGCCACGGCCCTCTGGCAGCCCTTCCCGCTCTGGCACAGCCTCGCGCAATCGGGCCTGAGCCGCGTCGCGCGCTTCGTCGAGCGCACTCAGGGCAGCCCCTCGCGCTCCCCCGCCGACCACCAGGCCTACCTGGCGCAGGCGCGCAGCGTATACGGCTTCGTGACCATGCTCAGCGTCGCCGCGCAGGTCACGGTCCTGCAGGTGGTGCTGGCGCCGCCCGCGGTGCGCGAGTCGCTCGCGCGCACGTACCCGTCGCTGCGGGCCTACGCCGCGCCCGACGTCACCTTCGCGTCGGTGTTCGTGCCGCGCGGCGCGCCGCCGGTCGTCGACCCGGCTGCGCTCGCCTCGGGCGACCTCGCCGGACCCGCCGTCTACTTCTTCCAGTACGACATGTACTTCGGCTGCGGGGCTATGCTGCTGTGGGCGCTGCATCTGCACCGCAATGCGCTCCGGGGTAGGGCCGCCACTTCTTCTGCGAACGCGCCTCTGCGGGTCGCTGCGAGGGTGGCTTGGTGGTTCGCTTTGGGCGGCTTTGCGGGGGCGCTGTCGACGCTGCTGTGGGAGCGCGATGTGGTGGTTGTGGAGGGTGAGGAGGCGGAGGGGAAGAAGATGAGATGAGGAGATGTGCATTGCGTGAGTAAATTCTGCGTGGGCAAGGTGGACTGACTATGAGAGATGGAATTTTGGGATGGGATGTAGTCATGTTTATTGGAGCCCACACACACACACACATACGCATGAATGGATGTACCACCTAAACGAACAGGAGGCGAAGAAATATTTGTGTTGCCTGGTCCAGGAATCGAACTTAGGTCTTCTTTTTGAAGCCATTCTTTCCTCGTCTTTTATAGTTAGTGATTTTTTAACACACAGGGTAGAGCTACCCAAGCATTGCGGTATGTTTCTTGACTGCGACAAGTTCGAATCCCGTTTCTGCTTTTGGCTGTTCTGGTGTGTTGTGTTACCACTGCACCGACCTGGCTTGAATTGTTAAGAGACTGATGACTTCGTTGTAGTTATATTGTCAAGTCCTGCAGGAGGGTTCCGGGTTGGTAGACCCCGTACGGACAGGAACTATGACAATAAGCTGTTGTCACCATGGCCCGTGGAAAATTGACTAATCGCCATCGAACATGTTGTAATATTAGCAGCTTTCTATGGAGGTCTAGTCTTCATCCATCAGCGCAGCAAGCTCGGCCTCTTCCTCCGCCGTCATGGCGCCTTCAGCTGGTTCAGCTGGTGTTTCCTTCACAACCCCTTTGGCCTTCTCCTCCTTCTCCTTGTTCACCCTATCAAGCTCCTTCAAGCCAAGCTCCCAAGTCCGCACAGTCCCATCTATGGAGATAGAAGCGACGCGATTAGATCCGCCCAGGGTGACTAGGTCCGTAACCTCGTCATAGTGACCCTCTAACGTGCAGTACAGTTTCCCGGAAGAGCGGTCCCAAACTTTGATGTCCTCGTCTCTCCCCGCCGTGAGGACCCATTGATCGGTCAGCGCGACAGTCCTGACGTGGTCGCCGTGCTCGATGGTATCGTCGGGAGCGAAGTTGCGGGCCCGCGACAGGTTCTTGGCCGTGCCGTCGCCGCTCGATGTCCACAGGTCAACATCCTCGCCCTCGACGTCGAAGAGTAGTCTGTAGACGGTAGTGTCGTGCTCTAGTATGGTGTGGCGTACCGCCCCAGGCTCGCCGGGCGGCGTCTCCTCCACCTGCTCGAAGCCGTCGAGGCGCACGCGCCACCGGCGGATATGCGGGTCGCTGCTGGCACTGATGAGGAGGATCTCGTCGGGCCCGGAGAGCACGGGGTCGATGGCGAGGTGTTGCACGGCCATCATGGAGACGGCCTGGTCCTGGAGCGTGTGCAACCGCGCCCCTGTCGCCGTATCCCACACGATGATCTTCTTGTCGGCGCCTCCGCTGATCAGACAGTCTTTCCCGCCGATCTTGGCGCACACCACGGCCTTCACGAAGTCAGAGTGGCCGCTGTACTTCCGGCCCAGTGCTTTCGATGACACATCCCAGGACCATACGTCCTTGTCCCAGGACCCGGCAAACACCAGCTGATTCCCAGGTCCTCCAACCGCGACGCAGGTCACTGGCGCAGACGGACCCCGATACACCTGCTTCTTCGTATCCCCTGTCTGAGGTTGCAGGTATATAAAGTTAGTCAATGCTATCCCCCACGCTCCGTAGCCCAGTCACCCTCGACTTACATCGACATTTACCCTACGCACTGAGCCTGTAGACTCTGCGATCAGGAGGGATGAAGGCGAAGCTGGATCCCGTATTGCGGCCAAGAGCTTCGACTTGAGTACAATCGGGTTGCCATTCTTATTGCCGGCTTTTGCAGCACGCCTCTCCTTTTTAGCCTGTACGGCACTAGTAGATAAGCGTCAGGACTCTATACACTCAGTCATATGAAATGCTCTCTCTGGGTTTACATACTCGGTCTCGAAGAAGTGCTCGGATGATGTTCCTTGCTGCATTTTGATGGTGGGGGTTTGGATCGCTTTATTATTGGTAAGGACAAGCACTGCCACCAACCTTCGAAAGGGACTTGAGATCTTAAGTATCTTAAGTAAAAAATATACCAGATCCGACTCAACAATCCCCAGGAATCCCAGGTCAGATCTCGTTTATATAATTTGTATCTCCAGCTAGGCAACCGAATTGTTAACAGGCAACCGAATTCCGTTGACATTAATAATGAGTCTCTTAATAATGCCCGTGTCCATCATTCGTCGCTTCGATTTCTACCTGAATCTACGTACTGCAAAAGTAGAGTAGGTAAAGACGCCTGGGCTAATTATGGAGCAATGGAGGGGCATACATAAGACGCTAGCTAAGGGATCTAACCAGATAGAGCTAGACCGCCAATCAACGACCAGAAACGCGTCCCTGACGAAAGTTAATTGGAAAGCGCGTCCAACTGTCACTTAGACGCGTTAAAGTCTCCATTTACTTATCCCGATGGTCGTCATGTGCATTTAACATTTCCACTTGACTTTATACTCGAGAGCAACGTCAATAACCGAAGCCCGTAGCCCCTATCTCGACCAATTAATAAGGTGCCCCTCCATAAGGTGTTCCTGCTCCTGGAGAAGCTACGAGCCGCGAGCTGCTTTGTCGGTTTAAGATCCGAGTATTAAAAAAAAAGCGATTGATATGACATCGACTGCCGCCCCTCGCCCGCGGGCACGCCCTGCCCATACTCAAGGCATAACACGCTGCGCCTACACGCCGAACGGCCTAAAGCTGGTCACAGTTGGCTCCAATAACACAATCCGATTATACAAGACCGGCTTTGACGGCGAGCCTATCAATATCGATGACTGCCAAGAGCAGAACTTCAGCTTAGACGCCTCGGACGACTTCTTCGTTGTCGGATCGGAGGATGGGACCGTCAGTCTGTATTCGGTGCCCAACGCCACATTTGACAAGTTCCTATTGCGATGCTCACTGCCAATACGCGATGTTGCCCTCTCGCCAGATTCCAAATGGTGCGCCGTTGCCAGCGACGAGCTCACCGTGAAGTTGGTGCGGACCGACAACAACACCGAAATCAGACATCTCAACGAACACAATAAGCCGACGAAACACCTCGCATTTGATCCCAAAGGCAATACCATTGCGCTTTCCTGTACCGATGGCATAGTATATGTCTACTCTCTGACTGCTGAGCAGCCCGAGCTGATCAGGAGAGTCGACGGCATCATCGGCGCATTGGACAACGAGTCCGAGGTTAGCTCACAGGTGGCGTGGCACCCAGATGGGCGAGCGTTCGCAATCCCCACGCCCACGAGAGACATCCAGGTTGTATCGAAGAATGACTGGGAAAAGCAACGAACGTTTTCTAGTGGTCATACCGGGGATGTCACTGCGCTAGCCTGGTCTCCAAATGGAGCAATTCTCGCGTCGGCAGGCAAGGATAAGAAGATCATCCTCTGGGAGACTAAGACGCAAAGTGTTGTTGCGAGACTCGATTACGCGAACGTCATCGACATCTCATGGCATCCTACAGATAACCTGGCCTCGTTTACAAATTCGGACGGAGAAGTCTATATCCACCCCGACTTCGTGCCAGACCAGTTTGCGCAACTCTTGAAGCTTAGCAAACAGCCGGCGCCCTTTATACACGATCCTCTCACGGAGATCCCGACCAATAACAGGCGTCCTGAGACCAATGGAGCCAAGCCCGCGGCCCCTAGGCCACGCAGGGATTCCCTTGACAGCTACGACTCCCTGCTGGACGGTCCTGCCCCGGGAGACGACGACTTCGTAGTAGATGATGATGGGGCTGGATATGTGGTAAATGGCAACGGGAAAAGGGTGTACAATGATGAGGATGTCCTCGGGGAACACACAAGCAAGCGTCGCAACATCGAACCCGAGTACCACCAGCCGTTCCAGCCGGGCTCAACCCCATGGCGTGGAAACCGGAAGTACCTTTGTTTGAACCTTATTGGGTTCATCTGGACGGTAGACCAAGATGGGCATAATACCGTCACGGTAGAATTCTACGACCATGAGTTCCACAGAGACTTCCACTTCACAGATACCTTTCTCTACGACAAAGCGTGCCTCACCGAGAACGGAGCTCTTTTCTCCTGTCCACCCAAGGACGACACGCCTGCTACGATATTTTATAGACCACATGAATCCTGGACACATCGTACTGACTGGAGGACACAACTTCCTAAGGGGGAGGCGGTCCTAGCTATGGCCCTGAGCGAAAATTTCGTCACAGTCATCACTACGGCAAACTATGTTCGGGTCTACACATTATTTGGCATTCCTTATAAGGTCTACCGACCGAAGAGCAGTCCCATGGTCACATGTGCTAGTTGGAGGGACTATGTCATGACGGTTGGTAATGGGCCAGTCGGGGCTGATGGCTTCACGAAGCTGCAGTATACCATTGAGAATGTGAAGAGAGATGAAATCTGCCAGAACGAAGACACAGTGGCTCTTCCAGAGGGCGCCAATTTGAAGAGCGTCTTCTTCTCTGACAGTGGGGTAAGGACATGAAAACTCCCTCGTCCGAGACACATTTGAAAGGCTAACTCACAAGTAGGATCCATGTATATATGACTCTACGGGAACTCTCTTAACGCTTCTGCATTGGCGGCAGCCCTCCCGAGCACAGTGGATACCTCTCCTCGACACGAAGCTGCTTCCGCGACTTGCTTCCGGTAGGAAACACGAGACCTACTATCCGATCGCAGTGGCAGACAACAAGTTCCACTGCATCATCTTGAAGGGCGGGGACCAGTACCCGTACTTCCCGCGCCCCCTTCTCTCCGAGTTTGACTTCTCGATCCCGCTCACCTCGGAGCCGCCGAAGGCCAAAAAAGCGACACCGAACCCCGACGCCATGGACGAGGACGGCGCCACGCCGGAGCCCGAAGACGAGGAATCGGAGACCCGAAGACTGGAGCAGCAGTACCTCCTCAAGGGCATCGCGGCGACGCAGCTCCAGGACCTGCTGGATTCCACGAGCGGCAGCCATGCGCAGCGCTCGGGCCTGGCGCGCCTCGAGCTCGAGATCGACAAGACGCTGCTGCAGTACCTGGCGGTCGAGTGCCGCGAGGGCGAGGACCGCGGCATGCGAGCGCTGGAGCTCGTCGAGCTCATGCGCGACCGCACCGGCCGCATGGTCGAGGCCGCCGGCAAGATCGCCGAGCGCTACGGCCGCGGCATCTTGGGCGAGAAGATCCGCGAGGTCGGGGAGCGGAGGATGAACGGCGATGGCGGCTTAGATGACGACTTTTAATTTTAATGTTGGGGAATCACTTGACGATGTAACTATATGCTTGTCATGAAATTAGGTAGCCAAGAGATTACCACAAGGTCGCCGACCCCTGCTAGGCCTCATGTGATCGAATAGGTAGATCATCGGTATTGGTTAGCATCGATTACTGTGCTTGAGTGTTATCATAACATATTCCGTTTCTATGATTTGTGTTGAAACTATATTGATGCTCAATTAAGATCTATGGGATTAGATTATGCCCGGGGCTAGGTAGTGCTTAAGCCTCTGAGTTCCGGGAATCATGAACCGATTTAGATGTATATATGCTAGGTAAATCATTATACCTACGGCATATCCCTACTTTTATAGATTGCTGCGTACCTACCTTCAGTCAAGGAGAGCTGGAATTATAACGCATCACTAAGGATCAATGTGGCTTTGCCCGTGGCATATTAACGTGAGGGGCTAGTAAGACTAATTTGTGTGTGAATTGGAGTTCTGTCTGTCTTAAAAGGATGGACGTATAGACGAGGTTCGCGATCGGTGTCACGCAGGAACCATGGGATGATGGCAAATTGAATCCTGGCTATCCCATCCCATCGCGCACACCACCATCCGGTCAAGTTCATCTCGTCCCTTGTTCCGATTCAGACTGGGAAGCAGGCTGGCTGGCTGTCAGGCTCGAAAATGCCGGCTTGGCTACTCCAAAAGCAACTCGTGATAAATTGTTGGCAGATATATCTCTTAACGATAAAGTAGATGTGGTATCACATCGGCGCAGCCGAGATATCACGACGTACCCTGGTGGCTATCCTACCAATATAGTTATAACGACGATAAGCTATAAATGGTGTAGTAACCTTCGGGCGAGTACCACATATACTATAGTTACCACGAGGCCAACCTATAGATCGAAAGGTATGTGATTGATACCAGGCCCTATGATACCTGTGATAAGAGGGCGGAAGGCAAAAGAGGGGGGGGGGGTTACATTGCGGCGCGAAATATCGCGTCAGCTAAACAAGGAAACACCGGGGTAATGTGGCGCAACGGCCGCTTTCATATTCGCTTTGATGTTGGTATATTGCTGTTATACTGCTGCTGCCCGGCCCCCAATTCGAGAAACCCCAACTTGAGAAAACACACTGCATCAGGGACTCGAGGCTGTCGTGCGCCACACATGCACATACACACACACACACACACACACACACACACCATCCACCGCAAGTGAGAGAAGGCTGAGTGCGGACATCGAGCAAGAAGCGGTTAGAATGGAAGATGCAAGTAATCAACCGCTACTTACTATGTAGACTGCCAGTGACTTATCGCGGCGTCGATCAAATCGGCGGCGCCTCTTGGAAACACAGAGCCACACCACACACTCTCGATGAAACGCCCAACACTTCCCGGCACCGGCATTGGCATCGGCATTACATAGATAGGCTTGGTGGGTATGCACGATTAAGTACGATACGGATTACCCTGACAGCGTTGTAACCAAAATCAAAAGCAGGTATATCACCAGCCCAGGCTTTGGCCCCCCATCCTATCCCCATCCCCGGAGAACTCGTTACACTGGAGATGGGCAAGCAATTCCCCAATGTCACGACCGACGCTTGATGCAACGCGACGCTTCGTCGCCTTCTCAGTTGTTGGTTGGTTGGCCTCACTCACCCTAACTACATGAAAGTTATATGGAGATGGTGTAACACGCTTTCTTTCGCATGGGGGCTTGTTTCTGTCTTGTTTTCTTCTCGTTTTTTCATTCTTTTCTCTCTCAAGATCGACAGTTCTGAGTCGTCGTACGAAACATCAAGAGACGCCACCGCAACGTCGCAGGTGTACACCACAGTTACACTTACTACACCCACATCCGAGCCACATATTCATGTGACCTCCGAATCCCTCCGGGTGAATGAATCTCTACGTAGTTATGCCTTGTGCATTCGCTTTAGCACACCGAGAGGCTGTTGAAGTTGTTGGTTGCTCAATCAGTCCACCAATCACTCACACGGAGGTTATTCTCCAGAGATTGTTGATCAGGCTACCTGGCAGCCTGGCTAGCCTGATCTCGCCGGCTTAGCTGAGGATTCGCAAACGCGCTTGTATCGTATTCAAGCCACCCCGGCGCTAGTTGAGTCCCTTTCCGATATGTTATAGTCCATTAAGATGCTTAATCAGAGATGATGACTGGTGGGCGATAAGACGTGAGTGTGAGTGTGAGTGAGAGAGAGTGTGTGTGACTAATGGCTCAGTAATATCCTTCTAGATGGGGTTGGAGATGAGACAGCTCACTATCCAGAAACGAAGAGGTGATCCGAACCCACGTATACATACCCAGCCTACATATGTATTGTACGCGCTGGCGCTGTGCGGGCCGCGCATGCGCACATCAACGGGGTCCCCATCGACGGCTGTGATCTGTGATATGCTGTGACATGTCGCGATGATCGTCGCCGACTGTTCTCAGCTCTGCGACAGATACCCACCTATTAGTTGATGTCGCCGTTTCCTCACGTGTACAAGATCGAGTTATATGTAAGTAAGGTAAGCGGAGTGAGCCCCCCATGGGAACGACTTCCTTGCATGGAACGAACGCCCTGCCAATACCTCGCAGATTATATGACCCCATAACGATGAGCTGACTGACCTGTGGGAGTCGTGCTGACTACCAATCTGATGATCCCAGGCTCGTCCCAGGGGGGGCCAAGTAGGTAGGCTATACTGTAGGTAGGCTACTAACTAGTCTAATCTGCTTCGGTAAAGGCACACCGATCGGGTCAAAGAGAGGTCCATCAGACGTCGAGATTCCCGTTCTAAAAGTAGGAGAAAACTGGGCAGGACTTGCTCGCTAGCAGACTAGCCACAGATTCTGCTTCAACGATAGCAACGGTCAGCCCCTCATGTCGTCCCGAATAAACGCTATAGTCCGGGATATTATAAGGCTATAGAGCCACTTTCCGCGATATATCATGCTATGTGGTAGACTAGGGGCTGCGATGACGATGAAAGAAAAAAGAAGAAGAAAAAGCGATGAAGAGAGAGCTAACTTCATTATTGGCCAGACCTCCCAAGCACACTTACGATACACCATGTATGTCTTGTCTTGTCCGAAAGATGTATGCATGCATACCTCCACAAGGTATCATTCGGGAGGGAATGAAATAGCGAGTTGGTGACTAAGACCTGATACTCAAGTAGTTATACAGTTACTTACATACCTATGTACTTACCTGATTGGAGGCGCTGATGTGAGCACCAACCAATGTGAGCACCAGCACCAACAGCACCATCGACGTCGACCTCGACGAACGAGGCAGGTAAAATGTTATTTTTGGTAAGATGAACACGTCAAGAGCGCACATTGCGTGAGAAGGTCGTGTTTCTCATACATTTTATGGGTACGGCGAATGCCACTGGAACGCATGGAAGTTTCTATGTGTAAGTAAGTAAGAAAGTTACCAACCCTGGAGTAAGTCTGTATGTATGATGTGACGTCTTCCCAGACTTTCAATGTTCCTCTCGGCTGATCCTCATGCGAGCGCAGGTACGAGGTTAGGTAAGAGGCGTTTAATGTGTAGGCAGTTATATATACTGGTAGGTATGTATGTAGCAATGTAGTTAGTGATTACCTAGCACCGACAGCCGGGAGCGCTAATGAACTAACAGTTACAGTTTACGAGGCCCAAACCGGATTGTCTACTGATTCTCGAGAGATACTACATACTGTACCTACCTAGTTGCTTTTACTAAAGCAGTTACCTTGATCCGGAGCCTAATCTGATTCCCACCGCCCCGATGAGGCCGTTTCAAAAAAAGAAACCACATTGTCTAGCGGGCAAGCATTAGGCACTCCTAGTTACTGAAGAAGTTAGGTATCGGCAGTCCGCGCTTTCTTCCGCCGGCTGCTACTGCCATGCTATCCGATAGCTCACCGCATCCCCCCCGTCAATGTCAATCCTATCGGGCTCGCATTCTACATCTTCGGACAATTTTCCATTGGTGCCTCGAGACAGGCTTGTCCCTGGCCGAAACACAGAACCCTCAACTACTCTATGTGCCTAGCTACATACGAGAAGCCTGGTTGTCAGGTATATATGTAGGCAGGTAATGAGAGCAGCGATGAGAGCAGTAGACGGACAAGCACATCATCGAGATCTGCGTACTATATCCGTGTTCACGATACTGCACCTAACCAGGCCCTAGCACGGCACCTTGCTCGCCCGCGCGTTCCTTTAGTAATCTGAACGACGGCAGTGGGCCACTCTGCCGCATTGCAAGTTATACTACAGTACGTACTACTAGCAGACCAGACAACTAGTTTTTAGCAAGAAGCTAACTACCAGAACCACCTGCAATCAACCTCGCAAGCGTTATACTAACTTATGTACTGACGCATCCGTCTAACCGGCGATGTGATGGACTGATATGGTTAAATCTCTGAGATCGCCGCTGATCCTACATGGCCCTACATATCATCTCTGACAGTCCAGTCTAGCCTATCCACTACCTGAACTACGATGTACGAAATACAGTCGTATACGCATTTCACGTCGGCCCCCTGGGCAGCCTAGGGCGAAGCTGACATAGGTTTGCTTCCTTGATTAACTTCTTGAACTACCGTAGTACTTCACGATGGCAGCGTAGCACCCACCTGCAATCAGACAGGGCGACAAGCAGGGACTGGTAGTCTGACAGGGGTCGTCTGGGGGGCTCGCCAATCGACAACAGCGTAATGTAACCAGGGTTGCTTTGCTACAGTAAGCATGTCGGAATGCACACCACGCTTCTGCGCTGGTGCTGAGCAATGAGGTGGGTATATGCGTGTGTGTTGGTGTGTGCCAATTGCACTCCTACCATGCCTAACAGTAAGATGAGTCGGCGATGGTTGTCGTTCCCTTAAGGGCCTTCTGCATTCTGTATGTTACCATGCTCATCCCATCCCGCTCGGGGTTGGCGCACGTGGAATGATAGAGGGCAAACTTTCCCATGCTTACTGATTTCCCACGTTTGCCGTAGACAGGAAATCAACACCCCTCCCCCCTCGAGGATCGAGGCTACCACACAAGTAGTCAAGATCCAAAGGGCCCATGTCCACCCCCCACTGTAGATATACTTTTATACAGCATACATAGCAGAATAGGCGAGCAGGGGTCCCGCCCTTGCCCTTTGGCCCCGGCCAGCCAGCCTTCGAAACATGGTACCTGTTAGGTTAGTATAATACTAGCATCCTGCCTGCATCTTAAGACCACGGCCGCTCGTGGGAATTGGGCAGGGAATGCTTGCCAGATGAGGATTCGTGCTACTGTGACTACCTTGATATCCCCAGTGCCGGACCTCTCCTTTCTATTCCTATCAACATCTACTAAGTAGCCACTTTCCCCGGGATTTGAAAAGTAAAATAAGAGAAGGGTTCAAGTTTCAACCACCAACCACACCGCTGGACGCCCATATATACGAAGCGAATTATAAGGGAAGGGGCGCTTCGATATCGCCGATTCGGAAGCCTGTCCTCGACGGCAAAAGGAGGCGAACTCCATTATCTGGGAGGAGTTCGGGTTCGGTGCGCAAAGAAGGGATAGGGTCAAGGAAAGAAAGAGATAGGAGTGAAGATCATGAAGCCGAATCTATCGTGAGCCAGTAGAACGAAAAGATGGCCGTCGACAACTTGAGCGACCCGAAGCCGTTGATCAACGAGAAGGGGACCATTATTGGCTTATTAATACCGTTCATGGTGAGCAGTCCAGCGAGCGGCCACCTACCTAGTCCGAGCAATACCCTTCGGGAAACCTGTTTCTAACGAACGACGTTCAGCTGGTGCAATGGATATGTATCTCTCTCAGATTTTGGTCGCGGGCCAGGCTGCAGTCTCTGGGATATGACGATGCCTTCGTCTTGATAGCCGTGGTAAGCCATCGAGCTGGTGGTGGCCCATGAAGAGGAACCCGCCAACCAACGTAATACTAACGATGAGCTCTTCGCTCGCTATGTAGATAACCTCCACCCTGGGTGGGATATTTATTTGCCGAGGTAAGGAGACTTCCCCATAGATGGAGACCCGGCAGACAGCTAATCCCTTTGCGCTAGCTACCCAGAATGGATTGGGCGAGCACTTCACGATGATAGGTGACGCAAATATAGTCAGCTTTCAAAGGGTAAGTCGCGAGAACGAAAAGAATAGAAGAAAGGGGGGAAAAGAAAAAGACCGAGCTTTCCAGAGCCAGAGCCAGCACGGGCATATGTGCATGCATATAGCGCCAGTTCCATGACTAACCCGAGCTCCAGAAATACTACATCAGCCTGCTGGCGTACAACACCGCGACGACGTTCACGAAGCTGTGCCTGCTGGCGCAGTACATCCGGATGTTCGACCGGGGCAGCGCGGTGCGGCGGGCGTGCTGGGGGTTCCTGGCGGTGACGGTGCTGTGGGGCACGGCCTTCATCACGATCGCGGCGGTGCCGTGCGTGCCCGTGTCGGCGTTCTGGCACCGCGGCTCCGGCACCTGCTACGGCTACGGCTCCATCGACTCGCCCGCCCTGCAGCGCACCTACACCTCCCACACCGCCACCAACGTCCTGCTCGATCTCATCGTCCTCGCCATCCCCGTCCCCCTCTACTTTGAGAAGTCCACCCCCTGGAAGACCCGCATCGGCATCGGCTGTCTCCTGCTGTTGGGCGTTGCGTGCGTGCCCCCTCTGCCCCCATTTTCCTCACTTTCTCTCCAACTTTCCCCTATCCCCTCTCTCCTTTCCCGCGTGAACATTGCAAGCAAGCCTGATCGTATTAGAGCAAATACTAAAACTCAACTCCCTCCCGCAGTGCCAACCTCACGAGCATATGGCGGCTGCAGACCATCATCCAGACCAAGGCGGGCACGTACCCGGTGGTGGACCCGACGTGGTACGGGCCCAAGAGCATCGTGCTGGCAGCCATCGAGGTGAACCTGGCGACGGTGTGCGCGTCGGTGCCCGTGTTCTGGCCGATGATCACCGAGGGGCTCGGCAAGATCTTCGTGACCCAGGAGGTCCACGTGGTGCACCAGCACCGGCGGCTGTCGGGCGAGGAGCGGTGCCAGCGCGGTTACGGGGGCGGGGGCGGCGTGATGACGGGATCCGACTTCTGCGGCGAGGACCTCGACGACCGCGACGACCACTACGAGCTGCGGGTCAGCGAGTCCGGCGGCACCACCGCCACATATCAGCAGCAGCACAGCCGTGGCGCCAGCGAGTCGAGCCTGACGCTCGTGCGGAGCAAGACGGGGGGCGCGAAGCAGCAGCATAGGGAGATAGTGGGAGAAACGCCGCCCGTGCCGCCGCTGGCCCACAACCACCACCACCACAACCTGCACTACAGCGACAAGTACGTGGCGAGCCGCGTGGCGCCGCTGGGGCTGCACCACCACCAGCAGAGCGACATCTCGGCCTCCAACGAGATCAAGTCGGACGGGCAGAAGGGCTTCAAGAAGGAGCAGGAGCGCTTCGGGAACTGGAACCACAATCGGAATTTCGATGGTAGCGGGGGCAGTGGTGGGCAGTATCAGCCGCCGAAGTCGATCTTCGAGGATTAGTGTAAACTACCTACCTAACCTACCTACCGTAATGCTGAGTACATCTAAAGCTAGTTCAATAATAAGTAAAGCAAAGTAAAAATGATGTGGAGGCTACGATGCGATGCGATGATGCTAATGCTGTTACCTTGATTGTTTTGGGTTTATGGGGAAACACTGGTTGACGGTGAATGAGTCTGAGTTCGGCCGGTAGTAAGTACCTAGTTAAGGGAGACATGTAAGTGATCTGTGGCTAAATGACTCAGGGGTATCCCAGGGGTTTGTGGCTAGTACGTAGATTGTGGATCGACTAACTACGGATTGTGGCTTGTGGCTTAAATCTGACATGGTTACCTAATCCAGTCTCCAGCAATAAGCGGTTTCGTCATCTGGGTACCTGTTGTACTTCGTACCCAATTATTACCTTCAGCGTCTGCCTGTGATTGGGAAGCTCCAAGTAAGCTGTGGAATATCCAACTACCACCTACAGAACATTTCCACGCATGTCGTGACCTCTTCTCCCTGGAACAAGTATTCTTAGGTTTCACCCAGTTTCACCCAGTCACAGAAAACTACGAAAGAAATCGCGGCTATCTTCCGTACCTGCACTGCAAGCTTTGTCTCACAAGGCGAGCCCCGCCTCACAAAAGAAAGCAAGACCCGACTGACGTACCTAAAATACCTGAGTACCTGCTTGAGCACGCAGAGGGGAAGGAAATAATATCAGGTCAAAATGGTTCGCAGCATTCCATCCCAACGCGACGACACCGCCCTCACGACCTGAATCTTACCTACCTATCTGCCTACCTACCTGCCTACCTACCTATAATCTAGGATACTCCAGGATCTCATGCTAACTATCACCTCTACCTATCCTCCGTTCAGTTCCAGCCAGGCTACGGCGCCTTCGACGCCGACGATCCCGTCGCTATGCAACACATGGCCCGCTCCGGCGTGCTCCGAGGCCACGGCCTGCGCCGCTTCGACGAGTACTTCCGCTGCTACCCCCTAGCCATGGCCCCCGGCTCCGAGAGGCCGGAGCTCAACTACGGCTCCAAGATATTCCTGCCGCCCTCCGCCCTCCAGAAGATCTCCCAGCTGCACGTCCAGTGGCCACTCATGATGGAGCTGGTGAACGGCGAGAAGGACAAGTACACGCACGCCGGTGTGCTAGAGTTCGTAGCGGAGGAGGGCCGCGCATACATACCGCATTGGGTGAGCTGAGTTCTTTCTGTTCTGCTTTGCGTTATACGATCTTCCTCACGCAGAAGGGTCAGGGGAATATGGGAAATACATGACTGACTGGCTGGGTCACCACAACAGATGATGCAGACGCTCCAGCTAGAGGTCGGCGACATGATCCAGATCAAGTCGACGTCGCTCGAGCTGGCCAAGCTGGTCAAGCTGCAGCCACAGGACGTCAACTTCCTCAACATCAGCGATCCGAAGGCCGTGCTCGAGAAGGTGTTCCGGAACTTCGCTACCCTCACCAAGGGCGACGTGTTCAACTTCGAGTACAACGACGAGGTGTACGAGGTCGCCGTCCTCGAGGTCAAGCCCGAGACCGACAAGATGGGCGTCTGCATGATCGAGACCGACGTCTCGGTCGACTTCGCCCCGCCCGTCGGCTACGTCGAGCCGGCTCGGGGCAGCGGCACTAGCACCCCGCGGAGCACCCGCGGCGGCGGCGGCCTGCCCGCCGGCGGCCTCGTGCACAGCCAGGGCACCATGGCGCAGTCCATCAACTACGACGCCATCGCGCCGAACGCGACCGCGGCCGCGGCCGGCGCCCGCGCCGTGTCCTCGCACTTCCTCAACGAGGGGCACAAACTGAACGCGAAGAAGGGCGCGAAAGCGCCGACGCCCAAGGCCTCGACACCCGTGGCTGGGGCCTCCACCAACGCCAACACCAGCACCAACACCAGCACGCCGCTGCAGCCCGCGCGCCGAACTACCAACGGCCCCATGCCCCTGCGCCTGCCGCCCAACAAGCTCTTCTTCGGCTACGAGGTCAAGCCCGTCAAGACGGACGCCGACCGCCAGGCCGAGCGGGAGAACGCCGATCGGCCGCATTTCGCGGGACAAGGGCAGACGCTGCGGGGTGGGGCTAAGAAGAAGAGTGGTGGTGAGGGGGAAGAGAAGACGAGTAAGTCGTCGAAAACGGCGGATAAGAAGAAGTCGGACGAGGCGGGGCGTCGGCTGGATGGGCGGAAGAAGTGAGGCGTGCATGCATGCAGGTATTCCAAACCTACGGCCTGGTTCTTGTGGAGAAGAGACTTTCATGGTATGGCGTTTTCGGAGTTTCCTAATGGTCCCAACGGGGCAGGTAGCCATGTGATGGGGCAGGTAGCTAGACCGTAGTTACAGAGACTGACTGATTTGATTCACTGGACCATATGACGGTTAATATTACGATCTTGAAGATTTTGCTTTTCCAGCGGAGCAACTGGGGAGATCTAAGTTAATTTAGATCTAGCCGACTCATTGTCTATTTGTTCGGTCCGAACCTCAATAGGTAGTGGTTTTTTGCAGGGACAGCTGGAAGACGATTGAAGTACAGCCTTTTAAGTCCACGCTGCTATGCTTTCGGTATACTCTTCCGTGGGCTTTCTCATTACGTTTCAATATTTTCTCTAATGCCTCATAAACACCACAATATCCTCGGAGCTCATATGACGTAGTGATCAAACGAGTAGCTTGGAATAACTTATATTATTAGAACAAATCTGGAAATTCGTCTTCAATCCCTCTCTTGCCTCGTCCCACATATGTGCGCTTCCTTACTGCAGAAGAGTAGAGCGTAGTGTATGCCGGTTGCGGTGATCGCGTGGTACTGTCACATTACAACAGAACTAACAGTATAAGCTGGAATGGGTGATGACTGTATTATATGGAAAAGGCAGTAGTAGCAAGAAGTGAAGCTATCTAGACTATGGAGCAGGCTGTGGAAGCTTTATACCGCGGAAAGGGGGTGGTCCTCACTGATCAAGATTGTTCTGGCAGGGCCTAGAACCCTGCTCGGTTGCAATGCATTCCTTGTGCTTATCTAGTAACATAACAGCCACGGTTTGCAGCTCGTTGCTTTACTTATACAAGAATATACCACTGTCCTCAGTATTGTGCTGCTATGCTTCATCCGCGTTCTCTATCTTCTCGACGTGGCATCGCGATGATAAATCGGCAAGGGCATCCACATCGCCGTCGGATGTGAAGCAGACTTTAGTAACCTTGGCCGATTGCAGCTCCGCCATTCTCAGTCCTTATACCAAAGCGGTTGTTGCATCTCCTTCCCTCCCCGAAGTCTCCCCTGCGACTTCCGAATGGGAATAGGACGACCATGTAATGCCATAGGCAGGCGCCACCTGCCTACTACATACATATGTACCTACCACTTATATCCCATACCGTCACGCTATGGCTTTTCCGCCTGAGCCCGAGCTCGAAAATTTATTCGACGGATTGGCTATAGACCTCGATTACCTGGCACAGTTCAGCTGGGCCGAAGTCGAAGGTATACTGCTAAACAGCGTACAATGGGTATGCGAATGCTGGCTGGAGGATCCAGATTCTTCATATGGTCGCTCTGTCGATGAAGCCTGCCAGTTTTGGAATGCCTTCATTAAACGAAGAGATGCCAACTTCAAAGATTTCCTAACCGAAGGCCCAATTACTCCATTTATTCTAAGCAAGCCTGTTCTCGAAAATCATGTCGAGAAGCCCATCGAGAAGCCCGCCGAAAAACAAGCTCCCGCCGTCAAGGATTCGAACGTCGAAAACCCTGTACCCATCGAAGCTGTAGCCACTAAGGCACTCATCGAGAAATCCATCAAAAACACCACCGTCCAGGCCCTGACAGCCAAGTTGGAGGGTTGGCAATACCAGTACGGAATGGGTTGGATGGATAAGAATACGTACGGATGGCTTCAACGTCCTGAGGAAGCTCCGGATTGAAGGAACGGTAACGGCAGGATGGCTAAGCGTGAAGGCGATTCGGAATAACTTCAACACCACAATATGGCTTATTTCTATTATATCACGAGGACGCAATAACCTTCTTTTTGGAGGGGGGGTTGTAATGCCATGGGCAGGTGCCACCTGCCTACTACATACCTACCACTTATATCTGACGAGCTCGCAGAGAACCCGTTGGAGATTCCGCGTGTGAGGGGCGTCCGACCGATATTGCCGAATCTCTGATTCGCCCGTTATTGCCACTTACCTAGCATCGCTGATATCGGCACGATCGAGACACGGATTGAGGGGAGAGTTATTCCGATGGTTCTCGCTCGCCGAGGCTTGGAATGCCATTCTTCTAGTGGATGAAGCCGATATATTCCTTGAGCGAGACATAATCGAGACCTCGCAAGGATTGTATCAATATCAAGACATACTGTGAACATGAAAAGCCTGTTCAGATTAGTTGTATTGGTCTATGGAGTTGACCTTCCGCGGCCGCTATCCTCTCGTCTCTGTAACGTCCACCCGCACTTCACCAGCCAGAACATCGCGAACGGCGGCGTGACCAACAGGCCCAAGACGCCGCCCAGCACTAGCTTGAAGATCTGGGGCGCCCACTTCTTCTCGAAGAACCAGTCGCCCCCTCGCCTCGTGCCCACCGCCGTCAGGATCCCGACGCTGGGGCCCCAGAGCAGGCAGAAGGACAGCACGGCTACGATGAAGGCGCGCAGGGCCTGGGAGAACAGGAAGAGCACCCCGCGGGCCAACCAGCCCCGCTCGATGACGGGCTTCCCCTCCGTCTCCGCGTCCTGGTTATCGAGGAACAGGAACCAGCGGACCGGCGGACTCGACGGCTCCGGTATGAAGCCGATCGGGTGCACGTGCCCGCCCTTCAGGTCGTGGTTCACGAGCACCAGCTCGACCAGCCACGTGATGATGCACTGGATGATGATGGTGACGGCTGCGTCGCCCGCGAGCGTGTTGGGCAGCTCGAAGAGACGGATGGGGCTTGTCTCTAGGTCCTGCGTTGTGTACATAGCTAAAAGTCAAGGTAAATCATTATTAACACGTGATCCTGGCAGCAATCGTGAGGTATTCAATATACCGTAAGCGATGGCGAAGTTGATAGCGCCGGACAAGATGAGGGCGCCGATGCCGTCGAGGACGAAGATGTAGAATATCTGATGCGCGGTGAACTTCTGCGTTGGGATCTGAAAGCCGCTGTTCAGGCTCTGCTGGATCACTTGACGAGGGTTGGCGGTCTCCGGGTCCTCCGGCGCTGGGGCTCGAGACCGCGCAGAGGGTCTCGAGGGCCAGGGCATTGCGAGGCCTTCTTGTTTCTAATGACTTGACTGCTTGGTACGTAGTTGATGGACGAACTACGCTGAACCAGGTGTCCTTCCCTTGATGGTTCACCAAGCAATAGAAACAAAGAAGGCCAGGAGCGAAATAAACATCAAAGAAGATCAGGGGGCTAGGGAAAGCTCTTTGATCTCATCTCAAAAGTCAAGGGTCCTCCCCATCATGGGTCGACGTGACTAATGCGGAAAGGGTCCAATATACGACGGCTCCACATAGTCAATCATCCGGTGATGCCGGCGGGTTCGGGATGGCCAGCATCGCGTTCGATGCACAGCTGACACGCGAGTATTATTATATCGCTGATAAAAGAGCTGAACTTTCTATGCATTGCAATGAATAGATAGATGCAACTACATACTACATAGCCAATGTCTTACATTTCATTTCTGTCCTTGATCCATATATTGACCCCTGCCGGAAACCGAACCCCTGACAGGCTACGGGCGGATCCAGACCGGCAGTTCTAGACCCATGTTAAATATAAATAGTCTACCAATTCGTTTAAACACACCGGGTCATTCTGATATAGACACCGGGTAATTAACCGCATCTGGTAAGGTTAGCGCATCAGCCACCCGTGCCACATCTTAAGCCACATTTACGCCCCGTTACTGTTTAAGTTACTCCTTAACATTTACTTACTTACCGCCTATAACCACTTATAACGTACGTACAGCTTGCATCAGCACCTATACCAATACCAGCACTTGCACCAGTATTAGCACCTGCACCAGTACCAATACCTGTATCAGTACTAGCACCTGCACCAGCACTTGCAAAAGCAGCTGCACCTGTACTTACGCCAGCGCCAGCGCCAGCGCCGCTAGCAGTACGTATACAACGCGGTTACGGATTAGTTAGGGTTAGGTCCGGAGGGCTTTGAAGGCCGTAGGAGCCCTTTCATTTGGGTGTTGTATTGTGCTGTATAAGGGTAGGTATTGGTGGTATGTAAAAGGTGGTGAAATAATGAAGTAAGTAAAGTGTGTTAGGACGTGAGATGGGTGGTAGGTGGGTGTGTCCGAATGCGGTTAATTACCCGGTGTCTATATCAGAATGACCCGGTGTGTTTAAACGAATTGATAGTCTACAGGTCCAGAAGGATCCACCTTCCAAACCTTCCCTTCTACAACAACAACAACGCAACAACTTCCGGCTCGTCAGCTGCTTTCGTTCGCCCGCCCGCCGTCCCACTCAAGCAACAGAGGGTGGAAGCACAAAACCGGGATATCACTAGGGGGGTTATCTACAGGTTTTGCTTTATATATACCGACGTGGGCTGCCCCTAGCTAACCTTCGTCGTACGTACGTAAGCCGCTGGCAACAGCGCTGCCGATGCCGTCCCGCTTCCGGGCACCAGGCTGGCAGCAGCACTGCCGGTGCCGTTCCGTTCTGCCCGGCAGCAGCAGCTTCGCTACTGCCCCTTTGGCATATCGCCTTCCGGGCGTATCGTCACAAGCGGGCAACAGCAGCTTTGCTGCTGCTAGGCCGCTGCTACTTAGCTAGGCGGGGGCTCACGCTCCACCCAATACTACGTTCTTATACCAAACCTCGTTGCCGTTGATCTGAAGTGATTTGTAGACGACACTGAATTAGGTAATATGAAGTTCTGAATAATGCACGAGTTATGCTTCTTAAGCTATGATTAGTCAGTCCCCTTTGCCCCCTATCACAAGCGACATCTATCAGCCAAAGCGAGGCCATTCGTCTTCGTCCCGTCCCATCGGTCTTTGGAGATGACGCTTAAAGCCGCCCACACAACAAGCAACAGGAAGCAGCGGGCAAAGGCCTTGGCATGCGACCGTCACCTCTTGGCCTGCCGCTGCCTAGGACCGAAGCGATGAACATCTCCACGCCGAATGGCACCATGGACGACGTCAAAGGTAGGATCGAGAGCTTCTAAGTAGTGATCGAACCCCGCTCGCTCGCGAACCGGATGACCTGGCCATCGACCATCTCATGCGACTGGCGTCTGTTACTTTGTTGCTTCAATACGACGGCAATGATCCCCGGGTTTCGGGTGGTTTGCCGATGGTGATAATAAAGATGATGCAATAGCTGCCCATAAAAGGGCTGGCATTCCCCGTCTTCTCGTAGTGTTGATGGTTCACGACCAAACAATCTTGTCGTATATCGATGCCTACTGGCCTAATCGTAATATATTATAAAACAAAATAATCATCCACAATGGCTCGTTCGATAGCATCACTCTTAACGCTCGCAGCCAGCGCGACAGCCTGCGTCCACGACTGGACCATGCTCAGCCGCCGCAGCGGCAGCCGCGACGGGCACTCGCACACCAAGAGGCAGGACGTGGTCGAGTTCCCGCCCGTGCTGACGGAGAACGAGGCGACGCTGGTGAACTCGTTCGACAACAACAGCCTCAGCGAGTGGTCGTACTACTACACGCACGGGGACCACCTGGGCGGGCACAACAAGACGATGGCCGAGTGGACGGCTGACCGCTTTCGGGATGCCGGCCTGAACGCGTCGCTGGTCGAGTTCCCCATCTGGGCCACGTATCCGATCGAGAGCCGCTTGGCGCTGGTCCGTCCCGATGGGAGCGTGCACAATGTCTCGCTGATCGAGGATGTCCTGGAGCAGGACGACACGACAAGCTATCCGAATCGCATCCCGGCTTTTCATGCCATGTCGGGGAACGGGAGTGTGAAGGCCGAATATGTTTATGTTGGGTAAGCACACGATGTCGGGATCCTCTGGTACCAAAGTATGGTCTAATTAGCCCCTGGAATAGCCGTGCGACACAAGACGATTTCGCGGCGCTGAAAGAGGCCGGTATCGAACTGGAGGGAAAGATCGCCTTGACCTCTTACGGTGGAGGGTATCGCGGCCTCAAAGTCAAGAATGCCCAGGTGAGTGTTCGCGAAGAATCCCTACGAAGGATATCTCTCGTCTAACAGGAAACCCCAGGACAATGGCATGGCCGGCTGCATCATCTTCACAGACCCGGGCGATGATGGGGAAATCACCGAGAAGAACGGCTATCTCCCGTATCCAGGTGTGTCATTGACCCCTTTTTGACCACCGCGATCTCCGTCTAGACTAACAGCAGTACTTTACGAACGGAAGACGGCCCCGCAAGGAACCCCTCCTCCATCCAGCGCGGCAGCGTCCGCTTCGCCTCGCTGTACTCGGGCGACCCGACAACAGTGGGCTACGCCTCCGCCGAGGGCGTGCCGCGCAACGGGCTGGAGCAGTACACGCCGTCGATCCCGTCGATCCCGATCAGCATGAAGGACGCGCTTCCCCTGCTGCAAGCCCTGGAGGGCCACGGCCTCTCGGCCGCGCAGGTAAACCGCTCCGGCTGGGTAGGCGGTTTCGACATCGCCAGCGACGGCATCTCGTACTCCAGCGGCCCCGCGCCCGGCGCGGTGCTGGACCTGCACCACTTCATGTCGGGCTTCATCACACCCGTATGGGACGTCATCGGCGTCATCAATGGGACGAGCGCCGATGATGTCGTCGTCGTGGGCAACCACCGCGACGCGTGGGTCGTGGGCGGCGCGGCGGATCCGAATTCCGGGACGGCGGTGCTGGTTGAGCTTGCGAACGCGTTTGGGAAGCTCCTTGCGAAGGGGTGGAGGCCGAGGAGGACAATGTGAGTTGTCAAGTTCTATCTTCTGTGCCAACAACCACTTCGATTAGCTAGCTGGCTGGTTGGAGTGTTGTGTTGTATTGTGTTGCGCGAGTGAGTGAGTTATGATGCTGTAATACTGACCTCGGAATTCGGAACAACGCACGCAGCATCCTAGGCTCGTGGGACGCCGAGGAGTTCGGCCTCCAGGGGTCGACGGAGTGGGTCGAGACGAACCAGCCCTGGCTCGTCTCGTCCGCCGTCGCGTACCTGAACGTGGACGTGGCCGTGTCGGGACCGCGGCCGGCGCTCTCCGGCTCCGGCGAGATCCAGTCCGTCGCCATCGAGACAATGAAGAAGGTCCTGTTCCCGGACAAATGGGGCGTCGGTGGTCCGAACCCGACCCTGTACGACATGTGGTGGAACCGCACCGAGGGCCGAGTGTCGCCGCTCGGGAGCGGGAGCGACTATGCTGCGTTCTACCATGCTGGCATCTCTGCTGTGAGTTTGGACGCTCGTTTCTTGTCGTTGGGATGCCATTGGCACTACACTGCACTGCACTGTCCCTGGGACAAACGATCGCGGGTCGTTTTGAAGCTGACTCGAACTCCATGGTAACCAGATCGACGTTGGCGCGGATGCAGGAGGAACGGACCCTGTCTATCATTACCACAGGTTAGTTCGTCCATCACGTCACCATTTCATGCAAGATCATCAAAAACCAAACATCATATATCTACCAGCATCTAGCTACTTTACTCGACGCTGACGAACCCAGCAACTACGATTCCTACCACTGGATGTCCACCTACGGCGACCCGGACTTCACCATCCACGCCGCCATGGGCCAGTGGCTGACGCTGATCGCCTACCACATCGCCGACGACCCCGTCATCCCCTGGGACCTGCCGCACGCCGCCGGCGTTCTGCGCGAGTACTTCGAGGAGCTCGGCGAGACCATCGCGGGCGCGGGCGTCAAGGTTGACACGGCCGAGCTCGAGGCCGCCCTTGATGCGTTCGAAGCCCGCGCTGAAGACATCAAGAACGTGGCCGAGATGGCGGAGGCCGCGGATGATCAGGTTTTGCTCGCGGTCGTCAATAGTAAGTATCGAGACTTCGCGAGGGGGTATGTCAGTCAGGGGGGATTGCCGGGACGGCCGACGTTTCATAACGTGCTGAGTGCCCCGGGGATTGATAATGGTGAGTTGCTGCTTCTACGAGCGCATTATGGTTTTTTGGTGCTGACTGAATGAATGTGTTGAAACAGGTTACAGCGCTTCGGTGTTCCCGCCGGTGACGGAGAGCGTAGAGTCGGGTGACTTGGAGACGGCGGCGGAGTGGATCACCAAGAGTGCGAATGCGATTTTGAGGGCAGCGGAGATATTGAAGATCTGAAGGCGATTAGCATCGTGTTGATACCTTGGAAGCTGATCATCGTGCGGCTTTCTCTGTGATGATATGGTGGATCGAAACAATGAAGCATAATGTCTCGTTCTAGTTCTACCTTCTGTCCATTGGGAATACGTCAGTCTACGTAGGGTAAAGTATCAAGTAAAGGGTAGGGTTTGACTACTATATTCCTGTGGAGTGGGATTAAGACATTTACAGCCACGAGACAGGAAGATGTCAAGATGGGTGGTGGAACTTTGCTTCGTTACTCGGCTACGGAAAACTATGTACTTGGCTGCAGAAGCTACCAGTACGAATCCTAAACCTATGGGGGGATTTTGGGGGTATCAGCTGACTAAAAAGCAAAATATCTATGACCGAACTGGTGATGATGCATCCTATAACGATGACTGCCCAAGCAGACCATCGCAGCATGAAAAAAAAAACCTCCTTCCCAGTTAGATGTCTGTCGATGATAAGCCTGGAGATAACCTTCATGGCCAAGTATCGCAAGGAATGCCGCAAATACCTAAAGCGGTTGCCATTCGGTTTGGTTGGTGATATGAGGGTAGATGAAGCCACGGCAGTGTGGTCCAAGGGCAAGAAGAATTGTCCATATGAAGAAGATGAAAATAGAACTCAAAACGCAAAAGTATAAAGCGATTCCCCAAAGATATTATTGTGTCCACCACTCCAGTGCAAGTTGCATGCTCGGGGTTAGTCCGCGATAGTCACCGTTGAAAAAGCCGTAGGTAGAACAGTCTCTAACGTTGAAAGACGAGAGATCTCTTCCATGGCCAAACAGCGCCAGTATTGTCGAAACTCGGTGATGATAAGCTGGCTTGGTGACGAGAAGCGGGAGAAACCTAGGCCTCTCCAAACATGGATCCCGAGAACTGGAACGAAGCCGGGGAGTCAGAAGCCTCCCTGTATCGGTAGACTGATTAGCTTGCGTTTTGGTTCTACGAAACGAATAAGCAATCCATATGCACTTACTCGGGCTTGAACTTGGCCTCGAACTCTTCCTTCTTGAGCTCCGGCTTCACACCAGGCTTGGTCTCCGTCTTGGCCTCCTTCTTGACGGGAGAGCCATCGGCTCTGCGATAACTGTTAGTCAATGTTCTCTTGGCTGTAATGGGAAGTGTTTGTGCATGTGTATGTTGGAGAGGGGGAAGGTGGCGATATTTAAAAGCGAGAAACTAAGAGTAGATGATGTCAACTTACTCAGCCTTGACCCGGCGCTTCTTCGCAGTGTGGTCATCATAGTCTGAGTCGTCCTCGTCGCCCTCCAGATCAATCGGGTAACCCTTGGAACCCGTGTCTTTCTTGGTAGTAGAGCCCTTCTTGGCAGAGCTCCTGCCAGAAGCAGGGGCTCGGGCTCGCTTGGGGGTGGGGGTGGCAGGAGCGCTGCCACCGCCGCCGTTGCCCTGGCTGCGCTTCAGCTTCTGGAGGTGCTGTCTGGAAGAGATAGACAAGTCAGCATTACGAATGGTCAAGTAACAAATCATGTGGAGAATAGAGAACAAGAGGAGGGAGAAAGACAATAGTGAGAGCGCCAGTGTTGTCAGCGGTCATACGAGCCACAGTTAGTTGTGAAGGGTAAGCCTATTGCGATGCACAATCGCTGGACGCTGGAACAAAGCACAAGCAGGGGCACGGGTGAATGGGAAGTCATTACAGGGCAGCATTTAGGGTGTAATTGTAACCCATCTGAGCAAGGACGGGTTGGATCTGAGTCCACTGCTCGTCGGTGGGGGTGACCACACCCAAGACCGCCTGAAGGAGGTCGGATCGAACCTTGTCGTTCCAGATGGTGCGACCATTGGCAGTTTGGGAAGGAGGCATGGTTGCGGGTGGATTGCGAACGGTTGATTGATGATCAAGTTGATGGAAGTTGTAAGAATACGAATGGATGACAATGGATGAATGTTGATTGATGTATGGTTGTGGGTAAAGAAGAAATGGGTTGCTGAAGGGATGGTGGTGGTTGCAAGATGTCAATAGCTTTCGGGTTGTATGTGGGTTAAGAGGAATTTGATGCGTGAAGGTGCGTGTTAGGGAACCCGTCGGTAAGGGAAAATTGGGCAGATGAACAAACAGGGCAGGAAGTAAACAGGAACTTGGTACCTCAGGGCATGTACGGTGAAGTTGTAGCCCATCTTGGTGGTGGCTTCAACGATTCGTTCCCACTGTGAAGAGGATGGCTTAACGACGTCTGTCATAGCGACGAGAATGGCGTTATGGACAGAATCGTCCCACTTCATGTAGATGTTGGAAGACGACATGATGAAGAATGTAGATAGGCAGGATATAGATAATGTCTTGTTGAGAAATAAATTGAGAATAATAGTGGGTGAAGATGGTCGGGAAGCGATGGTCGCCGAGAGGTGGTGAAGAGAGAGACTGCGAAAAGAAAAAGGGTTGTGCCGTGAAGGAATGTGCGGATGTGGCTGGCGGCGACTTATGTTGATGGGGGACACGGGAGGGTTGGATGAACTTCAAGTAACAGCGCAGTATGGAGGCAGGAGCGACATACGTCAGGGAACTTCGAGTGACATTGTGACCCTGCGCCTGCAGTGACGCCAGGATCGAGCTGATATCCCCTTCAGATGGCTTTCTTGCATCCAAGTAGGCAATAAGGACGTCTCTGTCCACCGCGGGGGTCCAGACCATGCTGTCCTTGCTTCTCGGCATATTGAACCCGTGGATCGAAGATTTGGATGCAGATGAGGATAGAACTGGAAAAATGGGACGGGCAACGACTTCTCGTTGATCAAAGTCAAGATGTAAGGTTGGAAAGAGAGAAGCAGAACGGAAGTCCAAGGGGGGTGGTTGCAAGGTAAGAAGAAGAGATGCTCGTCAAAGGTGACTTTCGTAGGACACCTTCGATGACCCATTTTTTCGTGCATATGACGAGTCCCGACAAATGTCATCCTTGAGCATCTGGCAGCTCAAGGATGATGTGTGCGATCGTGGTGATATAATTCCAGGTGGAAGGGGAATGCATCAGGGGAACACATGTACCCATCTCGAAGTCACGCACCAGCAGAGAACGAAAGCAAGAAGACGAAACACTGATAGAGCTTACCGAATAGCCTCCCAGGTGATACTATGGCCCTTGTCCTTCATGTACTGGACCAAGGCCGCCTGCTTATCAGAGGGAATAGGTCCCAGGACAGTGAAGGCACCCATGGCCAGGTCCTGGAGAACCTGGGGATCCTTCCACTTGCCAGTGGCAGACATGATTGATGGCTGTATGTGGTTGATGTGGTTTCTGGGTGGTGTATTGCGTTAGAAGCGTGCTCCCTGGAGAGTTGGTATCAATGATGATAATTGCTATTCAGTGGTGTGGTGGAAGTTCGAAGAAGAGGGCTATGTTGATCTAGGATGGGTGATGGTCCAATTGGTTTCCCAGGAAGTTGATGTGAGATGGAAGTTACGACAGCTCTTGCCCTCGGGCACGTGTGGTGGAAACAATCAAAGGCTGCACTGCACTGCACTCTCAAGTTGTAAACAAGCAGGCCGGTCGTATGGCCACGAACGGGGACTGCTCTGGGTTGCTACAATGTCACAACTACTTAGTAGTACCTAAGCTACATGTCAAGGCTGGTGCCTAAGGTAACTGTCTCAAGTTAACAAAGCACTTTGGCTACCACGGTCCGTAGGTAGGATAGGCGGCCTATCAATTGAGGTATCTTCAAGTTTTCAATTTGCCAATAGCTTCAAGCAGGACGTCAGAATCAATATAGAATCTACCTAGAGCTATGTTGGAGTTACATTTGCTAACTATACTAGGAGGCTGGCCACGTAGAACTTGGCAATCAGGCAATCAGTACTCATGTCTACAGGGCTAAATGCAATGCAGTGACACATGCCTAAGTACATTGGCCGCAGCCCTTGACCATGCAGCCTTCCCCTGACCGTTGTAACAATGGCTTGCATTAACCCGCACTATACCCCGAGGGGTTGTTACCCTATCTGTCTGCCACCCGTTCGAAAATAAATTCTGTAGGAACTGATGCTACTTTGGAGATGCCCAGTTTTGACACATCCGATTGGCGCGATGTGTGGTATGTGTGTAGAATTGTTTCGATCTCTAGGTTAGTTGTTGGTTGCTCCTGGTAAGTGCAATGGACCTAGGAGATCATCGAATGCTAGGTCGATAGTTGTTAGTAAGTTCCCCTTTGCCCGGGGACAAGGATATCAAGTACTGGCCCATCACATAGTCTTTGTCTCGACAGAAAGACGTGTGCTGAGAACATAGGACTTGGGAGGGATCGACGAAATGGGGGAATACGAGGAATCGAGGGAAGTCTAGCTTCCATGTCCCAGGAGTAGCCAGGAGCCTTGCTCTAGCTCACCTACGCCATACGCTTTCCTTTGACCCAACAACTAGAAACTCACGGAACTATGAAGAACACGGTGATGAACTTGTATACACATATTGCGCAGATTATAGTATATTGGGTTCTCTGTGAACTAGCCTGCAATATGGCAAGAATGCCCATGAAACTAAATAAGGAAGCTAGCATGCAGCATCGACACCAGAGGGAGCAGCAATATCCCCCCTCGAAAAAAGACTGGCAGGCGCAGGATCGTGACCAGTACAGAGATTCCCCTAATGAGGCCCATAACAAAACGCTCGCTTGATTCGAATAGCTAGACACTGTTGTCGCAAATATTCATTCAAATGGGGTTCTTGGAAGTCATTGAGCTGCACGAACTACGCCTCATGCCTCGCCATAGAACCTATCAAGAAGGTTAGAATGTGATGATCAGGTAGCTGGTATTGACTGGGCATGCACTTACTCTGCTGCCCCGTACTGTTCCTCATGGTCAGGCAACCCGTCAGCTGCCAAGGCAAGAACTGCCTCTTCGTCATTGGGAGCTTCGTCATTGTTGGGACCCCCGTCATTAGGACCCTCACCATCGGGGGTTTCGGCATTGGGGGTTTCATAAGTGGAGGCTTCATCATCGGCAGGATGCCCATCGAGGGCTTCCTGGTTCTTCCGTGATTTCGCCGGATCATCCAGTCGTTGGCGCTTCGCGGGGTGCTCCTCGAGGTCTTCTTCCTCTTGTGTTGGGTTAGGAGGATCTGTATTCTGCACTTGAACGGGAACAGGAGTAGTGGCTGGTATGGTGACTGGTATGGGAAGAGGCATCGGCATGCCGGCAGCTAGCCCAGTGGTACTTGGCTGGGCCTCTTGTGACGGGGTGGTTGTTCCCGTCACTTCACTGGCAGTCGTAACGGCGGAGACAGCCGTGGCAGGAGCATGGGAAGTACCAGGAGCAACGGGAACGACAGGAGCGGCCGCAATGGTAGGATGCTGATTAGCACCTAAAACCGGGGCAGGCGGTTGCTTCCGAGGCCGGCCACGGCCCGGGCCAGGCCTACGAGTGATCGGGTTTGCCGTCGGATCACCCCTGTGGGGGCTATCCGACGAGCCTCCATTTGGTTCAGTTTTGTGCTGAGCCCTCCGAAGGCCTTGGAAGTGTTGGCTGACATGGGTCAGCTTAGTAAACAAGATAGAGTAATGAGTGACACGGATCCATCAGCTCTTAGTGAGCAAGGATGCAGGAAGTGAAGTGACCAAATCTCTTCCAATGAAATAGAAGCCCGAGTAATGGACGATAGAAGGGCTCAGACCCTATGAAGAGGAACGCGTGGTAGTGCAATGGCAAGCTTGGAGAAGACGACTTGTTGAAGTGCTATGTATTGATGATTGAGATAACTGAGCTGTACTGTATACCGAAAGATACAATACGGAAAGACAAGGGGTTATGTGAGGAGCCGCGATACAGTATGCGATGCGATACTCAACAATCAATTCATCATCGCAGGGGGCGCAATGGGCAATGCATTGTCACGGCTCAGCTAGAAAAGACGGAAGACGTATAAGAAATGAAGACAAACATCGATGTACCGAGTACCACAGCATTAACATTATCGAAGCTATCCAACTTACCGGCATCCCTCATTGGTGAAGTTGTAGCCCAAGGACCGCATGTGGTTGCCAATGGTTGTCCATTCTGAGCCGCTGATTACGCCGATATTTTTAACGGACAGAATAGTGAAGAACAGATCCTTGTCGGCTCTATCGTTCCAGTTCTTGTTCATCTTGGGATCGTCTGTTAAACTATTACCAGAGTCTTGGAACAGCTGCTTCTTAGCTTCAGAGGGTTCGGGTCTGGGACTAATGAATAATTGTTAAGAGAAGTGGAACTCGAAGGCAGCGCCGGGCGCAAATCAGATAAATTGGTAGAGACGCAGGCTTTTGAGAGGTTGAGAGGGAAGATGGACTCGACCGATCTTTACTGTACCTAAGTAGGTGCGGGCGCCGGCGATGGGGCGGTTCCTAAGGTTGTATGCAGGTTCCTTGGCCTGCCAGCCTGCCTCTAGGCGGCTAGGCCTCTCTTCCAGGGCTGTTTGGGTGCTAACGAGTTACGAGGTAGGTGAAACGGGTACATTTAGCTCTAGCTAGTGTGGCGGTGGTGGCTCAATCCAGCGAGTCTAGGTGCTTAGGTCATGTATGTAGGTTTCTTGATCCGTAATGATTCTAATGAACGAACACCGGCCTGGGGAAGAAGAAGGTGGTACGTAGGTACATACCTACCTACCTGCCGAGGAGCTTATCGCGGATATTTCAGCCAGGTAAACATTTGGCCAATCACATCCTTATCCCTCGGCTCGAAGCTGGCAGGAACCGTTTGACACCAACGGGGAAGTTTCCCAAAGCACCCGTCCTGCAACCACGGAGGTACCTTCCAATAGTATGTGTTAGGAGTACCCACGTACTTAAGATAGCTCACGTGATTAGGCGTTTCGGTCGCGAGGGAGCTTGGCAACACAGTGTCCCGGCCCACACTGCAACGCGTCTCCCCAACCGCTTCCAGTATTTTCTGGGTGCGCTTGTTTCTGCGCTTGCTTCACTCCCTCACCATGCAGATGCAGCTTGAAAATTTTGAGTGGTCTTCTTTACGTAACTCGTGATCTAAAGGCGCATCTAGAAGATGTTCTCAAGAGATTACGACTCTTGGCCCAATCAAGGCCGAGTCTAAATATCTCATTCTATGAGGTGCGTCGATACGGCCGTCTGCAGATATAGTCGCAATCTTCGTTTGATCCAAAATCTCGATGCACCAATGGTCGATCTTTCGGGATTCATTCGTTCATACGACAGGGTTCATATTCATCTACTAGAAAATCTTTCATCGCCTAGTCGAAGATACCGGATAGTACCTCGGCAATCAATAGTGACCAGTCCTGCCAGTCTACCCAGGGTTTGACAATGTACGAAAACTCTGCTCAGCAGACCCTTGGCGGAAGCGATGATACCAAATGACACACCAATCAGCGGGCTCAATTCTCGAGAATGACTCACACGTCTCACTGCAAGGCCCCCAATGCGACGAGTCCACACTTGTTCCTGCATCATGGTAGTTGTACCAGTGTTGGTGCCGCCACGGGGAAGTCGAGATGCTAGGGAGTCAAATAGGATCATGTACGAAGTAGGCGCATGTAGTAGGTTGCCTGGTTCCTGATTTCAGGTTGGACAAGGGTGTTGCCCCCGCCTATCTTCTACGGCAGGTATCTATCCTGTCAGCCTATGTAGGACTTCGAATCTATCACATATGCATGCTGTCTACGATCCTACCCACCACATGCAACATCGAATGCCTACCTATAGCATGCACGGCTTGCTACGACGTAAAGACGTAAGTATGATGAATAACAATCCTATCGTTCTTTAAAGGTCTCCTTGATGCGGGGCTTAATACCTACTCCAACGCCAATGCAGGCACACATGATCCACGAAGTAATATCACCTGCATTCGAAGATGCGTCAACTGTAACTTCTCTCGAGCTGAGATAGTGCCTCTTACACGCATGCCTGTCAACCTGCATACCTACCTACACCGTTGCATCGTCATCTGCGCCCTGCGCTTCAGAAATCGGAGCTGGCTACATGCGAAACAGAGGAGTTCACCATTCCTACATAGGTACGAAGTATAACAGTACTGGAGCATGCAAGGGAGTTCGGGGAGTTCAGGGAGTAAACGCCAATGACCGTCACAGCGGATGTCGCAGGGGTCAACCCCTGCTCTACGTACTACTGAAACCACTTTACACGAATTTGCACTTTACACGGTGCCGCGCTCCATCCCACCTTCGCGTCCTCCCCACCTTAAATTTCGATGAAATCATTCGAGCCCATCCGGAGTCTCAAGTTGCTAGGCAACCACGGCGCCCATCGCCTTATGCAGTCAAAGATAGGCGTTCAGGCGTTCAGACGTTCAGACGTTTCCCCCTAGCGAGCCACGGGGAATTCTAGGTATAGAAAGGCGAACCCAAGCTAGCTTGATGCAAGCACTTACTTGGTAATACACGGTAAAAGATGACCCATTATCTGTTTGTCATGAGGCCTCCTTGCTTTTCGCTTCAAGTACTGGCTAAGTAGTCAGTCACCGTTCACCATCACAGCTCAACAAACAACATCATACCTATGCAAGCGCCTCTGTTCGCCTTCTTTTCTTTTTGTAATCGGCGGATCATTGGATCTTTTGGCCTCATTATCTCTCTCTCGTCATCAGCTCATTCATCCTTAGTCTGCCACTGCCCAGCACGGTTGTCCTCTGCCTGGCACCCTGCCTCACTACGTATCCTTGGTTGACAGCCTAATGTGATCCTCCATATTCTCCCTCTAGAGCTTTATCCAGGAGAGTTGACATATAATTCCCTTGCCTCTTCTCACCGACTTTCACGAATAGCTCGTTCGTGACTCACTGCTTCAATTACACCCCCTCGTGCTCACTTAACTCTCCACCCTCCAAGCCAGCACAAATTGAAAGTGTTTCTGCTGTGCAGTTCTGCGTGGGAGTTCTCAACCACTCTCAAGCCCTCACTACTACTGTGTCCATCGGCTTGCCTCTATAGGCCAGATCACCATGTCGAATACGGATAATGCTATGACGAGGTTCCTGTTTGCCATTCTGCGACAGAAGAATCTGAAAGATGTAAGTGAACCTCAAACTCTTAGGCCTGCCTTCCGGGTATAGGATCACTTTCAGCAGCTGATGGGTCGTAGATCAATTGGGATATGGTTGCAAGTGATCCAATACTGGCCCAAGAGATTACCAATGGCCATGCCGCTCGAATGAGATACTCACGGTTCAAAACGACCATGCTAGGCGTTCAACCAACTAGGCGAAACAGAACAAACCCACCCAAGTCTCGAGTCACAAAGTCCAAGAAGGACCCGAAGCCGAAGAGGGGTGACAACCCAAAGTCCGAGTCACCCACGGACACTCCTACCCCCCAACCCCAAGAACCAGCTGTAACATCTGCAACTGCCACATCCGCTCCGAAAATCAAGCAAGAGAACCCGCATTACGGGATGGAGTTGGAGAACCGGGCAGAAAATCGCCTCACCCCGTGCCTCACTCCGGGGCCCATGGTCACTGCGCCGTCTCCGAGCGTGGCCCCTCAGACCATCCAGCCGCGTTTCCTTACACCATGCAGCGAGATGATGGGTTCTCCGCCTTCTCTAGGCACTCCGCCTCCGTTCGACTTCTCGCAGCCGCCTTATGCGGCCCCAGCAGACGCATCGATCTGGCCGCAGGCCTTGCATTATGACCAATACCCTAATCCATACGCCTTCGCTTTTGAGGCCGGGGCTTACGACAGTCCGAGCATGTCCTGCGGGCTGAATCATCCTCCCATTGAAGCGGACGGAGAATACACCATGGTTGAGGTGAAGCACGAGACTAGAGAGGATCTTTGTCAGTGACGAATAGGATGGGTGGAAGTGGGGGTGGGACACATTGAGTTCCTTGGTCTGTTTGTCTGTCTCTTTTGGTCTTTGCATGGTATGGTTCATTTACGACAGATTTCTCGATGGCACGCAGGCACAGACGATCATGCTTGGCTTGGATGTCAGAGCATAGTTATGAGATTGGCGTTTCTAGGTGCTTAGATCCATCCCCTCGGCGGTGGTTGGTAGTAGAGGAGGGAAATGACTCAACTGAAAATAGGGCATGGCTGGCACAACATCATCACTAACAACTAATACCTAACGCAGTATGATAGATTCACTACAACTCTTACTAAAGTAGTTCGTGTAGACATAATGAATTTTGATCCTTACGAGCTTATGTCATAATTCTGTATCGTTGCAGTTGTTGTGCTCTTGTATAGTCAGTCCTGATGGTTCCTGTGAAAGAGTTGACAAAGAGTTTCGTCTGCAGTATCCTTTCATCCAAGTTTTCACACATAGCATATTGTTATTGTTGCGATTCTATTCCTTCAGAAGCAAAGGTTGAGAGTGCAAACCAGCCCGTTGCTGTCTCCCGGTCTTATCTGTCTACTATCCGCGTAAGCTGGTTTCCTGAAATAACCATCACATGATCATCCATATGGATTCATCATTTGGGACGCGAACCACTCTACTTGATTACTATGCGTGAGCTTTTAATTATATCCGACTTCCAACCCCATCGCGTTTTCCGGACCACGGCAAATGTAACGTTGGCAGGATCTGGAGTGATTGTATTTTCTATTGCATTTCTAGTTATTTATATTTATTTTCACTTTCAATGGTTCGCGGGCTACTTTGATCCACCTCCTCATTACCTTCTATGTTGGACAACATCCATGCCTATGCGCACCTATAAGATCAGAGGCGCAGGATGCCAGTTCTCCTGCATGTAATCGTATACGGTAGACTTTCGCCACCAAAACCCCGTCTTCGCGTTTCAGTTTTGCTTTTTCTAGTCCCAGTAAACCCCACGTCCGAGATATCCTTTGGCTTTCTCAACCAAGAGGAGCATATGCCAAGGTATGCCATGTCCCCATATAATCCGCTTTCCATGACTGACCCTTTCCCCTCCAGCCCGCGAGTGTATATGGATATTACAGTAATGACAAACAAATGGGACACCTTAAGAAGTGTTATTACATGATATCGGCTTCCTCGATCTAGAACCTAAATAGATGCTGATTTTGACATAGCAACAGTTCAGTCCTTGCCATGGCAGCAAAGCAAAACAAGCCAGGTCAGGTCGACCACCCAGTCCTCTACGTCATCCCTCTCCCGTCAAGCTCAGCAGGCGACCTGGTCGTCGGTGTCGAATCCAGCATTATTGGCTGGCCCGTCCCAACTGTATGCACTATCGGTTTATTCGGCCAAGCCGGGATGTATCCAGTGTCACTGTAGGCCTGCCCCCCGTCCGACGTTCCGCCGCCACTCCCATTATATCCTTGCATGGGCACCATCATAGACGCGCTCCGGTTGTTCTCGAACACCGCGCCATCTTGCTGCCTTTTCCGCCGGTGCCGCACCAGCAGCCACGTGCACACCACACCCGACACGCCGAGGACGCCGGCTCCCACGCCTAGGCCGATGCCGATCCCCGCGCCTGTGGATAACGATCCGCCACCACCATCACTACTACTTCCACCCGATGATGACGATGATGCTGCTTCTGTCGTCGGTGTTTCCGCCTCGCTTGATGTGGTGGTTGGTGCTACTGACGGCGGCGGCGCACTCGACACCGACGTGAAACTGGTGGTGACGGCCGACGAGGTAGATGACGGCGCGAACTCGTCCGTGCCGTCGGTGATGTTGAAATAGGCCGACGAGACCTGGGGGAAGTCCATGTTGCCCTGGTTGTCGCCGTCCCAGAGCCACATGTAGTACACGTTGGACCACTCGAGGTGGAAATCGGCCAGGTCCACCGTCCAGTTGAAGGCGATTTCCGAGGTGGGAATTGTGTCTGATCCTGTTTTGCAGGTAAGAAGAAAGAAGGAACACACTGGAACACAGAAAAGTAGAACTTACGATCAAGGATGGGCCCGAGAGTGTCGCCTCCATGGATGCCCTTTTGCCAAAGAGCGAGGGTGTAGCCATTGTAGGCTTGGATGCCCTCGGGGTTGAACCGGACCTCGTGAACCTCGCCGACTCGCCAAACCCTGGTGTTCTGGTATGCTCCGGGCCCGTAGGGCGTCGTATACGAAGGGTTTATGAAGCCGCCGGCTTGTACGGTCTCCCGCCAGAAAATGGCGGCGGAGAGAAGACTATATCTGAGTGTCATCGCATCGGTATGGCCACCAGCTCACTACGCACCTCGATCAGCGAGGCTTTGAATGTGAAGAAAGAATTAGATATAGAAAGGTGAGAGCCATCAAACGAGAGAGGAGAAGCATTGGCATGGGACAGAAAGTAGGGGTATAGGGCATCCTATCCTATGGAACTAATCTGGGTCGTAAGGCATTCTTGTCCTGGTTGCCAACAGGTCAAGACTAGCTACCTACGTGATTCCTAAATAGGAGCCTGTCGCATGGGTCCACCAATATACGAAAGCTGCCAGGCATCGTAATAGCAGATAGCAGCTGCTGTCATATTTCTACGTATGTTGTACTTCTGCTTGGCATCCATCAGACATCTGCCAGTTTCGGAAAGGCAGTATGCCTATGCCCTCTCGCACACTATTTCCTCCACTAGCAGTTCAAATCAAAAGTGCAAAAGCATACTGTGATTTAGCCTCGCCCTCCCCCTCTTCTCACCCCCTGCCAAGATCCATAGCTCAAAGAGAATTCGGAAGATGGTTGGTTTATACGCAATACTTTAAGCGCTTCTGCTGCAGTATAGTCGAGTTTCTACATCGACACGATAGTCTTGCCTAGCAGAATGTAAACTAGAGGGCAGCATAGGTAGCTCCTTTCTCTTGCCAACGGGCACTAGGTACCAGTCCGTTCGTGACCACCGCGGCAATTTATATACGATACCTGCATAATTAAGTGCCTCCTTAGTCCAGGGGGTCCGTAATACATAAATAGCATATTGTTGGGCGGCTATAAGATGACTAGCGATCTAGTTAGTATCTAGACTACACTACAAACTGGGTGCAAAGCGGCGGGTATTTTAGGGTCTCCGCTTGTCGGTAGTAGCTCCGAAATCATCGTGAGTTCCGGAGATGTTTGCGGTTGTATTACTGAAGATAATTACTTCGTGCTGTCCGAAGAAATCCAGCGTAGATGCTCGAATGCTTCAATATCGCAGCTTCACAATTGATTGTTACACAATGCTACGAGGTTCCATCGCGCCAAATGTCAGAAGATCCCAATACGAAAGGGGTTTTCAGCTTCTTACTGAGTCCGGCAGCATTATGCCCTATAAGGATTTGTTGTTGGTTCCAAGTTGCATTGAACCATGTCAATTGTGGATTCGATACTACATTACTCCGGCACCACGCCGCGTTCAGGACTAGTATCTTGACGATAGCTGCATGGTACTATTATATGAGGCTAGCAGCCTTATCGTGGCATTGCTATCAATAGCAAGATAGATAATGGGGCCAATTCATTTGCTTCTTGGGCTTGTCTGATTTCTAACCTTTGTTTCCTGGGGACAATTTCATCCCGTGAACCAAAGTGGCATCTGTCATCAACTTACAAATCTTTGGTTCTTCTTGTTTCTGAATCCTTCATTCGCCAAATGGGTACAGTCAAGCACCATTCATCGCCGATGCATCAGTGGCCGCGAACTACCACACTGGGCATCGCAGCCTTAGCCCTCGTGGCTATATTCTTCCTCTTCACGCCGAGGGCGACGTATCCAAGCCTCGATACACAACAGCAGCAGCAACAGGATGTCGGCAGACAGCAACAGCAAACACCACCAATACCACCACCACAACAAGAATCTGAGCAGAAGCAGCCGCACAGTAGTTCTCATTCTCTCCAGGATGTCGACACCAGCCGGGTTACGAACGGGTCGCTCGGCTTCTCCAAGATCTTCGTCGTCGGGCTGCCCGAGCGCAGCGACAAGCGCGATGCCATGACGCTCACGAGCGCCCTGACGGGTTTCCACATCGACTTCGTAGATGGGGTCCGGGGCGAGACCATCCCGGACAAGGCCGTGCCGTTCGGGGTGACGGACCGGAAGAAGTTCATGGAAACCAACTTGGGGAGTTGGAGAGGACACATGAATGCGATTAGAAGGTAGTGCTCCCCTAATGGATTTTCGTTCCCCAGGCCTAGTCATGAAGTCCGGCGTAATGATATTCCACGATGTCGAAGGGATGTCTCAGAGATATTGTGCATTGGCACAATGGATTCATTTGCTTTTGTTGTTTTTGCAAACTTCCCCCATTCACCTGGGATGGCAGGGATGTTACCATAGTTATACGTGTCGCAGGGACTGACAGACGCCTACAGGATCATCGAAGAAGACCTCGAATCCGCTCTCATCATGGAGGACGACATGGACTGGGACGTGCGTCTGAAGTCGCAACTCGAGCAAGCCGCGACCGGGGCGCGGGAGATCGCCAACGCATCGAAGGGCAGCACCCCTCGCTCGCCGTACGGCGACGACTGGGACATCCTGTGGCTCGGCCACTGCGGCGAGGTGTTCCCCGAGACGCTGGAGGAGAACAGGAACCGCCCCGCGTCAGAGCTGAGGCGCATGAAGCACAAGTACACCATCAACAACGACCCCACAGTGCCCCCGCCCAACGTCGTGACGGGCTTCCAGGACTTCCAGGCCAGCCCGCACACGCGCTGGGTACACGTCACCGGCGCCCCGATCTGCACCTTCGCGTACGCGCTGTCGCAGCGCGGCGCGCGCAAGGTGCTCTACGCGCTGTCCGTCGACGGCCTGAAGGGCACGTTCGACAACGAGCTCGCGGGGATCTGCCGTCGGGCCGTGGCCGCGGCCGCGGATGGGAACCAGGAGGCTAGCAACAAGGGCGGGGATGGTGGTGGGGAAGATCGCGGGCTGGACGCGAAGTGCATCACCGTCACGCCACCCCTGTTCTTCCACCACAAGGCGAAGGGTCCCATGAGCGGGGATAGCGACATCCAGACCGTCAGCAACAACGGGGTGCGGGAGAAGGGCTTTACGGAAAACATCATGTGGAGCGCGCGGAACAACTTGCAGAATATGATACTGGGTAGGGAGATGGAGAGCCAGTTCTGATGACATGTGTTTGTTGTGTGGCATTGTTACCGTGGTGCTGTCGAGGTGATAGTCATTAGCTTGGAGTTATACAAGGGTTGGTTTCCACAGGTCATTGCTTTCCTTGTTTGCATAGTTAGAGGTCGGGTAGGAAAGTCGGGTAGAATTCCTTAGGGCGTGACGGTTGCAGTCAAATGTGGCATCCCGATGATAAGGAGTCATAGAAAGGGCGTTCTAGACATATGCATCGTCACGATTTTATCTTCATTAGTCTTTCGTTGCGAGGCAAAGATGACATCTTACCAACGGGTTAGAGTTACATAGCCGTGCCAATAGTATGGACCAGAAAAAGCTTTTCTGCACGATGATGTGGCTTCTCTGTCATCGCCGTTTGATGTTGAGATATGACCTTGGGTACTGAGGCCATTGCAATTGTACAAATGATACATCATACGCATATTTACATGGCTGCTACACGGAGTTGCCATATTGAACCAAAATCCCCGGACGGGCCGAACCATAATGAACCGGGCTCCTGGCAGAAGCAATACCCAGTCGGATTGGCGCCAGTCCGCCTTACCCCTGGTCGCGGGATGCATATGCAGGTAGGTGATGTTTAATCTAGTTAAACTGTGCTGGAAAAATACGATTACGAGATGTTACATCCCGCCCGATGCAAACAATATAGTTTTGGAGATATGTAAACACATTTACATGTTAACGACCAGGTACAGTACATATTTATGACCACAGTGAAACAGCCCCCAATGCAACAGTGCAAACGTGAGCTTGGTTAAGAACATTCCTCTGGTGAAACTAGCATCATACGTTACTGGGGTCTGTGAATGAAGCCAAAATACTCTCGGTGATCTATGGTATTATTGAGTACTGCCCAAGTACAAGTCATTACCCAGAGTCAAATACAGGGAGTGCTCAGGCGTGGCTCGCCAACAGGGAACCTCGAAGCGAATCTATAACGCGGCCATGTAAACGCAGATAGGCCTCCAGGACAAGGTAGTAAAGACAGACCAACATTTTATACCTAATAGGCCACCCAGTTCAAGGTCTCTTAGGGACTGGGAAAACAATGGAATGGATATTGGGAATTCCTGATCCTGTAGGTGGGCCCCCTTTGTACAGCGTATACCTGAGTATATCACCAGCACAGTCAAGTATACTGAAGAATTAAATGGGATGGATACCTAGAAAGCAACTTGTGTAATGATCAACCACGTGTACCTGAGTAATTAACGTGACTTGAACACCCGTGTAATTGATTGTCACTATATGTGGTTGCCAACTTGCTGCCCCGGCACGTAAAAGTCTGAGTCGGACTGGGGATCGAAAAACAAACGTTTCGAGGCGAGTGCCACCCAGACTCCAAATCCACCTGGGCCGAGATCTAGCAACTTCCTCCCTCTCTATCTGCCTGTTTGCCTGCCCACCTGACTTCCTACCAGGTACTTACCACGTACTCAACTACCTACCTGCCTGGCAACCTAACTATCATCCTCTCAGGACATCCACTGTTCTTCATAACCATCCAACACACAACCCAGATTTCGTAAGGAGGTCACCAAAACCTTCTTGCCATCAACCTCTCTACACCATCTGGGCAACAAGCTTACCACTACATCTCTTACCCCAAGCAAGCAACATCACTCCTTCAACCAGTACTCACACCATCACCAGACAACCAGGTATTTCCCTCCTTCATTAAATGAGAGAACATACCGAAGACTGACATACGTAGTCAAGCAAGCAAGATGCCCCCCAAGAAGACCGACAACGGCAACGAGGGTGAAGCCGCCCCCGGCTTCACTGACCGCGAAGCCAAGATGGCTACCCTGGCCCTCAAGCTCCTTCCGGAGTCTGCGAAGAAGAGCATCAACTTCGAAGTCTTCGTCACCGAGTTTGGTCAGAAGGACGTGAAGTCAGCCCGAGAGTGCTTCCGTCAGGCCTGCAAGAAGCATGGATGGTTCGAGGGAGCTGTAAGTCTTAGATACGAATTATCTATACTTATTTACCATCTGTACTGATCATCTATGCAGGACGGCACTAGAAGTCCTGCTCAAGCCACCCCGAAGAAGTCCCCGGTCAAGCGGCAGAGAGGTAGAGCCCCTGATGATGATGATGGCGACTTTGACATCGAGGAGACTCCCACCAAGAAGCGCAAGACCGCCTCCAAGAAGGCTGCTGTCAAGAAGTCTGAGCCCATCGTCAGCACTGATGATGATGACCTTGCCGACTTTATGGATGGTATGGCTTAAGTCTACCTTCTATCTACACTTGAGTATCATGATGGCTGTCTATCGGATGAGACAACGAGATAACAACGGGTTGACAATTGGGGTTGGCCTTCAGGTTGCAGAACAGTTTTGAGAGTCCATAAGCTATTAGGATCAGACGTTAGGGACAATGAATGCAGTCCACGGCCTTTAAGGTCGTGTTTTTACCAGTCTTTGACACTTTTCTTGCCTATATTGATTGTCTGTAATTGGTCCCCCTTTTGGCCATGAAGAGCAATAATCTGTCATGCCCAGTCTACAAAAAGAGACATTTTCATAAAGAGAAGAGACATCTTTGAACAACGCGTGGATTCTATCCTGACACTCCATGTCGTAGAAATAAATAGGGCATGTCCAACAGGCGGTACTTTCCTCGGAAGTGAGCACCTGCAATCGAAACTATATTCGAAGTCTAGTTGCTCAGGAGGGCATCTACACGTGACTACCTTTATACCATCCTTGACAGCTCTAGCAACAGCCTATCTACAGACGCGACCAGATCTACAGCCACGTAGCCCATCACACCTATCTATCCCGTGTCCTTCACTGGTAGCATCGACTGGTGACTGGTGACCAAAACGCAACGGAAACTGACAGCAAAGTCGTATCCGGGCAACTACCTACCCTCCCTGTCTCCTACCGCCTATCAAGTTGGCACACTTCAACCAGCATACACACACCCACACCCACACACACACACAACCACTACAGGACAACTCTCTTCTCCCATAACAAACCCATTATCACTTTACATCTTCTACATCTATTACTCCATCCCATACTTGCTTATCATCACCAGGCAAATACAACCTCATCTTTACCATAACCTCCATCATCAACACCAGCACATCCATCGGACCACCGTCAACATGCCTGCCTTCGATACCGAGTCGCAGTTCAAGTTCTTGATCGCCTGCATCAAGCACTCTCAAGCCGGCAGGGTACGTTCATGACATTCTTTCCATCGATCCCTACCAGTGCTTGCCTTCAGACTAGCTAACAGAGCATGATCTCAACAGGTCGACTTTACGGAAGTCGCCAAGGAGTGTACCATCGTCTCCAAGGGCGCCGCGTAAGTCATCCCCAACCGGGCCAATTCTGTTCCCTACTTCCTACCTCTAGCTATCACTCCTTCCCTATCCTTGCCACCACCAAGATACTAACGAACCACAAACCCGCCAACAGTGCCAAGCGGTACGAGCGCCTGATGAAGCAGCACGGCATCTCATCCACCGGCAACCTCGGCGGTGGCGGCGCCGGCGGCTCCGGTGCCGGCGTTAAGAAGGAGGCCAAGGAGCCCGCCAACAAGAGCCGCAAGAAGCGCAAGCTCGCGAAGGTCGAGGAGGACGTCGGTGACATCGACGAGCCCATCAAAGGTGAAGTGAAACATGAAGATGCAAGCATTGCCGTGAAGACCGAACTGCTCGTCAAGAGCGAGGAGATTGCGGGCGTGAAGAGCGAAGAGCAGCCATCGCCATCCGTGAACATGGAGCAGCAGAATGGCGTTGGTGTCGGTGTCGGTGTTAATGGTGTACCGAATAACGCGACAGCGCCTCCATCTGGCGCTTCGTCATCGTCGATATCTTCGTCATTGACCGGGGCTACTACGTCCCACACCAATGATGAAGACGACGATGACGAGATACTCGTTGTCAGCGCCACCGAGAGGCCTCGAAGCAATGCCAGTGTTTCGGGCTTTGGCAGCAACAGCAATAGCGACGCGAACAATAACCACCATTACCACCAGCAACATCGCCACCACCACCAACAACACAGCCATGGCCATGCTCACGCTCACATTCATGCTCATCCGCACTCTCACTCGCACTCGCACTCGCCTGCGCCTAACAACGGCATTCCCGGTATCCATTCCTTTGATTACGCTACTAACATGGGCTTTCCATCGCAGCTGACCCCTCCTCCTCCTCCGAGTACCACGGGGACGACGAGTAACGCCCTCCCGTACGGCTTCAACGCCGGTCCTTGGTTCCACCCCAGCCCCAACCCCAACCCCCACGATACGGCGGCGGCTGCCGCGGCTTATGGTCATTTCTGGCAAGGCATGAGCACCCCAGAACACCTGCAACAGCAAATGCACCAATCGTACCAACAGCGGCACAGCGGGGTTGATCATGATACGCGGATGGATGGGTGACCTCTAGGGCTAGTGCGACATGGTAAGTTTCCTCGTTAATTGGACTTTATTTGCTGTTCTATGCTAACACGGCTTTCAATTGCAGGATTTCCTACATACTTCTAGGCGGGCTTGGTCTTGAAGGAAGCTATTGCACGGAGGATACATTTTTCTTGCTTGCTATCATCGCGGTTTTATTTCTATCAAGCTGAAGGCGGAGTTTCTTATCACACATTGGCCGAGGCCACATTACGTCTATACCGCCATTGCCAGGCATCAATACCATATTTCTTATCCACACAGATCGCTATCTTCTACGTGATATTATGTGAAGAGACCATGCTTTTGTCTGTTTTCTCGTCTAGTGACTTCGGTGACACGTCGCCGTAGCTACAATCTGTTGGTATGTCTGAACCATGCCTGCTTCGAGATTGGTACCTTTGTACTTAGTTCGAGACCCCGCGTAGCTTGAAGGGACAAAGGTAGTTCAGTTCCCATGGTAATTGGAGTTGAAGTATGAAGCCATCATCAGTTTCAGCGTCCGTGATAGTAATCCATTGTTTGCCTTAATGTCAATCTACATGATCTTTGTAATCCTCTGCCCGTCCTCCGCCTATTCGACTTCGACCAATGTACGGTACATATTCGTATCTTAATCGTAGTACCCGACCTAGAGGAAAGCTGTTGTTCTGGTCTCTACCATCATAGGGTTCCTTAACTACCTGGATTGAGGTCGGCGCCCTCTAGGTACGGTGTTTCCGTCTCCTCCAGTCCATTCTCCCATTGTGACTCGCACTTCTTGGGGTCCTTCGACTGTGTAGAAGATACAATAGTCTATAGATTTCCGTAGGAATCGAGCACCTTGCCTACCTGTAGGACAGCACATGATCAGGCAGGCTAATGCAGCGTAATAGTACGTAGTCGCGACACAGTTGGATCCCGTGACACTTTTAAACCATTTAATGCCGGTCGCATGGCTCTAGGTTCCATGCGGCATCATCACCAGACCGTAGTCTCTGTGACGTGACTATGATCGCAGTATTCCTGGCATCACCTGCTTCCCAGGTCAGCTGCCTGCTTCGCCGAGCGCGAGTATCATCGCCGGCAGCAGCATTTCCTCCGTCACGTTATCCGGTACAAATGAATACATCGCAGACTCGACCTCGCCCGCTACCTACTGCGCCTCGCCCACTGCCAGCGCCGTCCGTGGCAACGTTGTACCCGACCACTCCCAGCTCCATCTGTATCTCGAGCACCGGCTCTCCTGTTCCAAATGATACTACGATCACGAGATCTAGAATCCCGCTCTCCAATTTGAGCTCGGCCTCTATCACGCGCGCTTCCTCTGCAGTCATCACCGCCGCCGGTCTCAACAGCAAGGTCACAGTCAGGTGATACCTGCTTGTATCTCTATCACGTGCCTACATGCCAATACCATCCGCCTAGCTCTATATTTGTAACGACAAGAACAGGGAATACATCATTGATTTGGCTTTCGCTAGGTACTAGTCAATCCACAGAATCCCCGAATCCAGAGTTCCGTTGCCTTGGCCGTAGGCCCCGATGGCACTGTAGTTTCAATTGAAAGATACGTTATACTTTGTGTCCCGATCCGTAGTCGCCTGTGCATCGAACGCCCTTCTGGAGGCAGAAAAGCCTTCTGCAGCGGCATTGCTGCAGCACACCACATGTGTTATCTCTAGACAACTTCTAGCATGGCTGAAGGATCAATCGTCACTGTACCAATTGCTCCTCTGGCATCATCGCGGGATCATCTGGCCATTCTTGGCAATTCAGATTCGCCATCTACGCATGCTATCAACCGTTCATATGGACCGTGTCTATGATCTGGCATTGGCATTCTCTACTATCTTGATTGAATCGCTTCTGTTTCGACCGCGAGAATTGCAATATCCCGCATTTCCTCTTTACACTACCAAATACATCATGAGGTGCCAAGCCTGTCGTGTCACGGGGATAATTGCCTGTTCCTGAAACCCTACAGGGCGACCGTTGAACCCAACTGCATTATGTACGTACCTACGAGGTACATAGCATTGCATCACGCATTTAACCAGCAATACGCATTCGCGTCGCTGCCAGCGAACATCGTGATCTGAGGGTAATTGATGCTGTCGTCGCTTCAATCTCGCGATCTACTCCTACTCCCCATATCCATTTCCCGTATCTACCCGATGCTCGTCCGTCTATTTCCCTCTTGTCTCACGTTCTGCAAGCACTAAAGATTAGGTTTCAGGGTCCATTTGCGTGGGGCGATTAGCGACAATTTCCAGGTACCATTAAAGCCTAACCCCGCGATCTGATCGCCAAGCCGATCTGTCTTGGAGATAGTTTAGCGGGAAGTGGGGGAACCCGCCACGATCGTCGGTCGCACTGCAAATCATTGGATCCGAGCATCAGCCAACGTGGGGGTTAGCGCTAATTTCAACTTCATGTCAATTGAGCCGCAATAATGCGTGGTGATGTTGGAGCAAATGCTTGTTATCACGAACACGAACGTCTCAGAGCTGGGAATCTGTATAAGTTGAATTGATCGTACGATTCTGCAGAGGCGTATTCTCTGTCGCACTCGTCTGCTATGGTGCTCTCTCCGGAATTCCACGATGTCTAAGTAGTAGAGCCTGACCCTGTCCGCCGGTGGACGTACAGATAGTTACTGATGGACGGGAAAGGTTGAATTGACCTCTTCCGATACCGCGGATAGAAACATATCATGTATCACAGACCAGTGGCTTCGAGAGATGCATTCTAGGCTCGACTTATCGGATCCACGTACTGGGATTTCAACCATCATCACGAGGAGGAATAACACGAGAGTGGTGGCAAGACCACGGTAGGTCTTCACGGCATCTTCTGCCATCTATTGATAATAATCTACGTTGCTTCGAATTGCGAACTGATGCCATGGGTGACTTCAGCTAATTATCGTGACCAAGAGGTTAACTACGGATTTGACTCCCAGTGATCTGAGGATCTTGACGCTAAGTGTCAATTATCTGAGGGTTCGAAGACGTCGAGATAACATGGCTATCACTTCAGTTGTAGAACAACATTGAGATCACGTAAATTGAAGAGCAATCAATAGCCTCGCATGCCATGATCTAGAGTAGCAAATCTAGTTCTACATCTTGAACCCGGAATCAAGTATCAAATGCCACACACATTGCAATTCGCCTACACAAGATATCACATATATAGACACAAATCCATTGAACCCTAGTTGGACATAGGCACGCATATCACGGGGTCCTAATTCTGCTTGATGGTAGCCTAGTGATCAGAAGGCGTGCGGGGCGGTAACCGAATGACCCAACCCCCTCCCCCCAGGTGATGAACATGCCCTCTAGGAGTGCCCTCAAGGTGTACTGCAGTACCTAATAGTGTAGTCAGTGACTCTAGGTGTGGTCGTAGCAGTGTTACAGGTGGTCGTCGCGGCAGAATACACTAAGTCCACTGTACAGGCCTCCGTGAGACCTTCACCGCTTTGGGGACTATTTAAGCAGCTCGCGCCCCCCAGAATTTCTTCTTCCAGACTCCTTCAACACAACAACCGGCAGTCCCAATCTGAAGAACCATCCTCAGAACTCGACTCCCGAATTCCCAGTTGTTCCCCCAAGTTCATTCCATCACGCAGGTAAGTTTCTATCCACCCTTCCCTGATGCTTCAGCAGCATCTGATTCCCTCAATCAATTGACTGTTCCTCGCCCCATCACTCTCACCATCTCTGCCACCACCACCACCTCCCCAACCCCCATCCCCAGTGGCCCAGGTACCTACAGTACCAGATTCTGCCACTTCAACTGATTACACCGCTTTCGAGGGTGGCAGTAATTAATTCCCATTACCCATTCCTCATCCACTTCCTACTTACCACACTTCCACCATCTCCCACTCCCACCTTTCTTCACACTCTCAACAACTTCTGACTTTCCGCCATCAACCACAGTCAAGCAATCAACTTGTTCATCTCAGAAAAGTTGCAGCATCAGCTGGTAAGTCATCATCCTACTCTGCAATCCTACTTACAATCCCATTCCTCCTCATCTCCCACTTCTTTTCCAATTGCCCTGGGACCAAAGCCTCTGGTACCAAGTACGATCAATTCCTGTCCACTGCCAATCTCAACACTGCCCCGCTTTTCCCACCTCCATATCATTATCCCAATTCCTACACTTCCAATTCCACTTCCACTCCCACTTCTTCACTTTCCCACCTACACAATTCAGCCAAATCAATTAGGTACCTATTCCACCACTCCCAAATTCACTTCCTACACATTGACCACCTGATTGTATTTTTTTCCCAACCCCTCCAATCTAAATTTTCCCCTCTCACCATCTGCCACCCACCATCCCCCACTTCCACTTACACACTTACACACTTACACACTTACACACTTACACTTCCATCTCCCCCACCACACCCCACCACTCTTCATCAACACAACAACTCTTCTTCCATCCCACTTCCATCAACACTCTACTTCCATCATCATCTACTTCATCAATTGAATTGTCTCAATTGATTCGGTCAGATTCTAACTTCATTTCCATCAGACGGAAAGCACTTCGTCCCAGTATCGGACACCCTATCACTCTCGTACTACAGCAGTACCACCAACTCGTACCTTCGTACCAGATCGGTACCAGTCAGTAAGTATCTCTTCCATCCATTTGTTTATCTCTTTTCATCAATCAATTCCGACCATTGCTAACTTCATCCTCCCAGACTACCAACTAGTATCTGATCAGTTTCGTACTACAGCAGTGCAGTAGTATCAACCAACTTGTACCTTCGTACCAAGGACAGTACCAAACAGTAAGTATCCCTTCCACCCATTTGTTTATCCCAAGCATCCCTTCCATCCACCTGTCTATCTCATCAATCAATTCCAGCATTACTAACTTCATCCTCCCAGGCTGCCACTAGTACCTGATCACTTTCGTACTACAGCAGTACCAGACAACTTGTACCTTCGCGCCAAGGACAGTATCAAGCAGTAAGTATCTCTTCCATCCATTCATATCCCATCAATCAATTCCGACCATCCATCCAATTGTTCATCTCATCAATCAATTCCACCATTGCTAACTCCATCCTCCCAGACTGTCACTAGCATCTGATCAGTTTCGTACTACAGCAGTACCAACCATCTCGTACCTTCGTACTAAGAACAGTACCGAGCAGTAAGTATATCTCCCATCTACTTGTTAACCTTATCATCAATCCCGATAATTGCTAACTTCATCCTTCCAGACTACCCTTAGCATCTTGTCACTTCCGTACTGCAGCAGTACCAACCAACTTCCACCTTCGTACCAGCAACAGTACCAAGTAGTAAGTCTTCCATCCATTTGTTTATCTCCACTTTCTCTTCCATCCACTTTGTTCATCCCATCAATCAATTCCAATCATTGCTAACTTCATCTTCCCAGACTACCACTATCACCCATCAGTCAAGATGTCTTGCCAGATGCAACGCCCTCAGAAGGAGCGTCTTACCATCAAGACCGATGGTAAGACCGAGGACAAGCCTGCCACTTCGCCCGCCCTGTCCATCGACTCGGGTGTCGGTATTGACTCTCCTGTTCGCCTCATGGTCCCTCGCGACCATACCTTCTCGGCCACTGAGGTTCGTGGTGATGACATTCAGGCTCCTCTCGAGTCTCCCGTCACTGTCCTTGTCAACAGCGCTTGCTACACGCCCGCTCAGATTGAGGGCATGGCCCGTGACCTCGCTCAGGCTCGCACTGATGGAGAGTTTCCTCGCACCACTACTCCTGGCTACTACGTTCAAGCCACTGTTGAGGATCATGCTCGACTTGTTCGACTCCGTGAGGTCCACGGTGGTGTCACCCGTGAGAAGTGGTCCCACATGCGCGAAGCCACCGAGCTTTTCGTCGAGTTTGCTCGACAGATCAAGGAACGCGATGGTCTCCGTGATGACCAGGAGGAGGCCACCACCATCGAGGGACGCATCAAGAAGATGATCCGAGGTTGCCATGGAGAGGCCAACCTTTACGCCCTCGTCAATCACGCTGTGCACCATGCCGTCCAGAACCATGCTGTGAAGCAGGACCTTGCCACTGGCGGTATCACCTTGTCTCGCATTCTCGACCTCATCCGTGGCGTCATTCGGGAGCAAGCTGATACTGGTCGTCATGGTGTCACTGAAGAGAACATGGAGACTGTCTTAGAGGATGTCTTCGAGATGATTGAGCATGCTCTTATTGATGCCACTGGTCCTCTTCGCATCAATGTCAACCGCCTTGACAACATCACTGGCGCTCAGCAGGGTCAAGTCGAGGACTTGAACAACATCACCACTGCTCAGCAGACTCAAGTCAACGCCTTGGACATGATCAAGAATGCTCAGCAGGGTCATGTGAATGCCATCGGTACGCATGTGAGCGCCATTGGAACCCAAGTTGGCGCCCTCGGTCTCCATATCGACTCCATGAGCGGCAATGTCAACTCCGTCGCCGGTAACGTTCAGGCCATGACTACTCAGGTCACTCTTCTGCAGACTATCGTCAGCATGCTTCCTGAGGTTATCGCGCGTGCTGTTGAGGAGGCTCTTCCCCAAGCTCTTCACGAGGCTCTTGTCCCAATCGTCACCACTCGTGTCGATGAGCGCTTCGGCGCCCGCGCTGCCAACAAGCGCGGTTTCTTCAAGCGTGTCTTCGGTGTGTTCTCCAAGGGTCGCGGCGCTGGTGGCGCCTACTAGACAGGGCCACATGGCCACCACATCACCAATTCCAACGAGACTAGTGTTAAGTCTCGAGAGAGAGGAATGAACCTTTTCGGAGGTTCAGAGTGTTTGGCTTGGCTTGGCATGTAAGTAAGTAACCCACCTATCCTATCTACATCATCACTTCCTACTCTCCTCATCACCATGACCATCACATCCTCACTTCTTCCCTTCCGCTCCATTCCCATACTTGATTGACACGAACTTGACACTAACATCTCTCTCCAAACAGTGACGCACTTGCTCGGGGACTACCCGGGCAGTGCAGATGACGACGAGACGAGGGACGAGGGACGACTGGCGTTTGCTGCCGGGGGGAAGGGGGGTGGGATTTGCTTTTCTGTTTTTTTCCTATTTCCTTTGTCTTTTTCTTTTTTTCCTATGTCTTTTTCCGGGGGAGGGGAGGGGCACCGGGCGGTGGGCTCTTGCACCCACCGACCCGGGTGTCGGACCCGTAATGGAGTTTTGATTTTGTTTGTTTGTAATTGGTAAGTTTGGTCTAACCAACTTCCCTTTGACGATCATTTCAGATGTGGTTTGGCCTTTTAGTTGGACCATTGATTGAATATGAGAGTTGGGGGTAGTTGGTGGGCCAAACTTACCAATAGTTTTTCATGTATTTAGGGAGGGGGGAGGGGGCTAGCTGTAGTAAAGACAACCTTGTTGCTGTACGAAACCTCGTGACTCAACTCGTGCATCGTGAGACTTAATTCTTGGTGTTTTGGTTGCAGCATTGCTGCCCGTACCCCACCCCGCCCCCACCTCTGCTGCTATTTGGACACTGACACCTCCACCTAATTGAGACCAACCCACGACCCCTTTGCGATTCAGCTATATGTATTGTACTCCTATCAACTAACTAGATGCGTGCTTCTCTTCTGGGAAGAATTGATTCCCTCATGCTATCAGCTCGGCCTGTCGCCAACGTTGTCCTGACCAAAACTTGACTCCGACACGACTATCGCCCCGATCAAGAACCTGTTTTCCAGGATGCCACCACTGTGTCAAGCAATGCAACCCACTGCGACCAGAAGAACTCTGGCTTTGGTGGATTGCCGTTGCAGTACCCACCCAGCGCCCCCTACCCCTATATTCGACCCACCAATCCCTAGAATCCCTGTAGTGGCGGTGATACTACCTAGCTACAATCAGGGTGTCACGCAACGCAACCTGTGCAACGCGATTGCCACCAATTGGTTGCCACCAGCTTCTGCAACCCATCCATTCGGGATTTTTCTGAATTGCGCAACCTGTAACGCAACCCACGATACCTTCCCCTAGTTGCGCAACTGGTTGCACATTGCAGTGGCTGGTGATTGTGGCTAGTATATACCGCTACAACAAGGATTATAGGGGCTAGTAGGGGTTAGAGTGGAGGCTAAGCGGGGGGGGGGGGGGAATGCCGGAAGGGGAATACCAAGTATAGATTAGAACCTTCGATTAGGCAACCTTCCATTAATTTGGCAGGGCTGCCAATAATATGCTTCGGATACGCCAACAATCCGTTTTACGACCTTTGTATATGCCTTCACTTTTATCCGATTTAGGTACTGCAATTTGGTTGCAGTTGCGTAACGGCAATCCATCCACCAAGGGTCTTGGTTATAGTGGATTGCGTTGCGTGACACCCTGGCTACAATCACCAGCCGCCGCAACCGTGCAACCAGCTACGTAACGAGGTGAGGTTATCGTGGATTGCGTTTCAGGTTACGCAATCTGGAAAAATGCCAAGTGGATGGGTTATAAAAGCTGGTGGCAACCATTGCGTGGCAATCGTGTTGCAGTGGTGGTGTTGCGTGACACCCTGGACGATCATGTGGGTAATAGGGTATTGCCGCCAACTACCTAGGTATGTGTCTGTGAAACAAGAAGTTCTTCCGTAGCGTCACGGTACGGAAGGACAAAAGGAATAACAAAAAGGGCATATCAATAACAGCAAGTGCATGAAGTACACATAGGACTGAAGCTAGACCGCCACATTGCCTGGGTGAGCGCGATAGTGTTCGAGTGTGATACAGCGGCCAAGCTCTAAGCTCTTTGTAACAATATACCGGTACTCTGTCTATGTGCCTGAACGGACAGCGGCGGTATAGCTCGTTGCCGTATGCGGATATCTGTTTGATATAACCACAATCATCAGAGCCACAGGGACAATAAAGGTTCTATAACTGTTAAGAAAAGGTAAACCGTAATGCTACCCAAACGTACCCATGTAATATTGCCATCAAGCGGGGAGACAACCGGGCTGCTCTGTGGTCGTTAACCATACCATACATTACTAGAAGGATTGCGAGATATATGGATGGATACTGGGACATCTGGTAATCTATGGGAAATTGTATACAAAGTTGGACAGGACAAGCCTATATAGAGCCACCCTACTGAGCCCTGGAGGTAAGCGAGGCTCATCTAATCTAAAATCAAATCCTCTACCGCAAACTTCATTGGCAAGGATATTGATCGGATCACACAGGTAGTTATGATATAACCTGATCCAACACGACCCCGGAAGGATCCTTCGTAACCTGGTCACCCCAATTAGCGTCCCAGCCGTTCTCCTGAAGATACAATTTCCATGCTTCATCGTCATCGTTAAGCCGTCTCGATACATCCGGGATTACGAAGAAGGCAATGAGAGCGCCTAGCACCGCGAAAGCGGATCCGATGAGAAACGCGACCTGGTTCCCTTTCGACGGGTCATCGGTATATGCGTTCAAGATCGCCGTAAAGACCTAAGGGTGGATATTATGTCAGAACATGGTCAGGTGAGCAAGGCAAAGTGTAGCTGTGGCAAATCAACTTACCTGAGTCCCGAGAGCAGCCCCAGCTTTCGAGAAAGCCGAGACAAGGCCCATCATTTGACCACGGATGGAAGTGGGGAAACATTCGGATGCGGTCAAAACCACGGTACTGCTGGAGTGTTAGTAACAAGTATTGCTGCTGACTCCTGACTGTGCAATGATATGAGAAGAAAGAATTCCTCATACCTTCCTGGCCCAACTTCGCCGAGTGTCAGGAAGATACCATACAACACCACGAACAGCGGAAATATGTTTTGGATCGGTCCCATAGCCCCTCCGAGGACGAAACCCAGGACAGCCTGCAGTGTGAAGCCGAGGGCCATCGTCTGGCGCCGACCGATCTTGTCGGAGAGATAGCCCCCCAGGAAGGGGCCAGGGATGTAGAAACAGTTGATAACCACGCCCCACCCGAGGTACTTGACGAGGCTATCGCCGGCGTTCGTGCGCGACATGATGGTGGAGCTGAAGATACCGAAGGGAATGGAGATCCAGTTGTACAGGAACCAGGTGCTGGCGCAGCCGATCAGCGGGCGATAGTAGCGCTTCAACGCGAGCCAGTACGGCACGCGCTGCTTGCGCATGGCGGACTTTCGGTAGGCCGTCGACACGGCCATGCGGATCCGGAACCAGAAGATGGCCAGGGGCGGCACCAGGCCCAGCGCGAACGACGTGCGCCAGACGATGTTGTAGCTGGACTCCTTCTGTCCCACACATAGGAGCAGCAGCAGGGGCACCAGGCCACCCCATACACTGCAACCGTCGTCAGTCAGTAATTGCAGACTTCTTCACTTCGGGACAGGGTGCTAAGCTGGTTCATGATTCAGTACTTACTATCCCAGAGACGCCGAGAGATCAGCCAACATCGCGAACATGAACCCCCTATGCTTGCGGTACTTGCCGCTCTCGTCGGTGGCCTCGGCGGCACCGGCCCCGCTCACGGGGTACTCGCCTCCGGCACCGACGCCGGCGACACCGCGCGCGACGATCAGCATCCAAAACATACCGGTGGGATCGGTGCCGTGCGCGGCCGTGGAGAGGACGATGCCGAGGACGAGCAGGAGTGTGGTGGCGACGGCTCCCGTCTTGCGGCCGAGCTGGTCGACGACGACGCCGAAGCCCAGCATGCCCACGATCATGCCGACCAGGAACGCGCTGCTGAGCCGCTGGTAGATGGTGTCTGTCAACGCCTCCGGGTACAGGATGGCGAGGAGCAGCTCCACGTTGCCGATGACTGCTGCGTTGCTGCGAGCGAGGAACATGGGGGTTAGACATGAGTTTTTGCATTGCTTGCTTTGCTTGCTGGTAGGTAGGTAGAATATAGGGGAAGGGAAGCTCGATTCGATCACACATACTAGCCGTCAGACCCGATTGCCAGGCCTGAGAACAGGATCATCAGCCATACTGAAACCTTGCTGAAATGCCCCTTTTCCGGCTCAGCAGGCACGCTCTCAATATCGTAAGTCTCCTGAGGTTTCATGGCGTTTCCCTTCTTCTCCGTCGTCATTGTGTCGGCACCAACTCCCGTATGGAAGACTTCGATGCCGTCGTGAGGGCTTGTCTCTGCTGTTGTTGACGCCATTGTCTTTCAACAAGAGAGTGTGAAACGACGAGGGAGCTTCAATAACACCAACAGGCAGGAGGGTCTCCGTATGCAGCCAATGCAATGTATATATGCTTAACTCCTTCACCCCCTGACTAAATAGGTATACAGATACCCGATGGCGGCATATGTTATCGCCCCCAAATCTCCCATGTGCTTCGCCAAGCCAACTTCCCAGATAAGCAACAGCGCTACGGAGCCGGTTGTTGGCTACCGATCGACGCTATCCGGAATACTGTCTGCTTCTGTCATGGTGTTGGACAACTGTTGGAGTACTTAAATGTAGCACAATCCCCAATTCCGGGTTCGCCTTGATTCTCTTGGCAGCAATAATCATAGCCATAACTACCGCTGCGGAAATGTAATTCCATTGCCCAGATTGCTACACTTCAATCTGAAAACCCGTCGTCGCATGGCGCAAATCTCCACCTATATATTATCATGTGGCTCCTTTCGTGGTATTTGTGATGATGAAGGGACAACTTCATCGTTACAACCCGCCCATCCGGTTCTCGGAGACACTAATCTGTTCTGCTTGGCGAGGCATCTTGCAATCTTCTGCCTGACTCGCGGCCGCATGCGGGATATACCTATACGCTGCTACAAGTATATGGGGTAGACTATTTTACATGGGGGAGATATCAAGGCTCCTCAGCCCCCAAGACCTCGTCGGCAATTCCGCTCGGCCATCGCTTATCTATCCGACAGAATCCAACGCTATGAAGTCGGCAGGGCCGGCGATTCGCTACGGTAAAGTAGCCGGTATTATTAGCGGGCCCCGCTGCAATTGAAACTCCCGTCGGTGTAGAATCGGAGACGGGGAGAAAGAAAGAAACAAGAAGAAAAAATGAGGAACAGCTTCCCATCTCTGAATTTACATGATTATTGTGAAGAGTGAGAATTGAAGATGGGGAATTTAGCTGAAGAGAGGCAGCGGCTGCTGCCGCCGCCGCATGGGCACGAAAAACATGGAGAAGCAAACCAAAGACTTAGTAGTACTAGTAGTTGTTTAAGTCGTCGGCGGCTCTTCAGCGGCATCAGTGGGATTGTGCTGTCACTACTAGCGCTCGGTTCCGTGATATGGGCGTCGTCCCGGTCTGCCCATTGGTCATCGAAGCCGCCGGGCAATCGAGACGACGCGCATTCGCATTTCGCCCGGGTGCAGCAATGCGCCATCGACAACCTGCACGCGGACCTATCGTTCCTCGACGGCGCGGTACCCATCGCCGCGGACGAGTTCCTCGCGCGCCGCGACCGGCTCGCGCAAGCACTGGTCGCGTCCGGAGCCGACGCATTCGTGCTCGAGCCCGGCTACACGTTCCAGTACTACGGCAACATCTCGCAGGTCGACTGGGAGCCGTGGGAGCCCGAGGAGCGGCCCTTCCTGATGCTGGTCCTTCCGCAGACCGACGCGGACACGGGCGAGGTCGTCGCCAAGACCGCGTTCCTGGCGCCCCATTTCGAGGAGGGGCGCGTGCGCATGCTGGGCATCCCGTCGCGGGAAGAGGAGCTCGATATTGTGATCTGGGAGGAACACTGGGATCCGTATGCTATCCTGCGGGAGTCGCGCTTGTTTGGTTCTGGGAGTAAAGAAGAGTCCGAGGCGGGGGAGAAGAGGCCGCCGAAGCTGGTGATCGACGAGGAGATGCGCGATTTCATCGCGCGCGGGCTCGCGGGGGCAGGCTTCGAGACGGTCGGGCTGACGCCAGAGGTCGAACTGGTGCGCCAGATCAAGAGCCCGGCCGAGGTCGAGCTGCTTCGCGCCGTCAACACGGGGACGGTGGTGGCGGTCCGCGCCATGCGGCCCTGCTTGACGCCGGGCCTCACTGAGGACGAGGTTCGCGATATCCTCGATGCGGCGCTGCTGTCGGTGGGCTTCCAGCTGTTCTTCAATATCGTCTTGTTTGAGGAGCATGGCGCGCTGCCGCACGGGGGGTTTGTTACGGGTGGTAAGCGGCTGACGGAGGAGAGCATGGTTGTTATTGATGTCGGGTAAGTTCATGCTTGTGTACGAACCTGTGTAGCTATGCGCATGCGACGTTTATGCAACCAATTAGCTAGCCGTCCATTGACATTCCGCAGGGCGCATTACCTTGGATATTCGTCCGACATCTGCCGCAGTTTCTTCATCGACCCTCCGAAATCCCACGGCCACGGCCACGGCCACGGCCACGGCCACGGCCACTGCCATTGGAAGCCTGGTTTCCTCCATTCATGGCTAGAAGCTGCGGGGTTTCAACACCACGACCACCATCACCACGACGATCACCACCGACACCAACTTCCGGGCCCTGAGCAGTCTGAACTTCACTCCGAAAAGCTCAAGGTTTGGGACATCGTACTCGACGCGCAGACGGCCGCTGCTGCTGCATTCAGGCCAAATGGGACAGCAGCAGGCGTGGATATTGCGGCAAGGACAATCATCGAAGACGCGGGCTACGGCTACGGGTTCACCCATCGCTTGGGCCATGGAATCGGCATCAAGGGTAGGTTAACGCTCATCTGCCTATTCTCACACCTAATTATACCTACACATTCGTAAAGAGTCTCCTGGTGACAACTAGCTGACTGGTGTTTCTTTTTTACCAGCGCATGAATCCCCATACCTGAACAAGTGGAACACAAAAGTGGTTCTCCAGCCGGGCATGACATTCACGAATGAACCGGGTATCTATCTCGAGGGCAAATTCGGGGTGCGCCATGAGGACATCTACCTCGTGAAGGAAGATGGCGAGGCAGAACTCCTGACGGGTCAAAGAGCGGTTGGGCCGTATAACCCTTAGTGTACCAAAGATTCCAGCCATATGGCACTATCATGGAGGTAGCATTTGGTGCACCTTCGTCACGTAAACAAGACTGGGCATCATGTTACACATAACCTACTTAGCAGTCTACCAAAGTAAAAATATAATCGTGCTGTTATGAGGCCACATGCATAGCTGCTTTATGTGCCTCTGAATTTGAGTTTGTCCCTTTCCCTTGCGCTAGATATTGATAGTTGACGACGCCATCTGTGCTCGTCGATTGTACTTGATATCCGGGCGGGGTACTTCCACGAATCCCACTCAGGTGATCATGACGTCTTGGTGATATCCAAGTGATGATACGAGCCGCTCCGAATAATGTTCGGTGGAGGGCAAGGGTAGGAGGTTGGTCATCTTGCTCCAAGAGAATCTCCAGGGCGATATTGCCTGTGAATGAAGTCTGCAGGAGCACTGCGAACAAGTTACATCATCATGTGCTGTGTTGCTGTGAGACCCGAGTGTACCTGCCTCTATGACCGGTATATCACGACTGTTGACATACATCACTGGGAGTATCCTGGGTGTAGGTAGGTATGTAGCAACCTCGATGGTAACTGCCTCGGTACCCGATTTTTGGGTGAAATAGATAGGTAGTGTCAAGATGTATCGTCATGTCGTCGAGGGGTCATTAACCCCTTATATACCACCCGTTGCCAAAGCACCTCAAAGGTAGGTACTACTTACTGCCACCAGAACAGGCACCGGAGGAAACCAGAAGCATCAGCACCTGCAGACCTGGGAATGTATTGGCCTGCATGTTAGGTGGTTCCTGTCTGGCAACCTCATGCTTTCCTCTGCAGCAGAGGTGAAAGGTCAACTCGTACTTACCTCCCACCCATACATTCTGCTGTTTACTTCTGTTGGATTTGCTGACTTGAAGCAGAGGTAGGTAGTCCCGTAACTTGAAATGTGTATGAATACGTCCCCCCAATTTGCAACTGTTTACCTCTCCCTTCCCTTTTCCTCATCTCAGTCCGCCACGTTATAGACAGTAACTGTACCCAACTACTACGACAAATCCGCCGAGATCACCATATGCAACGATTTTCGCATTGATTCTGCACTTCCATCCTTCACAAGAACCTCGCCCGCCTCTTCATGGCACCACCCCTCCCCCGTCGCCGTAGATCCTTTATGGTTTCTCCTGTTCCTTGGTTCCTCTTGCTGATGCGACCTGTACACTTTCTGCTGGTACCGACACATGGTTCCCGCTGCCAATCGTGACTATCAGCGCATCGCCGGTTTCTCATTTGGTCTCACCTGCATCATGGTCATCTCGGTCTCGCTCAAGTTCGTTTGGGTCGGTTCCTGGGTCCAGTGCCTCGTTGTTACATGGTGTAAGTCCGAGGCCTTCATCAAAATAGCCCCTATCCAGCCCTTTTACTTATACTTTCCCTGGTAAATAACCGTCGAACTAGTCTGCGACCGAAAGTGGAAGCCCTCGAATGCTTGCAAAGAGATAATGCAAGTTGACGCCCCTCATGGAACTGCTGACTGGATCCCGTACGAGGAAGGTAAGTCCGAATAATCCTGCTTATTCACCTTGCCAAATCATGGATAATAGCCTTTGTTACCCGGCTATTCGGATTATTCGGATTCTGACATCTTCATAGATCGATCACTGGTGCCAAGCCCCTGGAAAGCATTGGTATCAGTGGTTGTTCTTTTGGTGGCAGCCTGAGCGAGTAATTCGCTATGGACAGTACCATGGCCGAGACCTCCCGTACGCTGACTTCGTTGTCCGCTACTGGTCTGATCTCATCAACCATCCCACTTATGCTGTCTCCGGTGTTTCTCAATCCGACTATAGGCAACGTCGCTCGCAACGTTCCTCTACGAACCACACGGAAGAGCTGCCCATCATTGCTCCTCAATAGATGAGTACCAGACCAGACCAGAACAGACCAGAACAGATCCATTCCAATGACGTTTGCTCGCCCGCCTAGTTTCCGACGCAGGCCCAACGTCACCCGACAAGAACACCGCAACGTGCCCCGGTCAACGTACTTCCATACCCTTCTTCCTCTTCCTCTCCCCTTCTCTACATGACAAGAACACCGCAGCATGCCCCGGTCAATGCATTGCTCCTGGGATTGTCTGCTCTGGTCTGGTCCGCGCCTGTTTGGTATATGGTCTGCTCAGTACAAGGATTATCGACACGAAACACGTCGATAGGTCACGGCTTTGGCGGTCACGGTCACGGACCAGGTTCACGCACCCTGGCCTCGTTTTTGGGTCCGTCTCTCTGTATTCTATCTTCTCTTCTTAGTCGTGTCTTTCCTTTGTTGTACTTTCATTGGGAAAGGAGAAGAGAAAAGAGTATTTTCTCAGGCCTGTGTCTTGTTCGGTATATAGCTGTTAGGGGATTTGTCGACACAGAGTGAAAGGCAGAATGTAGATACTGTAGTATAGGTAGGATCTGGAAGAGCAATAAATCCTTCCCTTCTCCAAGAACTAGAGAGGGCGAAGCCCTCCATATACAGGGTCGCTGGTGGGTTACCGCTACTATAATACTATCTTACATAAGTCCCTGACAATAGCTGGTTTTTTTCCCCTCCGGGGTTTTCCAGAGAAAAAAAGGTCGTCTGGCGCGATAACAAGCGCCTGGCCGTTCTCTCATGAGGAAGACGGCTTGTTTTGACGAATCTCCGGGCGCCCGAAATCCATGTATTGTAAGCTCTGAAAGAAAGGGTCTCGAGGGTCGTTTTAATTGACGACATCCATTGAAGGATCTTCAAAAGGGACGACTTCAACTAATTCACTCGACCCTGCAAAGCTTCGATAACGTCAATCATCTCTCGGATCATCAAATCACTTTCATCTCCTTTGCTCTTCAATGTCTCCATCTCGTTCGTCCGCAACTGGATGACAGCAGTCAGGCCATCAATGAGTGTCTTCATCTTGGATACTTGCTCAGTCATATCATTTCCTTGAGCCTCCACAATCGTCGAAGTCGTCGTCAGTTCTGCAATTGAAGTCGTCATGTCTGTGAGTTGGGAGATCAACTTCTCTTGTGAGTTGTCTAGGTTGGCGGGCTTCTCTGGATTAGCGGGCTTGACTCGTGATGCACAGAGATCAGCCACCCCTTTTACTAACTTACCTGTATACTAGCCCAGCTGCTGCGCTATGGGAGTGGACATTCACTACACCATCTACCTAGTATCGTGCTCAAGGGGAGTGCTGAGTGGATGCCGCAGACGGAAAGAGAAGCTCGAAATGGGAATCGTTTGATTGGTGCTTGTGTTGGATGTGCCATTTCCTCTTGTTCAAACTCAGATCATTGCCGACGTACATTGGCCACCTACGTAACTCATGTACTTGGAAAGATATTAATACAGCACGTCTTGTTGACCTAAGAAAGATGAATAATACATAGTATACATTCATACAGAAAAGCGAACGCTCCGACTAAAGACATGCAGGCGTTCCGAGGCGAACCATGATATAAATATTGATAAAAAGGCACGAAAGCGACTTCATTCTTGAGCCACTGCCGCCTTCGCCGCTTCAGCGCCCGCTATCCTCCCAAAAACCACGCATTCGAGCAACGACGAGCCGCCCAGCCGATTATCTCCGTGTATACCGCCCGTAACCTCGCCGGCCGCCCACAACCCCTTGATAGGGGCCAGTCCTCGCCCGAGCACCTGCGCCCTCTCGTTGAATGCCGCGCCGCCCATGGTGAAGTGCGTGATCGGCGTGACCTTGCCGACGCAGACCTCCTCTTCCCGGTTCGCCTCCCCCGGCGGCAGCCGCCAGCGCCCGAAATTGCGCCGCCCGAAATCCGCGTCTGTCCCGGACGCGACCGCCGCCGCATACCGATCTACCGCTTCGATTTCACGCGGGCGAAGATCTTTCACCTTCTTCTTCTCCATGAGGCCCTTGAACAGGTAGAATCCGAGGTGTCCGGCCGTGGCCTCGCACGCCCCCGGATCCAGGAGAAGCGTGACGTCCCACTGGCGCGTTGTGGTAGCAGTGACCCCGTTGTTGTTATTTGACGGCGACAGCGTCTCCATGATGGCTTTGCTGACGACCTCTCGAGTCTCCATCTCGTTGACGAACCTCCTGCCTCCCCCCTCCTCGTCCTCGCCGCCCGCCAGCAGTATCCCGCCTTCGCCGCGCAGCACCTCCGCCGCGAGGAACTTGTACGTGGCGTATGGGTCCTTCGGATCCACGAACCCCGTGGGGTGCACCTGCACGCTATCCATATCGACAAACTGAGCGCCAGCCCTCTCGAGCAGGCCGTGCGACGCCGGGCGCGGGTCGTTGGTCGAAGGGATGCCCGCGAGGTCGGGCCGGTGCTTCGCCAGCAGCCCGTTCGCGTCGCCCGCGAAGCCGCCCGCGGCGAAGACGACGGGGCCCTCCAGCTCGTGCTGCGTCGTTGTTGTTGTTGTTGCCGTGCCATCGTTGCCGGCGACGGCGACGTTGTAGGTCAAACCCACCACTGCCTTCGCCGCCTCATCGACGGCGAGCGACTCGACCGTCGCCGACGTGCTGAGCTGGAAGTTCGGGTTCGCGCTCAGCTGCTTGAGCAGCGTGCTGACGATGGCCATGCCCGGCGGCGTTTGGCCCGCCCCGCGATGCGTCCGCGGCAGCGAGTGGCCGCCCAGCGGCGCCACGACGCTCAGGTCGACGCCGATCTCGTCCGTGAGCCAGTGCACGGCGCTTTCGGAGCGGCTGACGAGCGCGTCGATGAGCGCTGTGCGATTGATTGCATTTGCATTTCCTTCCGCATCCCCCTTCTCCTTCGCTGCCGCCTGTGCCTGTGCCTGTCGAAATCTCTGCCCCGCCGACCGCACCGTGTCGTCGTAGAACTTGTCGTCCACCTCGACGCCGGCGGCCTTCTGGAACCGCGTCCCCGCGCCGTTGATCCCCGACGACGCCTTGATGCTGTTGCCGCCGGGCTTGGCCGCTCGCTCGAGCAGGTGCACCCGGGCGCCGGCGCGGAGGGCCTCGTGCGCGGCGGATAGGCCGGCTAGGCCGCTGCCGACGATGATGACGGGTTTTGCGGACGCCATCGTGTGTGAGGATAGGGGTGTGCTGGTGGATTGGGAGAATATGTTTAATGCGGTCTCTAATATGTCTTGGTGGTGATAACCGTGGTATACTATGCCGAGAATGGCTGCTGCGATGCCGACGAGAAGCGTGAGAATGCAGCGTCGTAGTGAGATCATGAGCATAGCGGTTTTAATCCGCGAACGAGTTTTGGTAAGGAGGTCATTTATTGATAAAGAGACGCATTATGTAGGTAGATATTCACTAGAAATTCTAGGTAGATCTATTACAAACATGTAATATGAAGTCATCGGAGCGCTTGATATTGGATGTCAGACGATTCTAGGTGGTACGATGCCGAAAGCTTCGACAAAGTGGGCAGATTCCGGGCATCCATTGGAGGCGCACCACGCCGCCAACCAGGTAAACCCCTTTTGCGACCCTGCGCCTCACTCACCATCTGGCATCTAACTAACAACCCCATAAGAAGTTGGACATGATATGCAAGTTCACTTCTGGGCTGAGACGTTGTTTCGGGGCGTTCGGAAGTTCTAGAACATCAACTTGGAGGGAAGCTTGGAGGGAAGATCTCGGGACCCCGCGCTTGAAGCTTCAAAGGTGCCGGACTGCATCCTGGTATAGCTATTAGGTAATCTGGATGGGTCCAAGATCGCGTCAATATCGGATAGACGGATCGTCTCAATATTATGATACACAAAGCTATCTTCATGCAATTACAGCTGTATGATCGCCCCAGTTTAATTCAACTCAAATCTCAATTTTTTTCGGTGGACTCGTGAAAAGTTTCTCTTGTTCTCCAAGGCTCATTGCTCCGTCTCATTCGTAACCGGAACCGTGTCGAAGCTGTCAATCTTGGCCAAGGTCGTCTGATCTGATGTGATCTGATCCTGGGAAAGATGGTGATGCTTTACAATGCACATTCTACTCATTCGCCATGGCGAGTCGGTTGACAATGTGGCCGGTCTCTAGTAAGCATCTTTTACCAACCAACCCCAAGCTCCCGAGACCTCTCTCCTCACCGACCGTCTGGATGGCAGTGCAGGTTCTCGCGACGCTCCTTTGACGAACCACGGAGTCCTCCAAGCGAAGCGACTGGGTAACCACCTCGCGAAACGTCGGGATGCCATAGGCCGTATCGAGAAGATCTTCACGTCCAACCTCCAGAGAGCCTATCGAACGGCCGAAGCCATCGCTGAAGCCCAGTCCTCTCTAGCAAGCAGCAGCAGTAGTAGCAGCTCCACATCCGAAGCTTCGCTAAGGGTGGTGCAGCTCCCAGAGCTTCGAGAGAAGGACTTCGGCTCGTCGGAAGGCGTGAAGTTCGGGGCGGCCAGACCAAGCGGTTCAAATGGCGATGCTCAGTCTGATTCCGAGACGCGTGATTCGATGAAGAGCCGCATTGATCGATTCCTTGACGCGCACTTAGCCCCAGCCGTCGATGCGTATGCCTCCCAAAACGTCGCTGTGGTGATAGTGGCCCATGGCATCATCCTCGGCGTGCTCCTGAGAGCTTTGCTGTCGCGGTACCCTTCGAAACAGCTGGACTCGCTGTACAAGCATGGCGAGATCCTGGCGGCTTGGAGCAACACTGGAGTCCTTCAGGCCAAAATAGAATTATCAGGCCAGGGCAGGCCTGAAGGGTCCAACACAGAGGGGACAGAGCCTTCCAATAATAAAGGGGGCACCTCTCCGGAGCCAGCCAGAGCTCGAGCTGCTCCGGGTATGGTTGTCCAGTTCACCAACAACGTTGATCACCTACAAGGTTTGAAGAAGACTAGAGGTGGCATTGGCAGCGCGAAGTTCGACTCGAAGCAAAAAACCATGGACTCGTTCTTTGGTCCTGCATCCAAGAAGCGGAAGCTGGACGAGGGTGGAGGTTGATTAGCCATACCATCATCCATGGACCCCCAAGAGGTCTTGCCATTACCTTAATGTAGGATAACTGGTATATGATGCCAGGATCACCGCCGCCTTCCTCTGCGGCACAGTCCCTGTTCTTTCTTGCGATGGTAAGTCAAGTACCCACCATCCATCTCCCTGCCCTTTTTTATGATGAAAAAGCATATTCACAGACCTGTTCTGAATTTCATGTGGAATCGCTTATGTCCAACCGCTATCTGAGAACCTTACCCATTCACTATCTATCATGGACACTTTTCAAGTTCCTAGCTAATGGATGTCTACCTAGATTACCTACAACAAACGACGATGCAGTGATAAGCATAAGCATCTGTAGACCAGTACTTGACAGCCACATATCTTCGTGCGACCGAGACATGCTGGCGACCTTGTTTATTTGATGCTGCTGTAGTATGCCACGACCCTGGGACGTAGTAGTTGCTGACACTAAACGCCACCTGATAGTGGGGTCACATACAACAACAACAACAACAGTGTCACTCAACGGTCTGAAGGCCATAGTTCGTGCCGATCTACATACAGTCATCTCGAGGTTCATTTTCGATGACTCCGCTTGATAATGCAGCGGTTACTTCGTTGATCTGTAGGCGGTCTTCTCATAGCTTTCAATGATACCTAAGAATCAAATCCTCATGCTCTACTCAATCTTCTTCGGCGCCATCGGAGCTCTCTTCCCCTTCCTCCGATGGCAACACACGAGGAAACCAGCCATATTCTTCGAAGTCTACAGATAGTTCCCCAAGAGTGCCTGTGGCAACCGTAACTCCTTCGGCTTGAAGAGCAGCTGCTTGGTTCTGCGTACCTGATGGCTGTGATCTAGAATCAACGTATCAGCAGCCTTTTCTACACGCCTCCGGAATATGGGTTATCAAACCGCGGGGATATGATGCCCTTCGAGTTAATCACCCTCTGCCAAGGTACGTTTGTGTGGTTATACCGCGCACCTGGGTCCTGTGGTAGATGTTTGAGGCAAATACCCACCTGGCGTGGTCGTTGAGCTAATGTAGGAAAAGTGGTGTCGGTTAGCCAATCGAATCAGCATCTGCGAGTAGCACAAGCTCCGAGCTCCTCCCTCGTGAGATTTGAGGAAGCTGGAAAGGCATTCATACGGGTTCCTATAAGCTTTGCGATGTGTCCGTAGCTGGTCACCTTCCCGTGTGGGATCTCCCGTACCGCATTGTAGACGGCGTAGGTGAACGCTGCTGCTTCATCTGACCTCGCCATATTACCTAAAGAGTGCGTTGGGAGGCCGGTGAGCAATGGGCGATGAGCGATGGGCGACGGACAGTGGGCGATAAACGATAACCGTTGCAATCAAACTTTGACTTTTAACTTCATCGACGTGCATTTGCTTTCCGACGAATAAACTGTGCGACGCCGAGGTCTGACCTTGTGATTGGCCGATACGTCCCAGCATGACGATCAGTTCTCGTCCAGGGCCACTGTTTCCGGAATAGCTCCTGGGCGGCCCAGGACCGGGGTGCTGCAGAGCATGTTGAGGTGCATGATCCATATCTTCAACGTATCGTCGACAGTCCATCCCGCGCCTCGGAGCTCAGATATTACGCATATTACGCACCTCCCCATCCATCCCATCGACGATCCACTTTCCATTGACAAACAATAAGTCTTTGAGCCGTAAAATGCCGCTTTACCTCCGTCCATCGCTACCGTGACGACACACACCATGACATAATAGCCCGTTACCCCGCCCTCGAGTGATACGCGAGGTGAGGTTATAAAGGGGTTGCCAGTGTCTTCTTTCCGACACGAAGAATTTGTTTCTCCTTCTTCCTCCCGTCTTCAGAGCCCTAGAATCTACAATCAGGAACATCTTGAGAGTATACAACTTCTCACAAACACCATTCGTACGCTTCGTGTTGAGCAATGGTTCTCTCAGCCCCTAACCCCCAGCCCACTTACTAACCACAGATGTAGGAACAAACCGCTCGGTATGCAGCAGCAGCAATGGCGCTTCCGACCCGGGAGTACGGATCCTGGACTGGTATATCCAGCAATAGTCACACCTCACGCGGGTTGACTTTGACGTGATCAAATATCAAAAACTCATCATCAGGTAAACTATCTGAGACGAGCCATGAGCCGGTGTTCGTGTCCTCCGCATCTCTTCTCCCTGTCCATCCACCCATTGCTACCTATCCATCTCTCCCCTCTGCTCCAGATAGAGAGATGTGAGGTAGTATCATGGAGATGGGCAAGGGGACTGGATACCAAAGCGGAGGCTCGTTCTGAGATTATACGGCGTCGAACTTGATCTGGATAATACCAGCGAAAGGATCATGCTCTCTTTCCCCCGCCTCCCCTCTGTTCGTTGGGACTGTTCATACTGACTCAACTCAGATTTGATATATATCAATAATATCAATCCCGATAACCAAGTAGCACAAAATGGCACCCTCCGCTGTAGACGTCGTTGAGCCCACTACGCTCCCCCACAAGGGCGGCGTCCCCGTCAGCAATGGCAAGATCCACGCCAAGGGCGTCGCGCAGGTCGCTGCCGAGGGCAAGTGGGAGACCTTCAGCTTCGAGCCGATCCGCGAGTCCCAGGTGGCGCGTGCCATGGGCCGCCGCTACTTCAAGGACCTCGACACCTACGCCGAGTCCGACATCGTCATCGTCGGCGCCGGTTCCTGCGGCCTGAGCACGGCCTACACCCTTGCCAAGGCTCGTCCCGACCTCAAGATCGCCATTATTGAGGCTAGCGTCTCGCCTGGTATGCTGACACTACACTCTCCCACTACTACTGCTACCATTACTACCATAACAAGAGTGGTCTGTGTACTGACATGCCTTCTGTCAAACAGGCGGCGGTGCCTGGCTCGGCGGCCAGCTCTTCAGCGCCATGGTTATGCGCAAGCCGGCCGACAAGTTCCTGTCGGAGCTCGGCGTGCCGTTCGAAGACGAGGGCTCGTACGTGGTGGTCAAGCACGCGGCGCTGTTCACATCGACGCTGCTCTCCAAGGTGATCGCGTTCCCGAACGTGAAGCTGTTCAACGCGACGGCGGTCGAGGACCTGATCACGCGCCGCGACGAGGAGAACGGCGGCGCGATCCGCGTGGCGGGCGTCGTCACCAACTGGACGCTCGTCTCCATGCACCACGACGACCAGAGCTGCATGGACCCCAACACGATCAACGCGCCGGTGATCATCAGCACGACGGGCCACGACGGGCCCTTCGGCGCCTTCAGCGCCAAGCGCCTCGTCAGCATGGGCGCCCTCGACCGCCTCGGCGGCATGCGCGGCCTCGACATGAACCGCGCCGAGGACGCCATCGTCAAGCGCACCCGTGAGGTCGTCCCCGGCCTCATCTGCGGCGGCATGGAGCTCAGCGAGATCGACGGCGCGAACCGCATGGGTCCTACTTTCGGGTACGTGAATTATAGCCAGCACAACACAACACACCGAATCCTGCATTGTATACACGCTGAAGATGGCTTTACTGACTGGTGTGATGATAATCTAGTGCCATGGCCCTGTCTGGTGTCAAGGCTGCCGAGGAGGCTCTCGCTGTCTTCGAGGAGCGCAAGAAGCAGAACGCGTTCTAAACGTCGACTCGACACTGCGAAACCCATTTCGTAACTATGGGAGATGGAATGAATAAGTGGAGTGGTATTGATCTGTCGAGATGGCTTCATACACATCACATCGTATGGTTGGAAACCAGAACATTCCTTATTTGAGATGGGCGCAGTACAAGCTGCGCGACCAACCAACCCATGTAGGACTCGAGTTTGAATACAAAGTTACACATTCTCTTCCTAAAAGCTGTCCTGCCGCGCGTGTGCCTACTATCTGGAATGTGACGTTCGTCAGTCGAGGTCAGGTTTGCCATCGTCCCGGGAAAACGTGGTGACCACCCGCCAGTCGATATCAACTAAGAAGACTTGGTCATCCGTTGACTTGGCTATAGCATCTCAAGAAACTAGTGTGTATTTATCTGCTGATAACATGGAAGACGATCCTTCGTTGGAACACCTCAACCAACCTGCGAAGTTCGGCGATACCCAACTAATGTAAACAAAAGACCCTACCAAGCTCCCCATATGCCTGCGACCAACGAGGGATCACCACCCGGCCCTTCTGGGAAATGAGCTATCATCTACTCGCGGGACTCAACTCCTTTTAACCGATACTCCGAGGCGGAGTGCTCGTAGTGTGTATATAACTCACGACAGCAGTTGCCGGTTCGGCTCCGTGTTGGCAATTGCGGATTTTCTCCTCCAGCTCTGATGTCTACTCTGCTGCTCAATGCGCTAATTAACTAACTTCCAGATGAGGCCACCTTTGCCATCACAGCTCGATTAATTATCACCATCGATTGCTTCCCCCCCTGTGAGTCAACTTCCACCTGCCGCAAGATCCTCATGTTCTCCTCGGAGGAGCCGTCAGTCACAAGGGACAACAACACACAAACCGCTCCTTCCCGCTGCCGCATTCTCCTGCCTGCCACCAGGTCCCCAAGCCGCGACTTCTCTCTCGCCCCTCTCAAAAGCTCCCCATCCCGTCCCAAGTGCTATGTATACCTGGTCGTGGCTGGCCTAAAGCAGACAAGACAAGCACATCCGAGACCAGCCCTCCTCGCGAGATTCAACTATGGATCAGGTGGGACTAGGCGACCCCCTTCTACCTACCGCCCCTAAAGCGACGACGCGATGTAGTCCCGCCGCAAGCAACTCGTCGCTACTTGGGGTCTCTATGAAGCACCTCTAAGCGCATGTCTCCCTTGATGAGTTTGGAGCAAAAATACTGAGCAATGGCGGGAGATCACTTTTGAAATATTGGTGTGGAGAGGCTTCCTACATCGGCTCTTCTTGCACAATAAGGCTTGGTATTATCACTGAGAACTTCGATGGTATATTGATCATGCCTATACGGCTACCCAATGTCCCGTAATCCCCTGCCTTCTTCACCCAGCGGAGACCTAGTGCCGGATATCAATAGTACTTAGAAAGAGGTTTGTCAGAGACTTTGATATCGGATAGCTCCGCGAACGAAGGCTGCGTGCTCTTTCCCTCAGAATCGATGTTGACGAGCTTCCCATCTTCCAGGTACACCTCGATCCACGTCAGCGTGACTTGCGTGGCCTCCGAGCGGATGTACGGCTCGGCTTCCACATGCAAGGCCTTGAAGTCCTCATCAGCGGAAATGGCGAGGAGGCTGTCCAGATCCTTGAAGTAGTACTCGATGAGCATGTCGTTCTCGGTCACGGGGTACGGGAGCTTCAGGCTGGCTGCCAGCTCCCGGGTGCTCTTCGTGCTGAAGGCCTACATATCCTATTCAGTGAATCACCCAACAAATGGATACGCAATGTCTGGCGAGGGTGGGAGAAGGAGAAGAGGACGAACCATCTGGTACTTGAGAATCCCGTACTTCTCGTGGATCTTCGCGGACTCGACGCCATGCCGTCTAGACATGAACTCGTGGAACTCTTCTTCAGAGACACCTTCGTTGCGGTAGTACGAACCGAAGAGACGAAGAACGCGCTCTGGCTTGGCCATCTTGGATAAAACGGTTTGATACGAACTCAGTGTTTTCAGGCCGTTATTATGATGAACCCTCGGTTTGCGCCTAGCAAATTCTGGTCAGTTGCTGGTACGATGGTGTGCGTTTGATGTCTTCTTTGGTGGTTTGCGAGGAAGATATGAAGCATACAACACAGGAGAGGACAAGAGAAAAAGTAACGGCTCGGTCATGATGCTTTATATCGGCCATGTCGTTGGCGCTGCTGACGTGCAAGCTATGTAAAGAGAGTCACGCCAACGGTAACAGCCCTGCCACGCATTTCAGCGGAGGGATTGAGTAGCTACCAATAGCTATGATCTATGAACCAATGGGCATGCATGATATCCCGTCACGCGTTCCTAGTTGGGGATGGTTGTGAGATTTGTGCGGCACAGATGCAACTTTATGGGTATAGACAGGCATGGAAGCCCCCACCTTACGTCCAGATCGGCAAGTAGGTTTCCAAATGAGCTCTTCAACCTATCCGAATTACTATCTCAAGATGTCCGAATGGCTCTTCCAACTTGTCCGAATGCCCTGGGCGATAATGTCTCAAGGGCAGCATACATAAGAGTTGTTATATCCGGGAATATACTTACGGACGGTGTTTGGGGTCGGCCCTTGCTCCCGCGCTTTATGAGCTTGTATGGTCGTCTGATTCACAGCCGCGCTGGTCGTATTCATATTCTCCTGCACCCAGGGCATCTTCGAAAAATTGCGTGGGTGGAACATCCATCTCCTCCACATCTTCTTGTATCCCCTCCGCTTCGCCCAGACCACTGGCCACAGGATTAGCATCACACCCCTTCGGCTGTGTGGGGGATAGAGAGTTTGGGGTCCCCATATGCCCCTGAGGGCCAGAACCGGTGCTTTGATTCGGTGGCCGCTGAGAGGAATCGCGACCTTCAAGCTGTGGGAGCGAAGTGGGCTGCTTGTGATCACAGTGGTGACCCTGCTTAACTACAATGGTGCTCCCACCTTGGTGGGTATGTGTGGCTGGCTTAGAACTTGGCGCGGCAAATCCACCATTATCCTGCATTCAGGTTTAGCGAGGTCGAGACGAAAGAGCTTCCGGTAACTTACTCGGTCTTCATGACCGCCGTAACTTACATCACCTTGCTGGTCAGTAGTGAACTCGTCCAGGGGAGTTAATGGGATAGCGTATTGATGTCCGCCTTGGGAGCCGAACATCAAGAAGTTTCCACAAGGACCGTGAAAGGGGCCCCAGAATTCCATTGGCGTAGACTGCGCAGTTGGAAATTAGAGAAGAACATGGTAGGAATCGGACAGTGGCACATACACTTAGATCATTTCTTTCATTTACAGAACTTTTTTGTGCGACATCCCCCTTCGCTTCATCCTCGTCGCTGTCGGTGTCCTTGTAGTACTTGCGTTTGAGAGTGCGTGCGCTCCGGCGTGGCCGCCTGAGAACCAGCGTCTCATCATCCGATTCTGTCTCTGTTTCTTCGACCTTATCTTCATTTGCGTCATCTGCTGCAAGGACTAACTTAGGGATATTAGCAGTCCCAGCTTTAGCCTGGGCAGCCCGATTATGAACGAAGTTCTTCGAATCGGGGAGGTTTCGCTGACGATCCAGACAGGGCTCTTCCCACTTCACTACCCTGACAGTTGTGAAGTCGCGATCGCATGGGGATTCGTTAGCCCGAACCAAACCCCTGAACTCCTCGCCATTCTCGTCGAGGGGGTTGGCGTGATCCGGGGGCACGAGGTGACCCTCTGCTATGAGCTCCTTGCGGAGCCGATCTAGCTTCTGCCGCATGGCGTTACCGGAGAATCCAGGGTGGAAGCGATGACAAGCTTCATCCCACGGGATTGAGACGTTGTGGTATGTAAGTTCATACACGAAGTGAAGAAGGAACTTCTCAAACTGTCGAGGCACTGTTGTAGAATTAGTACATGAGAGAAATGAGTAACAAGAGCGGAATGGTCCCAGTTTCTGATCACTGCTTACTATTCCAAGAGACCAAGTCTCTCTTTGGCTTACGGCCGTTCTTGTGTCGCTCTACTTGAGTGAGCGGCTGTGAGGTGTAGTTCCATCCTTCTTCCCTGTTAACAGCAGATTCCCCTCTCTTTGGCTTCGCTGGAGGTGCCTTAGAAGTGGCTCGTATGTCATCTTTGTGGTGAGAAGATGTAGTCGAAGAGGGCGTCGGCTTGGTGACTTTTCTAGGTCTTGCCATCGTGGACTAGAATACAAAGGCTTAAGTAGACGATGGTTTTCCTGCTAGGTGGGCTATCTAAATGTCTGGTATTGTATGTTACAGGGTACGTGTAAAGGTCTAGATTTAGGTGTATTCCTTAGATACATTGAAAATGATGGACTGGCTGGATGTGTTTGGTTAATCGTCCAACTGTGTTTGAAGTGAGCACTATATATATGAGGGTAATACAAACCTTCACAGTGCTAAGAAACGCAAGCACCTTTGCTTGTTCGTGCCAGCCACTATTGCAAGCCTCGGATCAATATCTGCATGAGCCATGGGTGAAAGCCCTGGGAAACGTTCAATCATTGCCTGGGTCATAGATGTAAACGATATACTCAAATGACCACGCAAGGAAGACACTAGACCGTCAACTCCAAAGACTTTGGCAGCAATGGAGGACTTCTAAAGTACCTGTTACCCTAAAAGTATAGTGCTGCCCCGCGGCCTGCTTGTCTGATATGAACACCACCGGTCATGGATGAGGTACACAGTCGAAAACTAAAGGCCATAATTCCGTAGTCTATGTAAACCAATCTCTCCTATCTAGCCCCTATCTAGCCCCTATCGCGACAAGACCGTGAAAAGAGCTCATATGATTCATACGTACCTGGTTCTCAAGACTATGGCTCAGTTAGTACACCGATTTTGGTGCGAAATGGGTCCATCTGAAGGCACGGCTGGAAATTACCCGCCGAGACAGGAGGCGCCGGGGCCTTCTTACTACCCTTGGGGGGCATCGTGGACGTGGTTTGGCGGATCTATTTACTAACGGGGGCAGGGGCGGCTGCCATCAATGACGACGACGACGACGAGGCTTAAGGGAGAAGAAGAACGTGACCGGGGTCGGCGCTGATGCGTCGTATAACCAGCTCACAGACAGATCTTGCTCGCCGCGTTGGCGGCTCGCTAGAAAATAAAAATTTCCTGAAACAAGAACGCAACCAAAATAATCATAACCTGCCCATACTACGATGAACCCGCGATACCTAGCTTAGCCATTAGCCACAGACTCATATAGTAGGAATCTGCCCACGCCCCCTGGATAATAACGAAGCAAGCTTCATCACACATTCAGACCGAGTCTCTTGTATCTGACTATTTAACCCATCCCATTAACAAAACCCGAATAATGGAACTATAGATTGACATAACAAGATTGTAATGTTGAATAATGAAGTCATAGTTTTCATTAATCGGATTTAAGTATTATATAGAGGATGGGTGTTACGCAATGCCACCACTGCAACGAGATTGCTATCAAATGGTTGCCACCAACCTTTTGCAATCCATCCAGTTGGGACTTTTTTGAAATGCGCAACCTGTAACGCAATCCATGATAAACTCCTAGGTTACGCAATTGACTATACGCTGCAGTGGCTGGTGGTTTGTGGCTGGTGGTTTGTGGCTAGTACATACCTACTGTACCGCTACATCGACGATCTGAAGATTGGAAATAGGGGGGTCGAAAGGAACAGGTATGGGTGCGGTAAGTAGGTATTGGTCCGGTAGCAGGTCGATAGGTCGGGTAGCAGAAGGGCTATATGCCTTCGTAATCAGTGAGACCCTTCAGATGAAGAGTTGCAGTTAAGGATTCTGATATGTCTGGGAGCCTACTTCCCAAACTGGCCGATACGTAGGTTCCATCAATAAAGAGTGAGAGCTCTAAGCCCTCTGGTTAATACTCGAAGAGGAACTAAGGGACGCACGGGATGTATGTAAGGTATTCCTGATACAGCAAGAGATGCAGATGCATCGCGAATCTCATAGATGTTATAGCAGTAATAGCATTCACATATACATGCATCCTAAAAGCACCTGCAGATCCTCCAAGATGAACGCATTGGCGCCCCTTCTCTCTCTCTCTATCTCACTCTCTCCAACCATCTAGACATACAAACCCAAACTCCAAGTAACAGTCCTCCCCCTCCCCTCATCCCAACCAAACCAGACCAAAGCTCCAGACTAACCAGTCTAAACCTCCGCACTCCCCGGATCCCTCCCCGTAAAGACCTTATACACCCGCCTACTAACCGCAGGCCCCACGGCGCGATCCGCAAACGCGCCGTCGCGGTTAGCGCACTTGCGGCAGGCCTCGAGGGCCAGGGGCCCCCGCGCCTCGAGGCCGCGCACCAGTTCGGCGACGGATCCGAACTCGGCCGCGATGCCGAGGGCGATGGGCGGGGTCACGCGCACCATCTCCTGCAGCATGCGGACGTAGGTGTCGCGGGGGCCGTCGCCGGTCCGCACCTGGCCCGAGTCCATGCAGAAGTTGGCCGAGCCCGACGTCGCGGCCTCGCGCGCCCGCTTGTAGGGGATCGTGCTGATGTGCTGCGTGAAGACCGAGACCCACTGCGCCGTCTCGCACGGCGCCGCCGTGTGGTGGATCAGCGCCCCGTGCAGGACCTGCAGGGAGAGGAGCGCGTCCTCGACGCTGTCTTCGTCGATGTAGATCTGCGGTTCTGCTCGCCGTCGGTTGGAGGACGAAGGGGGTGCAGCGCCGGCTGACTCATCGCCGCCCCCGCCGCCGCGCACGGCGGATTGGAACTGCCGGTTGCGCACGGTGCGGTTCTTGCGCATCCAATTGTTCAGGCCCTCGATGAGGTAGATGACGGTGGCGTCGGGGTGCTGGACCTTGATCTTCAGGACGTGGGCCTCGAGGTCCTGGCCCTCAGCAGCACCGCCGCCGCCGAGCGCGAGCTTAACGAACTCAGCGGCCCCGACGATGACCAGCACGTGCTTCTCTTTCTCGATGCGCATGGGCTCCAGCGGCTCCCAGTGGCCCAGGTCCTCGTTGTAGCGGGAGCTAACCTTGCGCCGCCACTTGACGACGTTGTCGACCCCGCCGCGGCTGCTGCTGTGCCACGTCTCGTGCTGCACGTCGATGTCCTGGAGCAGCGTTTGGATCTGCACCAGGAGGCCTGGGTGGAGCGAAGACGGCAGGTCCACGATCATCTCGGGCGTCGAGATCTTCTTGTCCGTCCGCACCTTGTTGACTTCCTCGAGCGCCTTCTTCCGAACGTTCTCGAGCGCCCGCTGCGCCTTCTCCTGCTCTTTCTGCACGCGCTTGCGCTCCTTCTCCGCTTCCCGCTCCTCCGCTTTTTTCTTCTTCTCGGCCTCCTTCTCCTCGGGGGTCGGTTTCGCGGGCTTGCTTGTTGTCGCTGAAGCTGACCTGCTTGTCGGTGGCTTCGACTTTGATATCGATTTCGACGTCGACTTCGACTTGCTTTGTGGAGAGGCGCTGTAGGAGTACTGAGTCGGCTTGCGCTTCGAGAAGTCGATATCAGCCAGATCAGGCATTTCATCGGAGTCTGAGCCACTGTCTAAATCATCTACAACGATGAGGTCTCTATCTCCAGGTCTTGGTGCTGGTGGGGAGCTCGAGAAGGGCCGAGCATATGTGCTCTTCTCTGGCATTGAGCTGGAAATGGGATCCCAGGCCACTGGTTTCTTGACGGTTTTGCCCTTGTCATTCTTCGGTGGGCCGTCGAACGTATCGCTCGACAAGTCTATGAAGTTCGATCTGTTCGGCGGCTTACTCCTAGTAGCATATTGCTCCGTGAGCAGCTCACCTGACCGAGTTGATGACTTTTCCAGGGGATCATGGTTCACAGCTTGGTGTGCTTTGGGACTTTTCAGCGAAGGTCCCTTTTTGGGGGAGCTTGCGAAAGGGTCATCATCACTAGATAGCTCAAGCAACCGGGAAGTATCTGCTACAGCTTTGCCCTTCGTCTGTTTTGTAGGGTGTGCGCTACGATCCAATACGTTTTCATCCACCCTGTGTCGATGACTAGCAGTCGGCGCATTGTGGGGCGAACTGCTGTGCTCTATAGGATCCGCCATGGAGTTCCAGCGCTTCATCCCGACTGATGGGAGAGGGGTCACATCAATGGTGCCGACAGCCTCTGAGGCCGTCCTTCTCAGAGAACTATCGCCATCCCTCTTGCTTGGAGGAGATAGCGAGACTCGAGGCTTCTTGGTAACAAACAGGCTATCACCTTCGGAGTCATCGCCCGATAGGAACAAGAAGTCATTGTCCTGACGGCCATGACCGCTACTAGTCCGCTTAGTGCCCACAACGGCAAATTTCGACGTTGTTGTCGTTGTTACCGTCGTTGTCGTTGCGTGCCTCGTAGTTGGCTCCTCAGGTGATTCCACGGTCAGATCCAGAAGGTCATAGTCGAGTGCCCTAGACGGGCCTGCTGCTGTTTTTCCAGGTGGGGTTGCAGCGCGTTGCGAGGATGCGCTATTATCATTCAGGACTGGTGGCGACGGGCCCGTTGACGGGCTCGACAGTAAATCTATAACTTCGACGGGCATCTTGGAAAGTAGTCAGGGCGTCGATCTCGTATTAGCTCGTACAGAAGAGCCGGAGTCCTTCCAGGGGCTATCAAGGACAATGGCATTCACCGTCGCAGCCATCAACCACTGGCTGGGCGTCTCATTCAGGGTTTCAGGGTCTCAGGGTCTCTGGATAAAAAGACGCGCCGAGTTTTAAGTGGTGACGCGTTTAAGAGATAGCAACATAGAAGTTACATACATACCTACCTACATATGCAGGCACAGCAGGCGCGCATCCAACGCGTGGCACGTGATTCGACCTTAAACTAATAACTGTGGATCTTATGGATCTCAACTGCCGCCTTCTCTATATGGCCGCGCACAGATCAGTCAGGCTTGGGCCATTCTCCACAGTGATTTGCGCTCGCCCAGGGTGCTTAAACTTTAATTTCTTTGTTTTAGAAGAGAATACGACACGTGACGAGTTGAATCCCTATCTGCCCTGCCACCTACCCAGTAATACCTGCCCAGTAAGCTCGATGATGCTGTACCTTCTTAGGCTTAACATCTGCAAATCAATATGGGGGTTTATGGGGAAGGCCCAAGCGTGCCTGATCTGTGCGCGGCCAGACAGGTTAGAGAAGGTGGTAGGCAACCTGCAGCATCGTGGCCGGCCTCTTAGACTTAGACAGGTTCAATGTTTGCGCTTCAAGGTCGGCTGAGTAGTTTACGCATACTTGCTCAACAGCCATCGTTACTTGTAACCCTTCATACGACACGAAGATCTTTGGCCACCCCTTGGTTGCAAAGAAACAAGATATTCCTTGTAATCCCACGAGCGAGGGGGGTGCTACACTTCGATGACTCTTCGGCTATGTAGTGCTCTCCTTGCTCCCCTTCCTAGCTCGTGGTGGGCATAAAGCCACCATCGTCTCAGATTATTATGACAATACAGCAAAACAGCACGGATTGTAGCTAGGACTTGGGGGATCGATCAACCGAGTCTTTGCGGCTAGGTAGCAATGTAGCAATGAGTAGATCTGAAGATATCTCGAGATAGTGGGACCATGGGTCCACCGTAGGACTGAGAGATTGGATAAGTACGCATGAATCATCGATTCCCCGCGGCGAAATTCAGTTGGGTCGTAATTAATTCCTAGCCAAGCACTAGGTTGCGTCTGCCATCGAGCTGCAGGCAGGGCTCTGACTTTCATGACTCGGAGGAGGATGCCCAGGTGCCTCCATCACGACTCCGGAATCCATCCGGAATTCTCCAGCAACTACATACAGTAACTATGAGGGATGAAGCTTGTAAAACAAGGCCATTATATCTGATCTACTGCGCAATCCCACGATAGTGTAACCGCGGCTGCGGGGTGGATGGCCGTGACCCCTGCTTGGTGGTATTGCGGTTCCGGATGTAGACGAACTCTGGCAAGGCTATCTCCGCCATTAGCTCTTCCTCGGGGATTGTCGACAAGGAATCGAGGACACGCCTATATGCACATAACATGAAACATTGACCCAATGGCGTGTAGCTGTCAATCTTCACTCTAGATCGACCAGAGTCGTTATCAGTAACGTTACCGGCCGTTACCCAGACTAGGCCTAGTTGTCAGGCTGAACCAAGAACCACACGGAGCTTCAACGACCGTTGATGTGTGTGCACGGCCGTCGTCCGGACGCATTCCGGAGAAGCGCATGCAGGATTCACTGCTATGTACGATTAGAGATATGTGAGATATCGATTTGCACACTTGCCGACGAAGGCAAAGAAGTAGTTGAAGTTAAACTGACTCACGGCAGGCCTACACGGCAAGAAGCAAGTAGTAGTATTGTGCCTTCAACGCGCTAGCTATAACTACCTATGACAAGCGCCTCTCCCGTGACGGCACGGGAAGCTCCACCCCCTTTTCCCTTTCGCGCGCCCATACCTTCTCCCCGTCCTACGTACGACGTCCGGGGTAACACTTCACGCACGAACCCCACACTAGCCATTATGTCGTGCCGGGGATCTTGTCGTCTGAGCCGTTGGCCAAAGATAAAATGTCCGGTTCTGTACGACACGCATGCACGATAGGACATGACACGGCAGAGCATGCTACTACGCAGCGATGGTAGTAGAATGCGGGGTGCATGAAGCGGCAAACGGCAAACGGCCAGATCCCGGGAAATCATGATCTTATTTGTTGTTCAACGTCAAGATGGTGCCGAAAACAGTTCTGAATGGCTTCAGCACGTAGACCGCCTCTTTGGAGGAGGGGTAATATCACGGTCCTAGAAAGGTCGGCATCGGGATTTGAGAAATTGGTTGATGACGCCGCTCGACCGGTCCCTTCCCGTTGCTCGAGTGCAACATCAAGTAGATACTAGACGCCCTCCGGCGTAGTTTGACTTCTAATACATACGTAGATTGAGTATAGCAAGATTTACTAAGCTACATGGATCTTGTAGATTGGCACATCGAGAGGAGGGAGTAAAGGGAATGCATTCTATTGGCTGATCCCTGATACACTCGATCACTCATTTCAGAGGCAATATGAATGGCGAGATCGCAGAGCTCCTTACATACCAGCAGCCGGCTTAACCTTGAATATGGTTCAACTGCTTGGGGCTGGCCTAAATGACTTCTTTTCTGCATCTTCTGCATGTTCGTAGCTGTTTCGAGAAGTCGAAAGCGTATCGCAGACGACAAAACCACACTTTGACATCAAGCGCAAGTAGCAGCATTACAATTGGTGGGTTAATCTTTACGGTAACCGCTCTTCTCCTATTCGAAGACCCCTGCAGCCCATTGAAGCTTTCCCGCTGTCAGCATCTGCAGCATTTCTAAGATTCGACAACCATCTTTATTACTACAATGCCGGCGATTTGCAGATAGAAAAGCGCCCCTTCGAGATAGGGGTCTATTGCATCATGCATATCCGAAGATATCCGAAAAGGGCCCTATCTGAAAACTAAACCAATCAAGGGGCCTTGAAACCAGAGGTTTCTATAGTTTGACATATTGAGTTAAATCGAGACTTGGCGGCTCCTGAAACTTATGTAGTACGGAGTAGTCTAGTGTACGATGTATATGCCGGGGTTTATTGTAGTTCTGGATCCTGAACCATGAAGGTTCATCACGAATACGACACAACGAAATCTTTTCGTGGGTCGTAGATAATTGCTCCTGTCAAATTTAGCATTCTGGCATTGCCGGGGATCAAGTCTTATTCAGAAGCAGCTATGAAGTTTGCCCAACTTATCGTCATGCTTAGATCCTTGAATAACTATGCGCCCAGCCTATTGAGATTGATCGGTCCGGGCAGAACGGTCGGACCCGATGCGCGAAGTGTAGGCAGATAATAGCCCGTGGCACGGACTCCGTGCCGCTGTAGTACAGCAAGTTACCCGGCCGTCTGGAACTTGCGCGGTGGCGTGATGGCTCAGCATTCCGAAAGGCCGACGTGGATGCAGAGCCGACCACGCCTGTTCGGTTCTCGCACACGCGCTGCTGTCCGTTTCAGAAGCCGCCTTGAATTATGATCTTCAACGCCCTTTACATCTGGTGCCACACTCGTTTAGCCCAGCCGAGACGTGTTCCAGCGATTGATAATGGGAAAGAAGTGAAGGTGCGAATAGCCGAACAATCAATAATATCACTCTCACACACGCCACTCTTCCCTCGACTGCCCCTCTCGATTGTCTCTTTTTTCGATCCCACCTATGCAGGGTCGCAACGGCGAGGGCATGTATGTCACATGCGCCTGTTCTTGCGAACTACACGTGCAGATACGCACGCACGTAGTTACGTACTACCTACATACCTTGCATATGTAGCCAGTGATAACACGAGAGGACGGGACGTGCGTGTCTGGATCTGAGCGCGTTGCCTGTAGGTAAACGGGCATGCATCTAGGACCGCATCTGCAACCCTTCTGGAAAGGATTTCAATATCACAGATTGTAATATGGTTCGATGCTACCATTAGATATATACATGTGGGTAGTACGGACTGCAACAAGAAGCAGAACACTGCGTACTTGTCCGAACCCCTCCACCCCAAAGCAGATATCCTGGATGTTCACGGAAGCATTGGGGTTTCACAGAACGGCGATTCGTCCTGCTTTCTTGGCGCGGGCTTTGACTATCACTCAGTCACTGTGGACGAAGCAATGACCAAGTATGTAAACTTTTGACGATACATCGAAACATTAGTGCTTGCTTCAGCTTGGGCGGTTTGAAAGATTTCCGATAGGCTACGCTAAATACGGCATGGTATTACAGCGCTGCGTCTCAGCTTCAAATTCGAAGTGTGGCTTGCGCGGTATCTACCGTACTCGTATGTAAAAGAAAGATCTCCCTTTTGGTCAAATCTGATGTCCTTCATCTTTGAGTCTTTTTTGGTTCGGTCCAGCGCCGTCCAGAACGCTAGACGAACTATGTAGGTACTTTGTAGGCAACTATCGTCAGCTCGTCTCAGCTTGGTTTAGCTATCCTGCCCTACCACAGGGCCACATGGTTGGCTGCTCGGGGTAGCTCTGGACCCTCTAGGTATGTCCCCGAAGTCCCCTAAAGGACCCCCAAGAACCTCCGATGCTTGTTGAAATTCCGTTTCTGTCGACCCCACCGCTTGAAACGGGGAGATGCGATATCTGATCGCGATATCTCATTGGCCGGATGTTTCACCATGCTCGATTTTTGCAGGGTGCAGGAACCCGCGTGTGTATCCGCTATGCCGCCATGCGTGCTTCTTGGTGGTGGTGTCAGGGGAAAAGGCCGAAGCTGTTAGTGAATATACATTTAGGGTTTAGAGCCATGAGGGCTACCGAAATATCTCTTCTGCACCTTATCCATCTCATCTGCTGATGTAAGTATCCATCGCCAGTATCCATTGTAATAATGTTGATTGCTCTTTCAGGGGTTCTCCATCCTGTCATTCACCAGCCAGGCAGCCCAGGGATCCGGATGTCGAGTCGTTCATATATGCGACCCTCACCGGAGGTCAAAAGGGGGGGCAAGCGCAGTATTCGCTTCCAGAGACTTGGAAGGTTCTGAGACATATCAAACTCAGCGCAGAAATGATATCAGCTACTGAAAGCTTCCACGTGTATTACATGACAGAAACAATTTTTCGGATAGTAATAACAAATTAGGTGATAAATGATCACCGAGTAGCCAAAACCATCCCTTGCCTCGCCTATTTGATCTGGGGATGACCCCCACGCTGATATTCTCTGATGCTCAGCCACTACTTGCAACCTCTTACTCCGGTATTGACATTGACTATGACGGAGTCGTCTGTCCACCTGTCCAATGTTTCTCGTATCTGATTAATCCGACGTGAGCGTAATTGTGGTCCTTACAAACAATTTTCACCAAGCACGCATCTACACCAGTCAAACCCTGCTCGGCCTTATTGCCATTGGGTAGATACTCATGTTACTCGATCTGGGTGTTCAAGCAGAAGCTACCGCATCGTGCAGGTGTTTGACACCTTACCCTTGTACGGGCATGTGGACCACTGGCCTCCCTCCAGCTCCCTTCAGAACTAATCGGGTTCTTTACCACGGATGTTGTGCACTCTCACATGCGAGCTTGTACTAGGAGAGGGCAAATTCATACGTATAGATGGACAGAAGCTTCAAGATTGGGAAGAGAGCCTGCAGAGTTGATGATGGATAACCACACATATATATATAACTGCTGCGTCTGTGTGATACGGGCACCCTTAAGCCCCTAACCAGACAGCCAGAGGGCCTGAGGTATGTATGTATGTATGTATGTATGTGTGTATGTGTGTATAAGCTGGCTGTGTATATACCTGTATGTATGATATCTATCAGAACTGTATGCAATCTTAAGTTGCCTCTGCCCTATCCAGTGTCTAGGCCTGTATGAGCTAGCGCCGCCCGCAGCCCCTATGGCATCCCGGACTCCATGCAGCAGCAGGAAAGCTTCTGGTTGGTGGCTCGCGGCTTCAAAGTCCATGCGAGTGCCAAGTGCAAGCGTAAGTGCAGAGACTGGGCCTGACTGTCTGAACTGTCTAGTCCCAGGTGGGATTGGAGACAAGACGCTGCTGCAGGCACGACGGTCCAGTCGATTAACAATTTCACTAACCTGACATACATATAGCGGTATGTGGTATGTACATACATGCCCAACCACATACAGACACCTCAGTAAGTGCAGGCGGGCAAGCTTCAGTAGAGTGTGTACATATGCGCGTGTATGCCGACCATGTATGAGTGAAGTACACGCCGCATGAAAACGGCGCAGTTGTAGCACATGTGCACGCAGAGTTGAAGCAGATACAGTACTCAGCGTGTACCTACATTAGCGTAGATTCCCATGTCCCATCACCTTTTTGATAAACCGATGGCTTGATTGATAACACTGCACTTAACCTTAATGATGTGACGCTCTCTCCCCTTTTGATCACCCCCAATGTTCAGGGCTGGCTGCCAGGTAATTACTACCACGCACTATTTTCCTAGAGGCGTTTTGATTTCACCCCCATCTCACACCAGTGATCTCCCAACTTTTTGTCTTCCAATCGGTTGTGATATACGGGAACAAGTCAGCAACAAGTCGATCGACCTCCTTTCAGGTAGTTCATGACCAAGCAGTGCAGTCGTTGCTGGGGACTGTGAGCTTACTGTCGTCTTATAGGTACAACATATACAACATATAGTTAGCATACAGCATACAGCATACAGCACGTAGTCAACCCGTAGCACGGTACATACGTACAGGCTGTGTAGTGGTTGCCAGCAAGGTAATGCCACAAGCGAAGTTAGTACCTACTTCTAACGCCGCCGAGGGTGTCCTTGTCCACTCCACCTCCACTCACTCCAGATCCCATACCAGGTAACCCTACCGGCCTACCAGCCTACCAGCCTACCAACCCTACCGACCCTACCAACCCGGACCAACCCTACATACATACTGACTTTACCTTCTTGTTTCTCCTAATTCTTGTTTCCGCGCCCAGAACCAGAACTGCGTCGATTGTCGCATTCACCAATCCTTCTGAACATATGCGACGTATGCGACACATGCGACACGACATATGCGACGACATATGAAGCCCGCGATTTCAATTATCCTCTCTTGAGGCTGAAACGAGTCCAACCTGTGCGATTCACCACTTTCCTGTGGTTGCTACGGGTTCGTCGGCCTGGATGGTTTGCATTCCTGACCGTTGTTTAATGTTAAACTTTTGATTGGGACTTCAATCTAGATTCCGTTCCAGTCCAACGCCGCCCAGGCGCTTGTTCAGTTTTGTCTCGGTTTATCTCTAACATCTGAACCGACGATCCGCGCGGCTACCAACCTCTCTAGCCATCTCTCCCTGCCTCTTTGAAACGCAAGAATTCAACTTTGACCATATTGTGTACCGTGTGGGCTTCCGGGACTTACTAACACCCGGCGCCCATTCCAGCACGTGCTGCCATCATGGCAACTTCACCTCCTTCGTCCCCAGCAGCTTCCATGCCGCCTCGACCGATGAGCGCCATGATCAAACCATCGACGAGGAGCAGTAGCCGTATGAGCACACACAGCAAGGCTGGTGGGAGCAGAGCATCTGACGAAGATGCCCGCACTGCAGTCAGAGTCGGTACGTATTTGCGCAACGTGACACCGACTAGTGTGGAATGCCTCATCTTGGAATCGCGTACCAAGAGACTGAGAGTAAAAGCTAATGGTTCACAACAGCTGTTCGCGTGCGACCACCCCTGAAACCGTCGGATCCTGGCTACGATCTTATACCACAGCGGTTCCAGCGTTCCATGGTACAGACAACATCAAATACGAGTATATCGATCGATTCTCCACAGGGAAAGAAGCTCTTCGTGTTCGACCGCGTCTTCGGTGAAGACGTCGACCAAGAGGGCGTTTGGGATTACCTAAGCGACAGCATCAACGCTTTCCTGCAAGGTTACAATGTCTCCCTGCTCGCCTATGGCCAGTCAGGCGCTGGCAAATCCTACACGATGGGCACATCAGGCCCCCTAGACCAGATACACCCAGAAGCCATGGGTACGTAATTCTTCAGTTTCGCTATTGGAGCGGGAACTCGTTTTGGCCTGTCTGGTTATCAGGCTATCCTGATCCTATGCTGATAAGTGCTCAGGTGTCATCCCACGCGCGGCGAAGGAGTTGTTCGACAAGTTAGATGCACCTGTGCGGAGCTCGAACCGCAACTCGATGTCCCAACTACGGACACCACAGCGATATTCTACACAGTCTCTCCCGAAAGCAGACAAGAACTGGCAGCTCAAGGCAACTTATGTAGAAATATACAACGAACAGCTGCGAGATCTACTCGTACCCGACCACCAGCCGCAATTTGAGCGAGCCCCCGTCACCATCCGCGAGGACCAGAAAGGCAACATTCTCCTCACTGGCCTCCAGCAGATCGATATCAACTCTGTGGATGACTTGATGTCAGCTTTGAATTTCGGCTCCACAATTCGACAGACAGATGCGACGGCTATCAACGCGAAGTCCTCTCGTTCGCATGCCGTCTTCAGCCTCAACTTGATCCAGCGCAAGCCCAAAGGCCAATCAGGTCATGGAGCAGAGAGATCAGATAAGCGACTGTCTATGCCTATCGAAGCTATGACGGGCTCAGAAACCTGGGTCACCACAGATAGCAAGTTACATTTCGTCGATCTGGCTGGTAGCGAACGTCTGAAGAACACCGGTGCACAGGGTGAACGGGCAAGGGAAGGTATCTCGATCAACGCCGGTCTCGCCGCCCTGGGAAAGGTCATTTCTCAACTATCCTCACGCCAGGCTGGTTCCCACGTCTCCTACAGAGACTCCAGGTTAACCCGACTTCTCCAGGATTCTCTTGGTGGTAATGCTATAACGTACATGATCGCCTGTGTAACACCTGCAGAGTTCCATATTAGCGAGACCCTGAACACTGTTCAATATGCCCAGAGAGCCCGTGCCATTCAAAGCAAGCCGAGAATACAACAGGTCGAGGAGGGCAACAAGCAGCAGGTGATTGACCGCTTAAAGGCCGAAGTTGCTTTCCTCCGAGAACAAATCCGCAGTGCAGAGCGAAGTGGGGACGAGCGTCGAAATGCTGTTCCAAGTGACCGAGGCGACCGGCAGAACGAACGGGAAGTAGAGTTACAATCCCTTTTAGTCGACGTTCAGGAGAATTACAAGACTCTAAGTCAACGGCATGCCAAACTCATCTCTGAAATGGCTAAGGCACGAGATGAGGAAGCGACGGGTAATAGGGAAGTCGAAGGCTACCAGGGAGATGTAGCAACAGAACGACTGAACAGGTCAAATTCCTTCGCTGAAGCGGTTGAACAAGTCGTCTTGGAGTACGAGAAGACCATCCAGTCCCTCGAGCAGTCGCTTTCCAGTACGCGAGCAACTCTGTCGAATACGGAAACCAACTTGTTTGAGAAAGAGACGAGATGTGCCTACGTGGAAACTCTCAATGCCCATCTGAATGCAAAGCTGCACAAGCTTATGGATCGTGAAGCTAACACAGAAAGCTATCTATCCGATCTTGAGGCGAAGCTCGATGGCCATACGTCCGGCGAGGAGAAGAACTCAATCATTGTCTCCGAATTGAGAAAGGAGATTGCACGCCTTAGAGAGCTCGAGTCATCTAATGAAGACTACATCGAGAACCTAGAGCAGCGACTTGCGGAGGCTGACCAGGATGCTGAGTTGATGCAACAAGAGATGGACCGCCTGGAGCACCTCATCAAGCGCCAACGAAGCCTTGGCCAACTCGACACTCTTCTCAACGAACTCGACGGCGTCGACCCGGTTAAGCAGTCCGAGGGAGAGCATGGCCCGGTTAATGGCATCGGTTCTCATCGTCGGAACTTCTCAGAGCGCTCGGCTAGGAGCCACTCCAGTCGTCCTAGTCTGGGCTTGCGTGAGGTACTGCCAGAGGTCAAAGAAGGTGCTGAAGAGGACAACGTCTCTGAGATCCATGGTGAAGAGTCCTTTGCCGGTGACGACGCTTCGGAAATACGAGCGACTGTTCTAGAGAAGCCAGCGGAGATGGAGCCTCCTCCCAGCCCAGCACAGTCGCAATACGTAGCCGATAAGCTCGAGAATGTTACCCAAGAACTAGTCGACCTAAAAGTCGAGCACGAGAATACGCTCACCGAGTTCGACCTCCTCCACCACAAATACGAAGAGGCGCTTCAGAGTCTTGCAGAGTTACAGGATCGAGTCGATGAGGCTCGTCACCCACGGCCGGAGCGCCAGTCCATTATCTCAGTCACATCGCCAACCGATGCAAGACCCCCGTCTTTTTTATCCGACGGCCAGCTGAGCGACGTCAAGGATGGGACGCATTTATCATCGCAGTCTCTATCCTCGGAGTTGTCCTCAGCTATGGAATCACCGGCTACTATAGGTACTCCTAGGACCGAAACGCCGAAACCGTCAGAGCCGAGAGATACCCCCATGGAAGAAAACACTAGGAACGAAGCCTTAATTGCTGAGCTAGAGAGGCTGAAGGGTTTGGCTAGCGGCAAGGAAGCTGCCGAGAAGGAGCTCGCCGAAAGGTATGCTGAGCTTGAAGAGAAGCATCAGGAGACCCTAGACATAGTCGAAGAGCTCAAGACAGAGGTCATGAAGGCCAAGTGGCATGAACCAGCGTCGCCGCGAACCACAGGACCAGTCATTCGTCGGAAGTCTAGCCAAAACGTCATGATCATCGACCGGGCCCATCGATCGTTTGCGTCTCTAAGGAACATAGCAGCCGAGAACTTCGAGAACGAGCCGGATGTGATGCAAAACTTCGAGATCAACCTGAATGCTGCCATGCATGAGCTACATGCTAGGTCGGAACGCATCCAAGAGCTCGAAGCTGACATTGCCGCTGCTAAGAAGGAGATGGAAACGAAGATGACCATCATTACTGGTCTAACTCGTGAGCGGAGCAGTATGAAGTCGAGCCCTATGGACATCTCGATGGTAGGAACGATGCGCGACCAGCTGGAGCAGAAGGAAAAGCAGCTCCAGGAAATGCAGGAGGCCCACGTCACTCGCGAAAACGAACTCAAGGCCGAGATTGAATCCTTGCGTGCAGCATTCCGCGAAAAGGCCGAAAACCAGTCGGTATCGCAAGAAGCCACACGAGACAGCAATGCTACGTACGAGAAGCAAATCAGCGATCTCCAAAGTGAACTCAGCGGCTGGGAGAGCAAGCACCAACAGGCTTTGGAGGCTATGCGGTCAACTGAACAGCAGATGAGGCAGACCATCTCTCAGTTAGAGTCTGAGCTTGTCTCCATCAATGCTAAGTTCAGTGAAACACAGGCCAACGCGAAGGACGAGACGGAAGCGCGAGAAGCGGAGGATAAGCGCCAGAGCTTGGTTACGTCTCTCCAGAACGAGATCGACGAGTACAAGGCGATTATCGACAGCAATGCCCTGAAGGTTGCTGAGTTAGAACAGTCACATGCCGCAGCGAAGCAACAGCTTGAGGAAGCCTCTGAAGCCCGTGACCTAGCGCTTAACGACTCAGCCAATCAGAAGGAGATCATTGGCAGACTTGAGAGTCAAATCGCCGAATATGAGAAAGCCCTTCTGGCTCACGAGCAAAGCTTAGATCAGCTTCGTGACAGCCACGCACAGGAGCTTGAAGAGCTTCGGTCTAGGTCCAAGGAAGAGTATGAGTCACATATTGACACCTTGATGGCTGAACAGGCTGAGAACATCAGGCTGCTTGAGACCGATCTCAATGACGCACGCGACGACCTTATAAAGGTCGCTAACCAAGTTGCGTTCGCCCTTGGCTGCGAAGTGAGCGTAGATAAGCTTTCCGAACACATCGAATACCTTGTGGCAAACCAGAGAGCTCTGGATGAAGAGCAGAAGAGAAGCGGAGAGCTCGAAGGCCATGTCGATGAGCTTTCGGTGATCAACAACACGCTCATGCGCGATCTAGAGACGGTCAAGTCCTCACTAAATGAAGTACTCCTTGGCGATATCGAACCTACAAAGAAGAGTCCTTATCCCACCGTCCGGGAGCAGCTGGCTGCCATCAAGAAAAAGACGAAGGATCTTGAGAACAAGAACAAGAAGAACTCTCGCTTGGTCGAGGAGCTGGAAGACCAGCTCCAGACCAACTTCGATCAGGCACAAGCCACGACCAACCGATTGTCTTTGCTACAATCAGAGCGTAACCATAAACTAGAGGATGCCATGGCGACCAGGTATAAGCTGCAAGCTGAGCTCGACGCCACTCGAGAGCAAATGGCTGCCCTTCAGGTAAGACAACGGCCCTTCGAGTCACGTATGACCTTCACTGATGTCAAGCAGGCTCGCGTCGAAGAAGCCGAAGGGCTGAAGCGTAACGGTTCGCTGTCCCAAGTTCGGAAGACGGGATCCGTCACTTCCCTGCCGTCACCGCCTCCAGCTATTCCTTTGCCGCCTCTACCAGCTGGAAGCTCACCCACTACGGGCGTACCTCCTACACCAACTGGTACCCGACCTGGAAGTAACGATCTAGCCTTTTCACATATCCAAGACCAGGAGGCTCGCATCGGCACCATCGACAAGGCTTTGAAGGCCGAGAGACAACTCACGTCTACGCTAGAAGAGGCTTTGACGGACCTCGAACGCCAATCCAACAAGGTCAAGGCTGACTGTGATGCCTGGCGCAAGCGCGCTCTAGAACTCGAGACGGAAGTCAAGGAGCTGAAGGAGAAGCCGCAGCAAGATAACAGATGGCGCGACAGCCTACAGCAAATTGAAGAAGAGCGTAAGAAGCGCGAAGCCGCCGAGAGGGCACACACCCACTTGGAAGAGCGCATGAAAGCCATCAACAGCAAGAAGAAGAAGAAGGGCAGCCTCAATTGCTTTTAGTCGCGGGGTTGGCGCAAGGCCCCCAAGGTGGCCCTTCTCTTCCTTCTTATCTATGGGCTAATTCGTCTTCTCCGCCCGCCTACTTCCCACCATATGGTGTGCCTCGGTTTTTGCGTCACTTTCATGATCAAGTCGGCATTGCGCAGCCGGCGAGGAGTTTGACTGGCGTTACCATACTTGTGCCGGTCTCAACCTTCGTTCTATACTTCCAACGTCATGAGATCGTTTTCGTTTCTTCTCGGATATGGTTGGCATTGATGCCTTGTAACCCTGTCTATTCACCAACCAAGCCTCCAGGCTGTGTGCCGCGGGGAGCTCTGCGAACGACCTGGACGGGCTACGAATTGAACATGCTGACGGAATTCGAATCTTAACACGACGTCCCGAGCATGTCCTACACTACCCCATACCCCCATAACTTTGTTTCTTATGTTTTTTTCTACTTTTTGACATTGTCGGTATCTAATTCTCGATGCAAGGACGATGGAGACGACTTCTACGCCTCAGGTTGTTCAAGAAGAGAAGAGCCGGATTTTACTACCCCAGATACCACTTGTGTTTGTCATACATGTCTGCCGCCATGTTCTTGACACTATTCTGCGCTTTTGATGACGAGAAACGCTTCGCGAATTTGGACATGACTTCCAACTCGATTTTTACCTACCCCTTCGTTCAGCTACATGTTGTGGAAGGGGAAAGGGGGAAATGTTAATACCCAACGGAGGGGGAGGATTAAGGGGGAGGGAGAAGGAAGGAGGGAGGCAGCCGCAGAAAAAGTCGATGGTTTGTTGAGTTAGTTCGATGTAATGCGGTCGGCCCGGTACCAAAGCAGAGGCAGAGAGCAACTACGAGTTATTTGTTTGACACATGCATGCGTTGTTAGATGATGGATCTGAGAGGGGGGTTCTTTAACTACACGGATGATGTAGAGAGGGCTGTCTGTGAGGTCACGTCATCGCCATTGTGTCTGTTTGATTGATAGGGTGCGGCGGCGAAACGGAGTGTAGAGATATATACCTTATTCCCTTGGCTTTTCCGTTATACAAGATGTTGCTAAGCAATTGAGCAGTGAATGTCGTTTCTGACCTATGACCTTGAGATGCATATGGCTGGCTGCGTGTGTAGACTGCCGTGCTGAGTTCGTGTTGACCATGGGGTGATCTCGTCCTTGCCAGGATCTTGACTGACGACTTGATAACTTATAGTATTTCTCCTGCAATCCTGGTTAAGAAGCTTTCACTGGCCATGGAAGCGATGCGAAAGATGCATCACACAATGGTCTAGAGAGCATCGGGTGGCCAACGGCAATCCGTCGTAACTCGTAGTCACCCATAGAGACTTTAAGTGAGGGAGAGGGCGGGAAGAAAGATACGATAAAAATTGAAAAATGAAAGACCCAGAGTGGATCAGACTTCCTTCCTATGTGCAACAGGGCAAAAAGAGAAATCACTGAGGATTCCAAGTTGTACTAGCACCGCGGATCGAACGCGGAACCTTCTCGGGTGTTATTAACATGAATGTTAACGAGAAATCATAACCATTAGACCATGCCAGCATGTGTTGTTGTATATTGTTTTGGCTACTTAACGCAGCCTAAGTAGTAGGAGCTCTAGAATCCACCGGCCGGGCTGGACTGATCACTTCGCGTCCTTGTTGGTTCGGTGTGGTCTGCTCTGGTCTGCTCTGGTCTAGGCTCGGAGCATGTGGAGAATGAAAATAGTGTGTTGAAATTTTTCATTTCTCTGAATGTCCGTCTTCAGTTCCTGACGAAGTGGGGGTGTCTATAACTGCATCGTAGTACCTTTGTACTGTGTACGCATCCAATAGTATTCTGGACGCTAGGTAGTTATCTATAGGGGGTACTATCGACTAGTTATCTATAGGTTACCTAGGACAAGGGGTACGTCCGGAGCTCATGTGGATCTGTACTATCTTACCTACTTATGTACTGCGCATCAGTTGTAGAGAGATTCCCAAGGGGGTTTTATGAAGAGCGAGTAACCCGAGTGAGCTGGAGGAGATGCAGGTGAAGTGTCGTTTCAACAAGTTTTATTACGGCATTGGTTGGCAAGACTCTCCCAGCCCTACCGTAATCTTCGGGGTTGCTCAGGTTCGTCCTGCATCTGGTCTGTCTCGGTCTCGGAAACTTCCCGTAGGTAGCGTGGTTGTTTGACATTGCGGGGTTGATCTTCGTTAGGCCAGCAGGCACAGTCAAGTCTTACTGTAGATTGATTATATATAGGGAGGGAATCAGATAAGAACTTCGACGATAGACATCGACAGTGTAAGGGCACCGACCTTGACATCGGGCAACCAGTAATTACTACAATGACAGACGGATAGGGAACTATCTTCATCTACTATTGTAGTCAGCGAAGTATATCCTTTAACCTTTATTGCATAGGCACTCATGTAGCGTAGACCCTTCGAGAGAAACGGGTAGATCAGGGGCAGGCAAGGTAATGATGTCCTCGATTAACCGTTTCATACTGTAAATTCATCGAATGCAGATAGCCGGTATATTCAAGTAACAGGTCCCATCCCACCCCGTCAAGGAGGCGCGTTCATGACGGCACGACAACGCCAAGTACAATAACCAATTACAAGATACAGGAACAGCTAAACATCAGCCAACGACAAACCCGGTTTCCCCAGCAGAAGCAAGCAACAGGAGCAGCAAGAACAGGGGACGGAACCATGTCCGGGAGCAGCCCATGTCCCCTCCGACGCACCAACCCATATCTGCCGCCTCCTCTGCTTCTGCTTCTGCCTCTGCCCCTGTCCCTGTCTCTGCCCCTGGTCCCGGCGCTGCAGCTGACATAACCAGCATCCCCGCGTCGCCAATCCCACCGTCACTTTCATCTTCATCATCATCATCCCCGATCCCGGTGCCGGAGCCAGAGCCGGACCTTAAACCTCTGATCGCCGAGATCCTGCGGACGCGATACTGCGCGCCGGGCTCCGTCGTGCTGGTAGAGGGCGTCGACGTTGCGCACACCTCTCCGCACGCGTCTAGATCTAGAACTGGGTCGGGTAGAGGTGGTCAATCGCAATCGCAGCAGACCCAAACTCAGACCCAGACCCAGAGACGACAATGGCGCGCCGTGCGCCTGCTTCTGAGCGATGGCGAGCTCTGCATCCAGGCCCTGCTGGCGCCTGAGATGCACCCCTACGTGGATGCGGGCGAGGTCGCGTTCGGGTCGTATATACGGCTCGAGAGGTTTCGGGTCGAGTGGTTGGATGGTGGCGGTGGCGGAGGTGGTAGCGCGGCAGCGGATGCGAGTTTCGATGTGGGTGTGGATGTGAAGGGAAAAGGCAAGGCGAGGGAGCGAGACGAAACGCATGGTGGCGACCCTCGGGAAGGCGAGCGGATGGTGTATCTCGTGGTGGAGGATCTGGTTGTGGTGGGCTGGAGCCAAGATCTCGTTGAGATGGCGAGTGCTGCCAGCGGAGACTTGTCTGCTGCCGAGTTTGACGATGATGTGGATATGGATGAAGATGGGAAAGAGCCGTCTCTGCCGTCCCCTGGATCTTCGCCTTCGCCACTGCCATCACCATCACCATCACCATCACCATCGCCCTCCCTGACCCCGTCCCCGTCCCCGTCGCGCGCCAGGGAGGAGCGAAGAGCGGCCACTTCCGGCATGGCCAGCACAACTCGGCAGAGTAGATCTGAGGAACTACCGGCACCACAACCACAAACAGAGCGCCCCTTCAGGGAATCGGTAGATGCACCGGCGGCGGCGGTGGCAGCAGCAGCAGACATAATCACAGAATCGGATTTCGAAGTGATGCCGGCCGCCCGCCCGGAGAAAGCCGAGCAGAGCCGGGAAGCAGCATCAATCAACACCAACACGAATGCTAACAACAACGCCAACCCCAACCCCAACAGCGACCAGCCAACTGCCGTAGCACCATCCCGCCCAGCCATCACCACCACCACCACCACAACCGCCCCCAGCATTCCCCGTCCACGGCAGCAGCAGGCCCCCACCACCGCCGCCGACCCAACCCAACCCCTCAAACTAACGCCCCTCCGCGCAATCCCGCACCTACCCTACAAGCAGAACTGGCGTGTGAACGTTCTCGCGATCGTAGCGTCGCTGTCGGGGGTAGAGCCGTCGGGGCTGCCGCCTTACACGAGCGCGCAGCGGCGGGCGCGGCTGGCCGACCCGTCGACGCCCAAGCGCGTGCTGCTGACCGTGTTCCTGGACGCGGCGGGGTTCGCGCCCGAAGTGGGCAGCGCCGTGCTGCTGCTCGGCGTCAAGAATCATCGCTTCGATGGCGGGTGCTTGAAGAAGTACGAGAGCGATCGGGTGCTCTTGGGGGATGGGGGTGAGGGGCCGGCGAGGAGGAGGTGGTGGTTTGAGAATCCGGAGGAGCTGGGGTGGTGCGATGTCAGGGGCTTGAGGGCGTGGTGGGAGGGCGAACAGCAGCAGGAGCAGCAGCAGCAGCAGCAGCAGGAACAGGGAGCTACCATGCAGATGTAGCGATGCTTGCTTGGGTAACCACTTAGATATTTGTGTTCAGTCTTTCGCCCGAAGCTTCCTGATTGATATATAACGTCGCATCGTATGGCATGGATGAGGGACACGCAAAACAATCACAATAGGAGCAAAACGCATCGCTAGAATATCTGGTCTCAAACACCCCTACCGGTATAGAAACCTACGTAAGGCCCATAGGGTTCAGGGACGGGGTATAACAAAACCCCTTTCCCTCCGACACAAGTACAGCTTCACTTCTACAGACAGAAGACGCTCCCTCCAACAGGACCAACCTTGAAAACCAACCCCCTTCCAACATAGGCTCTATCCGCCAGCTCCACCGAGTCACGCAACATGAACAAGGAGACGCACGAAGCGCCCGCTTCATCAGCGAGCACGTTTTGTTGGACGAGTATCTAGCTATTAATCTCTTTCTCATATTTCTTCCCCCCTATTTATTCTTTTGCTTTCTGTATTCAAGAGATCTATCGATCTACCTATGTTATATGCAGCTCTGCCCGTCGTCGTCACGTAGTTTCACAAGAAACGACCAACAAGACCTGCCTGTGAATAAGTCACCAATAAAGACCGCTCGCTCGCTCGCTTTGCTCATTGTTGCGCTGCGGGCAGCTGGCACGTGAGTCATGCGTAGTCCGACTAGGCATTACATCCATAGGTACTCTCATCTTATCCTGTTCCCGGCACCGCAGAGCCCGTGTGCTACCTTGATACCTTGCTACCTGGATACTTTGGCACCTTGATGCCTTGCCGCCTACTTACCAACTGTCTGTTCCAGCTAGCTGCTCGTCGGCTGGCCAGCCACCTGATTGGAGAAAGCAGCACTCCAGCGTGGAAAGTTTGGTAATCGGTTGGTGAAAGACATTAGGTTAATCACCAGCTTCGGCCAGAAATTCGTGCTGCGCCAGAAAGCATCCACTTGGCGAGCTTCTTTACATAGGGACATGAAGTCTGATGAATGAGATGAATGCTAGCTGGGTATAGCTGTACCGACCTGGGCTTACACATTTAAGGGCGGGAATATGGTGATTTGGTGGTTGTGTAGTCTCTTGGGCCGAAAGTTTGAATGAGGGATATCACAATGCCTCCAGTCTCATTTCAGACATGGCCACCCCTCTTACGAGTACGCCAAAGGACCGTACCAATTCGCCAGTAAAAAATAAATATAACACAGGTAATCCAGTCGTCGTTATCACTATGCTCCAAGATCCGAGATTGGAAGGGAAAACTTTCTTGTTTTACTACATGCCTCTAGAAGGGTAAGTGAAGCCTGCCAGCTCAACCCAGCCCAGTGTGTTGCCCCCACTTCCCTCATATAGATAATAGTCAGTGACCGCTGAGTCGCCATTTGCGATTGTCTCTGGGATAATTAGAAAAACCCTCTGGCTTACCACCACGAAGCGGTTAAGGCCGCGCCGACGAGGCTGAAACGTCGGTGTGCTTTCCCGAGGGCGGTTGGCCAGCAAATTCATGCAAGACGTAACTTCGAATACAACGTCCATTATCGAGTCGGTTTGTTCTTGCCCTGATACACACCCTCTTATAGAATCAGAGAACACTGGAATCCCACTACATTTCCGAGTAGTCGCCAATATTTGCGACCTCCCGCTCTCACGCAACCAGCCGAGAAAATCACGTGAATCAACATGCTAGAAAGAGTGGATAAGAAAGGCTCATGCTTCGATAGCCTTGCTCTTCTTCTTCTGCTCGACCTTGAGTAGCAAGGCACGGTTGATGTGAGGTAGCACACCACCAAAGGCAATGGTGGCACGAATAAGTGTGTCTAACTCTTCGTCACCTCGGATGGCGAGCTGGAGATGGCGCGGCGTGATGCGCTTGACCTTAAGATCCTTGGCCGCGTTCTGCACAGGTAAGTCAGTATGTATTATGTGCGTACGTAAGACATATAGCCTCGCATCTTGGATTCAGACAGAAATGGATAATGTAGTGGTCTGCTGCAATGGCTTGGATAGAGACATCGGAAGAGTGGGCAAAGCTCCGGGTGATGACGAATGAGAGACATGGGTCAGAGGGAGAAGGGGACGTGATGGTGGTGACTCACTCCTGCAAGCTCAAGGACCTCGGCGGTCAAGTATTCGAGTACGGCTGTGACATAGACGGCAGCCTTGGCACCTACGCGCATCTTGTTCTGGGTGTTTTGCTTCAAGAAACGCTTGACACGTCCACAAGGGAACTAAGTGGGGAGATATCGTCGTTAGTAAACCCATCCGCCATGTAGCAGCAAGCAGTCTTGCTATACTGTTGGGACAATGAGATCGTCATATTGCGGCATGTCCGAAGAAAGCGCGGAATAGGGTGTATGCGCGCGCCTTGTATCGCATCGCAATCATCCCGCACCATGTAGCTACACTTACCTGAAGACCAGCTCGAGCCGAGTGGCTTTGCTGCTTCTTGGGACCATCTGCTGAAGTTTTCCCGCCGGAACTCTTGCCGCCAGAGGACTTGCCCTTTCCACCGGCCATTGTTTAAGTTGATTGAATAATGTGCGCGTGTCCAATGTTGATGTTGACGTCGGTGTCGTCGGTGTTGATGCTGGCTATCCCGAGTACTGCTGATGGATATTGGCGGATACGATGGGTTGGACGCGATGCTGATTTAAAATCTGGTGGAAATTTCGATACTCGTTTTGGAAATTCGGAGAATCGATCGCGTCGTGCAATGGTCGGATGAGGAAGTGCGTGATGAGGGAGGAGAGGTTCCAAGTCTTGCTGGTCTGGTCGTGGCGTGGCGTTTTCCCGAGTGAAAATCGAATGGCGGGCGCAAAGGAAAAAATTCCTCTTTGCTTGCTTGCTTGCTTGCTTTGCTCTGCCTGGGCAGCCTTGGGAGCTTAACAGCGTTCCATGGGCGCTGTTAGGGACCTCCCGTTAGGTGTGGTTGGTGTTACAGCGGTTACCTAGAAAGGCTGTTTTTGGGGCTACTTCCCGCTATTTCGCGCTTGTTCCTACCCTCCTTGGGCGAGTCGATCCACTGCCTGGCCAGTAAGAGGCCAGTAAAAAAGAAACATTGAAGCTCTGAGCTCTAGCTTAGGTACCGCCTAGCAGACCTTAGGCACCTGATGGCTACCTAATTCCACGGTGACTGACAGTAACTACCTACACATGTAGGCAGATAGATATATAACAGAAATATACCCAGGCAGCTGCGAGGTAAGACACGCTGGTAAGTCGCATTGAACTGCCATGAGGGCGGACATCACGGGTTGATACCTAGGCAGGTATTGTATGTACATACAACACTGTAGCTGGGCAAACATGCGGGAAGGCGGGCAGGCGGGCAGGCGAGGCGCTGAGACCAGGGGGGAGGGGAAGGGGAGGCTGGGGACAAGGAGCCAGATAAGCTGACTGGCTGGATACAGGCAAACAGGCAGAAAGCCAGGCAGGGAAGCCCCTCCACTCACTGTGGCTAGACGTGGCTGGCTGCTGGAAGGCCGACGGACGGGAAAACTCCGGCTGTCAAGCCTAAGCCAAGTATCACCAACAGATCATCAGGAGTCCGCAAGGACGATGCTGTAGTTGTTGGATCACCTAAAGGGGCTCGCTCGGGACGCCGACAATTGTAGAAACAGATAGGAATGCTCGAAATAGATAGCAGAGTGGGATGCAGGTGGTTTGGAACTTTTCAGACCAGGTGTGAGCTGGAAATGCCACTTACCTTACACCTACCTACCTCCCTGCCTACCTGGAAGAACCCGGTTATATCATTCAGGAGGGACAGCCATGGGCGTCGGCAGACTGCACGGAGTCATCCGAACTGGTTCTTGTGGAGAGAGCTTGGTAGCGTAGTAAGTCGACGGATCGTCAACCACCAGACCATGTCAGTTAGTGGGAGGAAGTCATATTGAACAGGAGTTCGAGGCACGTCGTCATTCATGTTGGCTGCTTTGGATATTGGATGATGTGGTTCGGAGTTCGATATTCAGCAGCCAGGAGAAGTGGATGCAGACGGTACGTCCCCAGATTGTGGCGTTTCATCCCACTAGCCACACAGTCTCACAGTCGCTTTTTGGACGTCGTCATACTGTATTTCACACTGTCCCAGCTAGGTGAACGAACGGTAGACAAGACCAGCCCTTAGTAAACAGGATGATGTCAATAACTATATTGTTTATTTCTTCCTTGATTGGGTTATTTCGTGTTATTGATGTGTTATGTTCAAAGTCGTTATTGCCCATATGTCTGCCCGTATGTCGACTGGCAAGAAGAGCCCCTAACCCCTGAGTATGTACGACATTGGTCAAGCAGACAATGAGCCATGTTTGACAGGTCCGACAGGATGGTAGCACAGTAATCAGTTGTGATTCCAGAGAGACTAACATGTGTTAATGATTAGGCATTATGCAGTTTATGCTACGAAGTTGTTCGTGCCTAGCTCTGTTGCCACGAAGTAGTTGTCTGTAGCAAACAATCTGTCGGGACGCCCCAAGCATCTTTCAGTTCAGCTAGCTCTATTCTGGTGCTCAATGGTTAGGACTTGGTGTATCCTGGCTGGAGTCAACGAGATATACATAATGCTGCCAGGACGAATCCATAGGGATAAGCGAGTCGTATCACTACTGCTACGGAACCTACGGATAGCTGAGGTGCCAGCAAAAATTATGTCTCATTATTGAAAGGATTACGATAGGAGCTGTGGAATAGGTCGAGGTTGTGTCATACGGCACTGATAGTAATGGTCAGTGTACCCAAGTTCTTATTGTTTTCTTTATGTTAGGAGATATTAGCCTTCTTCCGCATGAAACCTGATCCTTTGGTCATCATAGCCCCGACAATTGGAACTAGAGAACAGGAATCTGTGTTTGGTACTGGGGGAAGGACTTCCTTTATTCTCAGCCAGAGTAGCTCTTGCTAGGTGGTTAGAATCCTTTGTTGGGGTGTGATAAGCAACGATAACAAAAACAAGGCAGTTTGGTAGAAAAACATCACAATACAAAGGTCTGCTGGCTTGACCAACCCGAGTGGTACTTACCTTATGTAGGCAACATAGTTACTAAGTACATTCCCAAACATGTGCAGAATAGTGAATACCACGCCACAGCGCTTGTACCACCTTGGGTGTCCTTTGCTTGTCATGTATCAAAAACAGTTCGCAAGGGATCTTCACACTTTGACTTGGTATAAGTACGGCAGTAGCCATATTCTATTTCAACCTGTGTTCTCCCAAGTGTTCCTCTATATATGATCTACCATACCACATCAATCACAAGATAAAGCTGTTGCTGATAGGAGGGCCAGAGGTTTATTGTCGGTGGCAAGAACTAAGTTGTTATCGGATGTAGGCAGCAGTAACAAATCGATAAGGGAGTGTACATCCCTAGGCACGCGGTACATTCACTACCTTCCTGCCTCTGGGTTTTCTTCCGAGTTTCCTTCAGTCTTCGGATAAGCCACCACCAGCTTTAGTCCACACCATCTGTTTGGAAGCCAAGACCTCTTTTGTGTATCAGCAAAAGAAGAAGCCTACAAGCAAAAACAACAGCGACCACGACGCGCTCTAAGCCCATCATCTTCACAGCCAGTCAATATCACAATCAATCACCACCACCATACCATCACAACGCCCGTCCACGCTGTCTTCACCATGACTCCCAGTCTAACGACCCTCCCTCCGGAGATCAAATACAGGATCGCAGGATATCTAGCAGGTGCTAGACGTGAGGGCGACAGTGCTACCGGTAAAGGCGACCTTCCCGGCTACGCCAACAGGGTCGCGAAGTACACCACTATCTCCAAGGAATGGCAGGAGATATTCGAGTCCTTCGTATTCAAGGACCTATTTGTCACGTCTACGCGTCTACCTTACGTGGCATCCGTCATCAACGCGAAGCGACTGAAGTATCTAGACCAGATCTTTCTCCTGGTTCAACTCCCTGCAACTACCATGGAGGGCTGCGGCCGCGCCGAGAATGATGACGAGAAAGCGCGCAACAGCAAGATCGTCGATTCCATGGTGTCGAGTCTGTTCAATTCCTGTCTTGTCGCTTGGAAGCGGCATCAAGTCAGCCACAGCGGCATCACTCTTCAGATCCGCGTCATGGCACCTACCGATTATATAGCGATGGCAGGCACTAGTAGATGGGGGTACCATACAATACACGGCGGTACAATGGTCAATCATAGATCTTTCTTTTCCGATGTGGGAACGCGAAGTTTCGAAGACTCTTTCCTCGAACTGTCGACCCCCCTGCCTCAAGCCGAGTGCATCTCCACCCTCAAGATGGGAGATGTCCACTCAACAAGGAACTTCTCGGCATACGCGTATGGGTCTCTCCTCCGGGCCCTCCCCAGCTTGCAGGATGTAAAGCTTCATACCTTTGCGGTCCGCAATGCAAGACTCTGTCACCGTCAAGGTGCGTGTATTCTTGTTCTCATCTGACGTTCATGATTCTATGGAGTTGCAGCTAATTACTATATAGCATATATCGGCTTCCTTTCCGCACTCCCCTTATCGTCACTTCGCTTCTTTCGCTTCGAGTTTTCGGACTTCAGCAACACTCGTCGTTGTACTTGGGGTCTTACAGACAACAACCTGATCTACACCCGCCTAATGACGACCGAACGGGGGGTTGATACGCTAAGCTGTACCTTAAGGGAGATCTCTTACGGTTTAACTACCCTTCAGGTCCTTGGTCCGATTGGACCTCAGTTCTTTTGGCCACTGGGGGGTAGCAAAAAGGCGCAGAGCAACACGCACTGGCCTCGTTTGAAGTCACTGGGTGCGCACCTACACTTCGTCCAGCCTGGTGGTACCTACCTTTTCAAGCATACTATTCAGAATAGACAGCTCGGGCGTGCTTGCCAGAAGTGCGTTTGGGAAGCCAACTCGGGTCCTCTTAACAAACTTTACTCGGCCGTGGCAAAGGCCGCTTCGAAGATGCCGAAACTTGAGGTCCTGGCGCTGAGAGTGATGGTCGCGCCCGGCCCCCTGTGGCACGAGTTTCGATTCCAACTTGTCGACGGCCGGCGCGCTTACTTGTGCTGGATCTCTGACCCCCTTTTCGAGCCCTCCGAGGAGGTGTTACGTCTGTGGAAGGAAGTTGCTGATGCCCGCGACCTTGCGCTCAACGTGGTCATTGCCCGCGCAAGCCCATCTGAACAAGATTACGTCGACAACAAAGACGGGACTATGTTCATCCGTGAATACGAGAACGAGGAACCTTGGAATACGTTGCCAGCAAAAGAGGGTGAGGAATCAGCCGACAACGACGACGACGATGACGACGATGATGATTAAAGCGACTAAATATTCGACTAGATACTCGTCACCGCTAGGAACGGATAGGCTGCCAAGCTAGTGATGGAGAAGAGACTGGTACTTCCACTAACGTAGACGACTGGTAGTTGGAAGCTGGGGAAGACAAGTTCGCTGTGCCTACCGCAAACCGAGGCTGAACGAAGGAGGAGCTTCGCTTACATGATGGCTATTGAGTTGCCATTCCCTCGATGCGAGGAGTTTTGTACATCGAAGACGCGGTTTCATAACGCCAACTTCTTGATGATAAGAGGCCAGTTTCTTCACCTTTGACGATGCTTATATCACCATACTATAGCTAGAGAGCATGCATAAGACAAGCCGGATAATGCAATACCAGATTGACAATTCAGGTTCAGCATCTTCATCGGAAGGATCACCGACCCTGCATAGACACCGTAGATATTGGCACCCTTGTAGTAAATCGTGATTGGTAACTAATTGGTGCATGGAATGTAGATATTGTTCTCACGTCCTTCGGCACAACAGCTGCCTGATATAGTGAGCGACTGCCTCCAGACCTGCGTATCATTGCGATTCGACGTAACTAGTTGAACAGTCTGCCCTAGATGCCGCCTCTAGACACCTGAAAAAATAGATAGGGATGCCTTGGCTGTGGAACAGTTGTTATGCTACATTGATCAGCTTGACTAGGTACCTAGAGTATGGTTGCCTAGAGGGCGTAGATTGACTGCATCTTTCGATTTATCGTTAGATGAAAGCAGGGGTTGATGTCGTCGTTCGTGGGTAACACGCCATTACTTGGCATATGGAATTGCAACAACTATCCCTATTGAAGATGTAAAACAAGCTTTAAATACTATACCACGAAAGCATCATAGCGACTACCTATAACTCACTCCAGTATCTACCTCACAATTCATCTCGTGTCACTATTGGCTACAATAGCCTATGCCGAACTAGCCGCGTCAGAACGGTGGTCTCTCTTCGATATCAACAACAGAGAGTAAGCGAGGTAATCAAGAGAGATGTTTGCGTGATCGGCGGAGGAGCAAGCGGCGTCCACGCCGTCGTATCCCTAGTCGACTTGAACGATACGGTCGTGGTAGTGGAGCGCAACGATCGTCTCGGAGGCCAGACCCACATCTACACGGATCCGGAGACAGACATTGCTCGCTGATATCGGGCGTCGTGTTCCAGCCTCTTCCGGTGATACACGACTTCTTCGGAAAATTCAACCTGCCTTTGCTCAACATGAGCGCGGTCACGTCGGATGACCGGGACAACGCGGCGAACAAATCGCTCCCGGCGAATCTGTACCAACACGATCCGACGCGACGTCGACTTCCGGAACGGGTCGGACGTCGTTCGATCTTGGGATCCGGAGGCAGAGGGCCGCCTTCCAAGGCATGGCCGAAGGTCTTTCGAACTACGCGTATCTATCTATTCGACGGCTACGACCTCCCGGACCCGGTGCCCGAGGACCTCTACATGCCGGGCAGATCCTGCTCACGATACCGCCGATGCTCGAGAACCTGCGGGGGTGGGACCTGACCCTCGAGGAAGACGCCGTGCTCACCTAGTACGCCACCGCCAACAGGTACTACACCGGCCTGGTGCAATGCATGGTGTCGGGCTGAACCAGACGATGAGCTACTAATAGTAGATTTAAAACCATCGCCGTGTTTTTTCTCGGTCTCTCGTGCCTTAATGGCATTGGACCAGAACGCAAAAGCTCGTCCTGGATCATCATTTCCTGGAGTTCGGCACGCGGCTCGGCTTAGCATACGTTGGACGTTCTAGACTATAGCCTCCGCAACGGCGCAACCCACCCCACCCGATTCTAGAAACCCAAATGCGGGGAAGATCAGGGGGTCAGGGGGGTGTGCAGCTGTATAACTCCACCTGGTATATGACATGAATCTGGGGAAGCCGTAGCAGCATTGTCATATGCTGCAGTACTTGCGGAGAAATCTGCGTCTCGGTATAAGTCGCCCTTGGAAACCCCGCGCCTTGACTTGTTCTGGCTTGAAAGTAGATGGTTCTCGCGGAATCGCGGTATGTCCTCACGATGCCGGGGTAGATGGAGCACATGGCTTGACGGCTGCTTTGAACTTATACTTTACAAGACTGTGATGACTCTTTGTGGTTTCTTCGAAGTTATCATCGAATTTAGGAGTGCCGTTTATTAGCTTTTAGGACTATGTTGGTTTCGCATGCGTCACTTATTGCTCTCTTGTTTCCCCTGTTGTCAGTGTCTCATGCGCAGGGGAGGAATACTTGGAGAAACAACATCAAGCATGCCCTTTTCTTCGGAGACTCATACACAGACCAGTCAAGAGCCCATTCGATTAGCAACGGGACATATCCCGGGAGGTATTACAAGACAATCTATCCTCCTGACGATGCCCAAGCTGAAGGTCGTGTTTCGTGGCCCTGGTAAGTTTCCATCTGCTATAAAATCCGGCCAGGGGTATCCTACCACAGCAGTGTTAATAATTCTAATCAATAGGTACTTTGGCGTCAGTAGTCTCTCAGCGTAAAACATGGGGGTGTTTTCTGACGTCTGAGAATCTAGTCCTATACCGGCGTTCCATATGAAAATTACGCAGTCGGTGGTGCCGTATGCAGCAACGAACTAACCCCTGGATTCACGGTGCCTGCCGTGTCCGGCGGACAACTCGCCTGGTTCGTCGAAGACCACGTGTTGGCTAACGCAACACATCATCGCCCGCCGAGACTCGATATATCTGGGCCAGAGACGCTCGCCATCCTCTTCGTCGGTACCAACGACCTAGGGATTCACTCTTTACTGGCGCCTAATGTTACGGAGGGCCGGGCGTACTATCCGAATATCCCACCGTATACCCCTACAATCCCACCCCTTGAGCCTGGGAACGACAACGCCACCACGTTGCCCGATCTTGTTAGATGCCAGCTCGATACGTTGCGGAAGCTGTACGACTATGGCGTACGCAATTTCTTGGTGCTATCCCTTGTACCCCTCCATCTTACCAGGCTATATGCCCCTATCGACGATGGCACGATCTATTGGCCATGGGCGCACGATGGCGCTTCATGGAACCGACAGGTAAGGCATGGGGGTTTAGCAACGGAAAAGACGTTACAGCTGTGCTTTTGCTACAATGACGCTCTACTTACTCTTAGCAGATGTACCAGAACGTCAATTCGATGAACGCATTGTTAAAGGCAGGCATTAGCGAGTGGCGAAGCAATATCGTACAAGAGGGCGGTAAGGTAGAGTATTTCGACACTTACAGGTTGTTTGAAGAGTTGTATCTTCATCCGAACCAGTACTTCAACGGCAGTGTCTCGGCCAACGTCACGGGGCATTGCCACCAGTGCTCGAACGCCACGGACTGGCGCTATTGCGGACTGTAAGTATGGCTAGTATGAGACCTTGTCTGCGTTTTGGTTATCATCGAAAACTGGATTTGAGTAACTAATTATATATAGCGGTGACTGCACGATGGAGCAGAGGGACAGCTATATGTGGTGGGACGAGCTACACCCTAGTGAACAGACTGGGCGCCTTCTTGCGCAAGAGGTTGTGAAGAGGTTGGACGGACACTCGCAGTATTGAGTGACCAATTCTGCGATAGCGATAGCTGTGTAGTTACCTAGGAATGCTCTGAGGCATTGGAACAAGCCAGTCCTTTACATATGAAATTGAACACATTGCAAACGACTAACGTCGGGCGTATGGTAACGAGAATGTGAGCCAGCCATTACCACCGATCCAGTTCGCCAGTTCCTTTCGTTAACTTATATGTTTCAAAAGCCTATCGACTCATGGGCATCATAAAGCCAGCGATTCTACGGGTGTACACGAAATGGGCGTTGTGGATAGCCTATGGCAACTGAAAAAATTCGGAACTCCTATTCCAAGTTTCGTACTAACAAGATCTACAGTTCGAGACACATAGGGGGGAAGTGCGCGACTCTGTCATCTCCAACACGTTATGTATCTGATTATGCAAAAGTTATACTCGCAGGGGGGGGGGGGGGGGGGGGGGGGGGGGGGGGGGGGGGGGGGGGGGGGGGGGGGGGGGGGGGGGGGGGGGGGGGGGGGGGGGGGGGGGGGGGGGGGGGGGGGGGGGGGGGAAACG